>CM076572.1:727608229-727715185 GCA_034641835.2 Pinus albicaulis | reverse complement strand
CCACCACATTTACCTTAAAGAGAATTTCAAACTAGTTATACAACCACAACACCGAATGAACCCCGCACTTAAGGAGATAGTGAAAGAAGAATTGCAGAAACTCCTTAATGCTAATTTCATCTACCCCGTTTCTAACAACTAGTGGGTATCTCCGCTTGTCATAGTTCCGAAAAAGAATGGAAAATGGAGAGTCTGTGTTTACTATAGAGAGATTAACAACGCCACTCAAAAGGACCATTTTCCTTTACCATTCATTGATCAGGTCTTGGATACTCTCTCTGGAAAAAAATATTTTCATTTCTAGATGGGTTTAGTGGCTATAATCAAATGCATATTGCCCCGGAAGACCAAGACAAGAAAACCTTCACTTTCCCATGGGGTGTGTTTTCATACAGAGTCCTTCCCTTTGGCTTATGTAATGCACCAGCAACCTTTCAGAGGGAAATATTGGGTATTTTTTCTGATCTTTTGAATGGTTGTCTTGAAATATTTATGCATGATTTTACACCCTACGGGGATTCCTTTAAGACAACATTAGCTAACTTGGTGTTGAAACGAGGTCCCTGAGCTTCCTTTTTGATATATTTTTTATATTAATTGGTCTAGCGTAGGGGCTATGGGACGGTTCAATTCCCCCTATGTATTGTAATGTGTCAAAGGGTAGACCTAGAGTCTGCAAACCATGGTTTGCAAACCACGGGATAGCATTGGCTATGATGATATAAATAGATGGATAGTTTTACTCTTAGGGTAAGTATGTAATATTGATGCTACATACGAACTATTGAGATCTGTTTTGGTTAGTCTTCATTAAGGAATTATACTAGTTGTGTGCACAGAGATCCTCAGTCCTGTTGTGTGCAGACCCTGCTGGCTGTGTGCGCAGGCTGTGACTTGGGTTTGTAATTGGGTTTTTGGATATTAATGAATGCAGAATCTACTGATGTACCTTTATGCTATCTAAACTAGTTGTGTTTATTACTAAAGTACCTCTGTGTTATTTAATAAGTTGCGATTGTAATGTTCTGTGGTAATAATTGCTGATGCGCACGTGGATGCGAATGTGTTGATTAGATATGTTAATAGTAGTAGATGTTTCTGGTTGCATAGTGATTATATTGTTAAGGTCTCAATAATAGGCTTGATTATGTACGAACTTGATCGAAATTGATGAGATCTACCTTAATTACCTATTCTCTCCCAGGGTGCGAAAACATGGTTCCAGCACCCACCCATACTACTTTGGGTGAGACCTTGGCCTGCGAAAGTAGGTCATTGCCGAAAGGGCCAATGGTATAGGGTTTGTTGGCAAACCTTAACTCTAAACCTGGTTCAAGACCCTTGAAGCCAAAAAATGGTTCCGTTGCTGGGACTGGGAGCATTTTGAGAGAGAGATTGGGTAATGCCACGAGGTATTTGGAGACCTGAGAAATTGGAGCTCAAAGACTGATTCGAAAGACAGATCCAGGAATTTTCTGTAAAAGAGAATCACAACATGAAGCTAACAGGTAAGAAGTGGAAGAAAAAATATATTTTCACCAAATTATATGAAATTTACTCTGTAAATTTTGCACACGAGCTCTAGGAGTGGTTAGCGAGGCTAGTATAATTCCAAACCTTTTGGAAATAAGATCAGGTTACACAGTGGACTCTGGAATTGATTCAATAGTTGGAGAAGACTGACAACAAAATCACCTGCATGATAGATCATTAGGTAGATAGTGTGCTAGGAGGATTTGTAAAGGAATTCACAGTCATCATAAGGGCAAGAACTCCCCCACACCTCCGCCACCACTGGAAGAAGATATGCCCACACACATGAAGCTGCCCACCTTCAAGGGTGTAGGAGACGAACATATGGACCAATTTTGGTTTGTAGTTGAATCAGTATGGACTGCATAGAATGTGGCTAGCGATGCTGTAAAAAGGGCACAACTATCCCTCGCCTTTGAAGGAAGGGCCCTGGATTGGTACATGGGGTACGTAGGCTAGAATGTGGATCCATCTATTCAAGAGATTAAGAATGCTTTAAAACAACAGTTCCGAAAGCCCAAGTCCTATGCTCAATTAGTAGTTGACTTGAAATAATTTAGATAGGGACCACTAAGTCAGTATGGGAGGCTGATCAGTGGTTGAAGAAGGCTATTAGAGATGGGGAATTTCAGTATGATAATAGACAACACAAGGAATGGTTCATCGCCATGCTATTACCTCACATGCGCGGACCTATGGGTCAGCAAGCCATTGAGACGCAAGAAAAATCCTTGGAGATTTCTATGAAGCTAGAAGTTGTGCCAAGAGATGATGTCCAGTTTGGGGTATAGAAGATCCAGGGACAGTTGGAGGCAATGCACCTCGAAATCCAGAATCTGCAGAAAAAGAGAAGCAAAGAAGCTAGCCCAGATGTATGGTGCAGAAGATGCAGGGTCTCAGGCCACACCAAGGATCAGTGCCCTTTGCTAGTGGACTGCATGTAGGCTAGATGACCCAGCCCAGTGTGTCCTAAAGAGGCTGCACGACCAAGCGGTCCGATGTTATGGTGTGTTGAATTTCGCGTAGCTAGACTATATGATGCCAACCACTGCCCTTGTCTTGGTGCTTATGTTCCAGAGTTGAAGCAACAATGGTGCCAATTATTCTCATCTGTGGGACATGACGAACATAACTGTGGGACATATTATTTAATGATAGATCAAGGAAACATGTACATGGTACAAGCTGACACTCCTTCACCGCTATCTCCCTCAAGTAGAGGAGGCTCCCCAGCCAGAGGCAGGGGAGGGGGAAGAGGTGGAAACGCAAGTCGGGGAAGAGGGAAAATGATATGTTATAACTATGGAGAAGTAGGGCACTTCGCAAGGGACTATCTGAACCCTGCACAACAATATTGCCAATATTGTAGACAAATGGATCATGTGATCGAATATTTTCCAGTACCGATAACAAAAATGCAGGAAAAACAACAGATGTCAACGAAGAATGTGCAAAGGGTTAAGGCAGAACCACGTGATGAGGGACCTAGTATTAACATCATAACGTGTAGAGGCATAGCTACTGTAGGAGCTGAGGAGAAATTTATGGCTAAAACCCTTATCCGAAAAGCTGATATCAAGAAGGAAATATTTTACCTACAAAAGGAAAGAGAAACCTTCATATAAACTCGTAAATACTTTACCAAGAATGAAGCATCTACTTCTGAGGCTCCAACGCACCTAAAAGTGGATGACGAAGTTAAACCATTCCTACAGGAATTTTTGAAGCTGCTACCAACCAGAAGGTAGTAGAAAATCTTCAAGCATTGATAGAAAGTTGCGCAGAAAGAACTGGCCCTCCCGCAAAAGTTAAAGATGTTCACAAATTTTACTAGCATAAGAAACGCACTGGTCGGGAAATGCAGCTAATGGCGCAAATTGACAATTATGAAATGGATCAGGTCATCCTGGATCTGGGATCTAATACAAACGGCATGCCCAAGCAGATGTGGCAAAGGATGGGAGAACCTAAGCTGGAATGGTCTACTATACAGTTGCGCATGGCTAACCAATAGAAGATCATACCATTGGGGAGACTGTCAAATATTATGGTAGATATCGCAGGGGCTAAGGTACTCGGGGATTTTGAGGTAATTCAGATTTTGGAAGATGCAGACCCTTATCCTACACTCCTAACACTGGATTAGGAAATAGGCATGGGAGGCATTATCAACTTGAAGAAAAGGAGCATTGTTTTTTAGAATGAGGGTACGAGAGTGATAGTCCCTCTAGACGTCACAGAAGGAGAACAGTATATAGAACCTATTCATGAAGAAGACGATGTGGATCATATCTATAAACTAACTTCTTGGGATGAGGATTGGATTAACCCTACAGTTGATGGCATGATTTTCTGGGAGAAAGATAGTGAATGCCTCTCTGACTTTGATGGGGAGATCAAAAATTAGCAGAATCAGTTACATGATGTTGCGGTATGATGTCTTATGATCACAAAGAGCTTCCAGTGTATCTCCTCAGAGGTAAGATAACTACCTTAATTTGATGGTTCTAGTAGTATGAGGGATTTTTTGAAAACATTTGAAGCAGAAGTGCCAAGGGAGCGAAGAATGTGGATGCTTAACCTAGCCATGTGCGCAACCCCTGTGCAGTGGTGGGAAACTCATAAGGGGACATTCCAGGATTGGGAGGAATGTTGCAAGATGATGATCCTATGGTTTGATCCCTCGATTCACCTATGCATTGAGACTTTCCTTGGCCAAGGAGACCCTCGCAAGCACGTGACCGCATGGATGGAGGTGTTGTGTGAAAGGACGAAGGACGAGTGGGTCCATCTGTTCATTCATGCCTTGGGGCCCATCCCCATTGCCTGGTATGTAGATGCAGAGCTACCTCAACATACCCACTACTGGGAGACCATGAAGGATGATTTTGTGGGGACGTTTAGGTTGATAGGCAGAATTGAGGCGTTAGACGAAGCCCTGCAAGATATAGATGCCCTAGTATTTGATGAATCATGCCCTCGTGTGGAGTACGAGGCACTAGATTGGGATACGCAGATGCAGGATATTGTTAACTGCTGCAACGTATCAATGGAGGAAGGTGACAAAGACCCATGAAACATCACTATCCCAGAATTAGAGGGTGAACGCGCAGTTGCTGGACCACCACTGCAGGCCGTCGATGTGACCAAGCCCCTTAAGCTAAGGGAAGTCAACATTGGAACATAATAACAACCTAAGCTAGCTAATAGTGGGGACTATTGGGACGCTGATAACATTGGGAAATTCACGCAGCTTCTCATGGAGTACCAGAACCTGTTACCTATGAAATTATCAGAACTCAAGGGTATTAAAGGGGACCTGGGGGTCATGCACATCACTTTAAAACCAAATGCGCACCTTGTTATGCAGCGACCTTACTGATTGAACCCCAAGTATAAGTAGAAAGTTAGGGAAGAAATTGACAAAATTATAGCCGCAGTTATCATTGAACTGGTAGAAAAGTTAGATTGGGTAAGCCCTATGGTGGTCCAGGAGAAAAATACTAAAGGAGAAATAAGAATCTATGTTGACCTGTGCAAACTGAATGATTTCTGTGTACATGGTCCCTTCCCTACACCATTCTCTAATGAAATTCTTGATAGTGTGGGAGGGCAGGAAGCATACTCGTTCACTGATGGGTTTTCGGGCTACCACAAGATTAGGATTTCACTTGAAGATCATAGAAAAAATATTTTCTTCACTGAATGGGGATCCTTCCAGTACACCGTCATGCGGTTTGGGCTGAAGAATGCCCCTGCCATTTTTTCGCAAGTAGTGGTAGCAGTATTCAAGGAGTTCATCCACAAGTTCTTGGAGGTATAATTTGATGATTGGACATTATTTCGGTTGGTAAAGAAGCACATCTTGAACCTGCACATGATGTTGGATGCCTGGCAAAAGCACCAGATTTCCCTAAATATTAATAAGTGCATATTATTCATACCTTTCGGGATCTTGTTAGGTCATATAGTCTATTGGGAAGGACTGATGTTTGACCCTGCCAAGGTAGCCATTATCATCAACCTGGTAGTCCCTACAACTGAGAAACAGTTGTGCTCCATCCTCGGGCACACAGGCTGCTACAATAATTTCATTCAAGGGTAGGCACTGATCACGGCACCCATGGAGAAGTTGCTAAGGAAGGACGTTTCTTTTTTCTGGGACGCAGAGTGTTAGAAGAGATTTGAGCTACTTAAGGAAAAGATGGTCTATGCATCTATCCTCATATTTCCTGACTGGGAAAAGGTTTTCCATGTCCATGTAGATGCTTCATGAATCACCCGGGGAGTTATCCTTACGCAGCCTGGGGAAGGGGACATTGACCACCCAGTTGCATTTTCTAGTAGAAAACTCTCTAGCGCGAAGCGTAACTACTCCACTACTAAGCGTGAGGGGTTGGCCATAGTATATGCCCTGCAAAAATACCGGCATTATCTATTGGGCGGGCACTTCAAGATGTTCAAGGATCACTCATATTTGAAGTACCTAGTGAGTAAGCCTATGTTGGGGGGAAATATTTGTCGATGGCTACTTCTATTTCAATAATATGATTTTGAGATCATTGTGAAGGTAGGGAAACTAAATGTTGGGCCGGACCACTTGTCCCGAATCGAGAGTGGTGAATAACCAACCAACCTAGAAGAAGGATTTCCTGATGCGCAACTATTTTCTATTAAGGTGGTAAATTTGCACTTTGTCGATATCATTCACTTCTTAACTATGGGGATGGCACCAGAAAAATATTTGTTACAACAAAAAAATAGCTGGTAACCCACGCGACAAACTTTACCATCATATCAAGTGACTTGTATATGATGGAAGTTGATGAGGTATTGTGAAGATACATTTTGGAGCATGAAATACAAGCCATCTTAGCAGAATCCCACAGAGTTGTATCAGGAGGTCACTACGCCTGGAAAGCGATAGCACAGAAGATCTTAAGAGTCGGGCTATGGTGGCCCACACTGCATGGTGACGCTTATGACTATTGAAAGGCCTGTGACACATGCCAAAGGACAGGGAGACCATCGTGCAGGGATGAAATGCCCTTGCAACCATAGATGGCCCTGCAAGCATTTGAAAAATGGGCCATAGACTTCGTTGGGCCCATCAACCCACCAGGGAAGAAAACAGGTGCCTACTACATCATCACTGCAACTGATTATGTAACTATATGGGCCAAAGTGCAAGCTATGAAGGAATATACTACAGACACTGCTACACACTTTATTTTGAACATATTCTAACCAGGTTTGGATGTTCGAAGATCTTGATGAGCGATAGATGTACACATTTCGTTAATGAAACAATACAGGATTTGACTGAAGAATTTCGGATCCACCAACCAAAAAGTACCCCATATCACCCACAGGAAAATGGAACCGTGGAATATTTCAATAAAATTCTCGAACAAGAATTGACTAAGATATACAATTTCAATCGAACCGATTGGGAGGTACGCATCCCATCGTTCCTATGGGCCTATCAAACGACGTGCAAGAAGTTGACTAGGAAAACACTCTTTCGGATGGTTAATGGAAATAAATCCATTATGCCCATGGACTATATCATTCCTAGCTTGCGTATTGAAGCCTTTATGAACATGGCAGAGCCTGATATCATGGTGGAATGTTTAGCACAGCTAGTCGTCTTGGAGGAAGATCGATTCATTGCTAACTTTCATCATCAAGTTCAGAAGGCCCAGGAAAAGCATGGCATGATAGACATATTCAGCAGAAGGTATTCTTGGAAGGAGAATTGGTCCTGCTATATGATAGCCAGTTTGCAAAACACTCGGGGAAGTTCAGTGAGCACTGGATAGGCCCCTATATGGTAAAGGAAATCACTAACGGAGGGGCTGTCCGATTAGCTATGTTGCGCAGTGATATTATATCAGGATATGTTAATGGAATTCATCTCAAACCATACTAGATCAAATGACTATATGGTCGGATTAGCTGTGTTACGAACGGTACATGCAGGGTTGGTGCGTAGGAATGGACAAGCAAGGATAATGCATAGGGGGTGTGATTTCTGCGCTGGTGGGATGCGCAGTGGGAAAAAATAGCTGTTGAAACAGGGTGCGCACTTGGGAAACCACGCTTCCCATTTGGGAGAGTGGGTTATAGGCAATTAATATGGCAACTCTCGAGGACTGTTTACCTTTTCCATAATGATGAAGGGAAATTAAGGAGCTATGAGATGGCTTCCCCTTGGGATGGCTATAAAATGGGGACTGTTCAGACTACAGGGCTCACACCTTGGCCTAGCTTATTAGCCTTTGAATACCTTGATATATATCATCTTCTGGCTGCCCGCATGACTACTGAAACTGCACCATTTGATGGTAGCACTACTAAATTTATCTTCCATGCTAGGATTCCTACTTCCTACCTAGTTGGCCCCCCGCCTGAGATGATATCTGAAGAAGAGGGATCTGATGAAGTCCAGGAAATAACCCTCATAGTGGAAGAAGTCGTTTCCACCCCAGCCACGCAGAAAGGAAAAGAAAAGGTTAAACAACCATAGTGGGTGGGTGGAAAGCCTTGTGCTCCGCCTGGATTCAGCAGTCCCCTAAGAAATTTCCTAAGAAGAAATTGGTTGCTGCCCCTCCGAACCCCATGGCGCTCACAACAGAACGTCTACAAGTGACCTCGCTGACCTAGTTACTGCCTTATATTCGGCCACGCAAAATGGCGTCTCGTATGTCCAACGTGGATGTTGTTTATTCCTGTCTTCAGAGGCCGTTGGTCCCTAAAGATGTGTTTGAGCTGGGAGATATGGTTGGCCACCTCCACCACATGATGTTTGATGATCATGACTTGGGTAACATGGATGCTTTTCCTTCGCTAGGTCCATACCTATACTTAGAACAAGTCATCGAAGATGTTGTACCCAAAGCAGAGCCAATGGTTTGGGTCAAGGGACTCACTAGCACTGGAATTTTGAACTTACTCCACCTCCCTCACTTCGGTCACTAGAACATCACAAGCCTCGTCGTTCACCAATTGATGAAACTTATTCACAATGGTTTCTTATGGCTCCAAGGCTGTATACCGATAGATGCTACTCTCATTCACCGCATTACTGGCCTACCTATGCATGGGCCTAATCCGTGGGATGGCACAAGAAAGAGATTCGAGCATCATCTCACTAAAACTATCTGAGACAAGTATGAGGTCAAGCATAACAAGCTGGGCTTCCTAATTTATACAATTAATGACTGTGACACACGTATGGGTACTCAGATCCTGGCCTACAAGGTGATGTGAAAATGTCAGGCAGCAACCACCTTTGCTCATGTAATTCAAGTCACATGTCGATGTGAAAAGGGAGTCTGATTTAATTGGTCCTAGTACCTGGTAGAATAATTCCTCGACAATGTGCTTGAGGCTCAGGAGCATGACAAAGAATTCTACTATTCATGGCTGATCCTACTGATTGTATTAGTTGCCTAGGAACTCCCAGACGACACAGTCTTTCCCCCTTGGAGCTTGGCGCATGTGAAGGAGTGCAGTTTGCCAACCTCTGAGATTCCAAGGACCCCCAGTGGATTGATGAAAATAATACCTTCTGGCTACTCTAAGAGGTTTCTATCTCTGCAACCATTGATTCCCAACCACGCCTATCCCTGACTATCTACGACAAGTACAAGCACATTGTTGCATTTGAAGTAACAATGCATAATGTGCAAATTCGGACTTATAAGGAACGTAATTGGCATAATATACCATATATGACTACCAAGGCTTAAATTGAGTAGGTCATTGATACATGGCCAGCGGAGTGGAAGGTCGTCACCTTGCCCACCACCCTTGATGTAGCAGGTACGTCTAGCCATCCTGTAGTATCCAAGCCCATCTTTCCAATCAGCTCACCGACGGTGCCAAAGATTCCTACCATCACGAACCCCAGCAGTCCTACCATTCTGCCTGAACCAGACTCCCTGCTAGTCCAAAACATCAACAAGGAAGCTAACGCAGGTATTTCGGTCCTACAAAATATCAAACGGCCCTGTGAATCATCCCAAGGACCTCGCAAGAAGCAGAAATCCACTAAGACTAGCACCAACGTGGAGGGTACCCTAACAGAGGATGATATGGACAAGATTGTTGATGCTGTCACCATCGTGGCTGTTGATCAATGGATTACTTGGGAAGATCAGAACAAGGCTGCGACTGAAGTTTTGTAGATAGAACTGCGAGCCCTTCAGCTCAAAGTGAACACCCTTCAAGCTAGCGTCAATCAATCAAGGCAGAGTCAAGCGAGCAAGGATCAAGCAGGGTAGCTGGCCCAGTAGGGCCCTGTTACAACCCTACCAACCACTGAGGATAGCCAACCTTGCCAGCTCCCAGGTGCTTCCCTTACAATGGAACCTACTGACCTCTGCAACCAAGTCCGGGGATGCCCAGTTGCCCTTGA
Organism: Pinus albicaulis; assembly: GCA_034641835.2. Taxonomy (NCBI): domain Eukaryota; kingdom Viridiplantae; phylum Streptophyta; class Pinopsida; order Pinales; family Pinaceae; genus Pinus; species Pinus albicaulis. Next base: position 727,705,230 of record CM076572.1, on the reverse strand, counting down.
TGTTAGTCAATTGGCCAATGAGCAGGTGTGTGAGCTCTTTACTGCCATCACCTATGAATTGAAACACTGGGAACTCCATGCACAAAAAAACCTCAACACGATAGAACGTACTATTGCAACCCAGGTTGCTAAAGCTACCAAAATCCAAGCCTTACATGCTGCCATTATCACACAACAAGCTGCCTTGGAACAGTTGATCGATCGACTATGTGAAGATATGCCAAGGGTGATTCCTGCTTCTCCTAAGCCCCAAGCCAAGATTGAAGATCTGATAGTTGCTTTGAAGGCATCCTGAACTGAGGTATCAACTGTTAGGGCTGAGTTTGAAACTCAGATTGCTTCGTTGGAGGCCAAGCTCCAGCCTGGAACCCCCCTAGAGGAACGTGCCAAACAAGCTACACTAATTACAGAGGCCACTACTACTATCACTGTGAAAATCAGTTAGGGTTTCTCTTTGCTTGAAAATTCTATGAAAATTTGATCCCAGGTGCAGCACGATCCTCTCCTCCACGAGATCGATCAAGAATTGACTCAGAAGGAGCAGGACTTTGAGTAACTGAAAGCTACGGTGTCCACCCTTGTTCCATTTCAGCGCCTTGCATGACTTCAAACCAGCCATGCACTTCTTAGTGACATCATTGTGCTCCAATGTAGAAATAAAATCCTCAACGACCATTGGACACCCTGGTAAGAGGATGCCCTTAAGATCTCATAGGACATAGACAAAGCGGTCTGACAATTGAACCAGGATCTTGATAGTGTCACCGTTGCCTCGGAAGGACTAGAATCTCAAAAATTGGTGGAGATAGCACAGACAACCACCGCGTAGAGCCTTCAAGTATTTCCTCTGCTTACTTCTGCCATGGAACAACTCAAAGAAAGGATGAAGATCTCACCCATGCTATGACTCGGGACGAGTCACCAGATTGTGTTGGGGGCTTGTTGGAACAAGGTCCCTTAGCTATGTTTTTTATATATTTTTTGTATTAATTGGTCTGGCACAAGGGCTTTGGGACGGGTCAAAGCCCCCAATGTATTGTAATGGTTAAAAGGGTATACTTAGAGTCCGCAAACCATGGTTTGCGGACCACAGAATAGCGCTAGCTATGATGATATAAACAAATGGATAGTTTAAGTCTTAGGGTAAGTAAGTAAGATTGATGCTGCGTACGAAATGTTGAGATCTGTTTTGGGTAGTATTGGGTAAGGACGCATGTTGGCTGTGTGCATGAAGATCCTTAGTCCTGATGTATGCAGACCCCACTGGCTGTGTGCGCGGGCTGTGACTTGGGTTTGTAATTGGGTTTTTGGATATTAATGAGTGTAGAATCTATTGAAGTACCTTTATGCTATATAAACTGGTTGTGTTTATTACTGAAGTACCTCTGCGTTATTTAATAAGTTGTGATATGTGAATTAGTTGCGATTCTAATGTTTTGTGGTAATAATTGTTGATGTGCACTTGGATGTGAATGTGTTGATCAGATCTGTTAATAGTAGTATATTTTTGCTGGTTGCATACTGATTATACTATTAAGGGCTCAACAATAGGCTTGTTTCTATACGAACTTGATAGAACGTGACGAGATCTACCTTAATTACCTACTCCCTCCCAGGGTGCAAAAACCTAGTTCCAACACCCACCCATACAACTTCGGGTGAGACCTTGGCCTATAAAAGTAGGTCATTGCCAAAAGGGCTAGTAGTATAGGGGTTTTTTGGCAAACCTTAACTCTGAACCTGGGTCAGGACCCTTGATGCCAACACTTGGAAAAAGTGTTGGAACGTTCTGAAAAAACTAATGTTGTTTTGAGCACAAAAAAATGCCACATGATGATGATCAAGGGAATTGTGCTAGGACATTTCATTTTAGCAAATGGAATCGAGGTAGATCCTACAAAAAATGAGGTAATCTCGAAATCCTGACCCCTAACACTCCAAAATAGGTACGTAGTTTTTTGGGACATGCATGATACTATAGTAGATTCATAGAGAAATTTTCAAAGATTTCATCTCCTCTATTTTTATTACTCATGAAATATGTGGAATTTGTGTGGACATGGAAGTGTGAGTAGACATTTTTAAAGTTTAAAAACTGTGCAATAGTAGCACCTTTGTTACGAGGACGAAACCGAGAATTTCCATTTCATATTACTACGGACACATCTGACATGGCTGTGGGTGTTGTTTTGGGGAAGCTGGAGGAGAAGAAACCTTACACCATTTATTACACTAGCAAGAACTTAACTCCAGTAGAACTCAACTACACTGTTACTGAGAAGGAATTCCTAGCAGTAGTGCATGCTATCAACAAATTACGGCACTGCATCACTGGGTACCAAGCTTTTGTACACACTGACCATGCTACAATTCATTTTTTGATGAATAAGCATATTACTGATGGTAGAGTTACACGATGGTTATTATTGTTACAAGAATTTGATATTACTATTTTAGATAAACCTGGAAAAGATAATGCAGTTGCTAATTTTCTTTCTAGATTAACTATAAGTGATGACTGTATTGCCACTGAGGATTCTTTTCCATATGAATATTTTTTTGCCATCTCTACTCACTCGCTATGGTATGCAGATATAGGCAATTACCTTGCTGTAGGAAAATTCCCACACCAAATGTCTCCCAAGGAAATAAGGAATATTATACAACAGAGTGCTACCTACTCCTGGATAGAAGGCAATCTCTATCACAGCGGGCCAGATTTTCAGATTAGGCGATGTGTTAGGGAAGATGAGGTATTAGATATTTTTAAGGCTTGTCATGAGGAAACTTTTGGAGGACACTTCACTGACAAGAGGAAAGGACATAAAGTACTCTTAACAGGGTACCATTGGCCAACTATATTCCAGCATGTCAAGAAGTTTGTGAAAGGATGTGATAGCTACCAAAGAATGGGCCAACCTATGAAATCAGATGAGATGCCATTACAACCTCAGATAGTGATAGAAACATTTGAGAAATGGTCCCTAGGGCCTAAAATTTTTGGGGCCAATTAATCCTAAATCATAGCAAAAATCATACATATTGGTCTGCACCGATTATGTCACAAAATGGGTCGAAGAAAAGGCACTAACCAGAGCAACATAGTAGGCTGTTTTAGACATCCTGTTTGAAGATATTTTTGTTCACTTCAGGGTACCCAGAGGGATAGTGAGAGATGGGGGGCCTCGGTTCACATCTCATTTGATCAAGAAGCTGGTTGAAAAGTATGGAATTCATCACAGAATCACTTCACCATATCACCCACAGGAAAATGGTCAAGTGGAAAGCACCAATAAAGTCATTGAGGTAATCTTAACAAAGGCAGTAGCCAGCCACCAAAGAAACAGGGCCAAGAAACTTCCAGAGGTATTGTGGATTTATAGGAAAAAATGGAGGAATAATACAGGTTTCTCATCATATGAATTGGTGTATGGTAAGAATCCCTTATTCCCCATAGAGTTTGAAATAAAGACATTAAGAACAAAATTGCAGGTCGATCTGGATTTGAGTACGACACATACAAAAATACTGAATGAGCTCAATGACTTGGAAGAGAAATGGTTGGCTGCTATTCAATAGATAGAGATCATTCAGCAACAAAGAGCTAGATGGCATGATGGGTTTATTAAGAAAAAAAAGTTCCAGAAAGGAGATTGGGCTCTTTTGTATGATTCAAGGTTCAAATATTTCAAAGGCAAGCTCTGCACCAGATGGCTAGGTCCTTACGAGGTGGACATGGTCTTTGACAATGGGACTGTACAATTGGTTACAATCAACAGTGCTAAGACACCATTATTGGTTAATGGGCATTGTCTAAGGTTATATCATCAACCCGCTTCAAAGCAATCATCTGTCAACATTTTCATGGACTCTAATCTTCATGTTACGATAGTAGGGGAACATTCTCTTTTGCAGCCTAAAAATTGAAATTCCAATAAGTGCAACAGTTGAAAACTAGCTTTGTGGCAGCTGCTACACCTATTCAAAAAAAATAAAAATAAAAAATAAATAAATAAATACAAATAAAAATAAATAACAAAATAAAAATAAAAACAAAAATAATAAATCTAATTGTGAAGACACCTTTCCAAGGCGTAGTCAGACAGCTGGTAATAGTTGAAAACCACTCTTGTGGTGGCCATTACACCCATGTTTTTCTTCCCAAAACATCGTCTTCCCTTCCTGATCTATTTTATAGGATGATGGTATTCATGTAATTTTATTTTCTATACCTATTTCTCCTGATTATTCTATTTTTGAAGAAAAATCTAAGGGTTGTGTTGGCCGTTACACATGCAACAACCGACAGCCACGAACATTGTCTCCTGTGTTTCATTCCATAACAGTAATAATCATGCTAGCCAAAAGAAACAACAAGAGAATTGCAAGAATAATGACGCCAATTCGAAATATTCCTCCACGTCACCTCAGGTATGTTATTCAAAAGGTAAAAGTTATCATTTATGATTTGGTGATTAATCAGTAGAAGTAATGATATTCCTATGACGGCCTTGGGAAACTATCACCATTAAGGTGGGGGAGGGGATATGTCTTGAAATCATTGCAAAGAGCCGTAGTCATAAACCTTTATCAAATCTGCATGCACCCAATTAATAACATAAATGCCAATAGTGACTAAATCCGGTTTGAAAAGAGCATGTGTACGAGATCCCATTACTTTCCATAACGAGAAATTTATGAAGAGTAGTGTGAGGTATGATTCGGTAATCCATAAAATCTATCACCTTCCATCGACCTCCTCGATTGAAACCTTCCATCCTTATTGTAAAATTGTCAATTGGGATAAGCAGAGATGCCAAGAAACAATGAGCATGGTGGTGACATTACAGTGGGGCTGAGTAGCTGAGCAATGCGGTGACATTACAGTGGGGTTGAGCATCAAGAAGCGAATTTAGAAACAAACGTCGAGATGGGTGGAGCAGCGGTTAGGCATGAGTCGGATTCTATGAACCCCTTGCCGAATTTTCTAGAAGCCTACCATATATTCAGAGATGCTGGATGGATTGAGTATTTCCATAATCTAGAAGGCTCAGACAAGGTGGTGGCAATTGAATTTTCCAAAAATTTGAACAACAATCAAACCGGATTTAGGGGCATGCAATTTGAGGTGATTGAAGAGGTAATTTCCCAGGTAACTTCATTGTCGATAGAGGGATGGAGGTGGTTTAATAGAAAAATCAATGACCCCTCCTTGAAAGAAGACTTCCCATAAGGAGAAGAAAAAATGGATAAGAAAGAGAGAGGAATTGACAGGTTGTCGCTTCCTCATCCTTGGGAAGATGTCACCCTGGGTTTAATTAAATATATCACTTGTGAGGGAATATCCACGATAGTGTTTAAATATCACTTTCCTCTGCTTAATCACCTTTGGCACCAGCAAAAGATTAATCTTCCATTCTACTTGTTAGGGAACATCAAGCATATGATGGTAGCAGTAAAGACAACAACACATAGGGAGGCATGTGTGACTAATCACAAACTCATCAAGTTAATCTTGTTGGATACCCTAGGCCAACAAGGAAAAACTTGGGAAGAATTCAAGCGAAAGAGGCCAAGGACAAGTCGAGGGAACTAAACCACGACTTCAGGAGGAAGTCAAGCAAAAGTAGAAACCTTGACTCAGCCTACTGGAGTTGGAATTGGGAAAGAGCCTACTGACGAACTAATTTGGGATAGAAGACCAAAAAAAAGGGTCAAAGTTAGCATACCTGCAGAACCTTTTCCTATTACCAGAGAGCAGACAGAATCAGAATTCTTAGAAGAAGAAAGGAAACCCTCATCATCAGGTAAGTACGAAACTCATGCCCTGTTTTTAGAACTCAAAAATATAAGAAAGGAAAATGAATAATTAAAGAGAAAATTATCTGAGGGGAAGGAAATTCCAGTGTTTGTATGCAGTACATGTTTTCAAGACTTAACAGCAGTGGGATATAAGGTCTGTAGAGAAAATATCATCCCAATGGAAACATAAAAATAATGTCAAGAGGCTATTACACAAGAGCCTGTTGATGATACTATTGTTACACAAGAACCAGCAGGTAACGCATAGCCTTCTGTGATAATTGACCTAGAAGCTAACCCAAAAGAACCTGTGGAGGCCACTCCTATTGTAGAAGAAACAACAATGGACATAGAGGCTACTCTAGGTAGAATAAAAGGGGCTGACACACAAGAACCCACCGAGGAAGTTGTTGTTACACAAGAACCAACAGCAGAGGTGGAAAACCCCCATTTAGGAGAGGTCGTTACACCCATTATTGTTGTGGATATTGAATGTAGAAGAACGCTGGGTCCCATCTCGGGATGGATTTATGAGAAAATCTTGTTAATTTTTGAACTACAAAAGTGGAAACAGGAAGAAATCTCCCTTTGAGAGGGGACGATTTCACTGAAGGAACATCAAAGAGAAATGGACACTTTACATGAAAGATGGATGAAATAAGAGTTGAAGAAAGGATAGGATAATTATAAAAAGAAGGAAGCTCTGAAGAAACAGGAAGAATAGCTGTTGCTGTTACAGCAGTAGGTTCGGGATCTCACCATAGATAAGCAAAAACTTCATGACCTCGCCCTCAATTTGCTGGGTTGTAGGAGGCCTTATCCATCCTATCCTATCTTTCTATGGGAACGCTACTTCTTGTTCCAGATGAAAACTGTTATGGAATACAGACCTTATTTATGTTCTTCCACTCGCACATTTCTAGATGTTTTCCATGCCTCTGATTTCGATGAGAAAATCTTGTTGTGTGAGTTATTCTTACACAATACTATTTGTGAACATGTGAGTATGCAGATGGTTGTGATAGTATTCTCCTATATGGGAGATATTTAGTTGAGATTTTTTGTGTCCTTCATGATGGATCAGATTGAATGGCATTTGGCCATCAAATCTATGGATGTTAATGAGGAGAAGATGGCATTGTCGGTTCGGGTAGAATCGGGACGGGCTGCCGAGTTAAGGTGAGAATTCAGGAGAAAGTTGATTACTCCTAGAATTAAGGAACTGGTTGCCAGTTATAGAAGAAGGATTGTGAACTTCTGCCTCAATTAGTTCTCAATGATGAAGAGGTGAGCCTTGACAGGGTGCTTGAAACACATGGAAGCTAGTAGTGTTAAGCTACTAAAGGGGGACCCATTCTCATTCTAGAATTTCATGGTGGCTGTTACACATGTACCAGCTTATGCACAAATCGTATAATACCTTGGTGCTTTGTGGATGGGATTGAGATTCAAGTTTCCTTTGATCTGGATGCCAATTGAGGATTATCAGATTAATTATGAATTGAGTAAATATGATTCAGAGTCCTGGGTATGAAAATTGATGTCCAATCAAGGGTACAGGTCTACAGACAAAGATGCAACTGGCGCTTATGATCTCACCGACCTTCACCGAATATACTCTCATGAGAGATGAGTTTGCATGAGGACATGCAAGTATTTCAGCTGGGGGGAGATGTTGGGTTCCAGTTTTGTACACTTTTCCTACACTTGTTTTCCCTATTTTTCCTCATGACTATAACCAATGGGGCTATCTTTGCCTCTTTTTCCTACCTTTCTATCCTAACTTGTGTTGTTTCACCTTATTTTCATTACTTTTCTATTTCATCAATTATTATGATATATCGTGACTTTTTATGACTAATTGAGGATGAATGTTTGGAGAAGATCTATGGTCTTTGTGTTGTCCTTCGAGATGTCATTTATACCACAAAATATCCCGAGCACAAGGTCCACAAGTGCAGTTAAGGGGGTGTTGTTACAGTGAAGTGATGTTGTTACACCTTGCTGTTACAGACCCGCCAAAAAACTATTGTTACACTATGTTGTTACAAACCCGCTAGCGAACTGCTGATATAGTTGTACCACTGACTAGATCTCATCAACACCTGTTGCTGACTTGTACTTTAGCTGTTACACTATAGTTGTGGTTTTATTACGATAGTTGTAGAAGTTGTTTAGCATTCTATTTTTGGATAAAATACTAAGGGAAGTTTTTATTGTAATCTATAATTTTCTAGTCAGAACTTTATTAAGAATTGGTTATAACTATATGTATTCTATTTCGATCAGCATGAGAATCATAAGATTCTCAAGACTGATCTATCCCTTGATTTTTTGAGATGTAACCACTATATAGTTATCGCCCCTAGAGGTCGAAAGGTTAGAGGAGAACAACATTGTTTTGGCTTTGTAATTGTGCTCAAATTAATACAGATTATCCTGTTATTGTCGTTACGTGCATTATTCAATTTAGTTTATGTTAATTTCTTCCTCTACCTGTGCCCTGCTAGGGAGGAAGGGCCCTCCTTATTAGCAGGGATTGCATTGATTAAATTAGATGTGTGTATGTATTTTTATTTCAGTTTATGTATCAGTAGAGGTGTTGTTGTTGTTGTTTAGCTGTGAATATATCCGCTTCAATTTAAATACTTGGTATGATGTTACACATATGATATTAGAGATACCAACTAGATATTTGTTGTGTGGCGCACTAGAATAGATTAATTGAAGTGTGATTCCAGTCTTCTATATCATTTTATTTCCACATGAGTGATTTACTTCTAGCATTTACTTCAACAACGATTTATTTTCTTTGGAATTGCTTCTAGTTGGGTGTATCCACATAGACAATGAAAATTTCATTAGAATAAAAAGACGTCACTGGATTGATAATTTATGTGTAATGTTTAGTAATTTAATAGTGATTAATACAACCCAACAACTTGGAGCTAGTGAGGCAGGATTCTATCACACTACTTTTGGCTTTGTTTGTGTCTGTCAGTCCTGTTAGTCACCAGTGATCAAATTATTCTTTTTCATATGATTGATAGGGTCATAGGGAAATTTTTATATTTTCAGTAGGTCTTCAAATAAAATTTTGATCATTGGTTAGGATAGCTAGGTAATTACTACTCCTTTCAATCCCATGGTCAAATAAAAATCAGTATGGGTAGGTCATTACTTTATTCAAAGGTGTCTTGGTAATCTTGGTCATCATTCAACTCATTTTTCCATCTAGTGTCATCATTAGGTCATATGGTTGAAGTCATAGAAATGGGTCATTTCACCATCAAAATCATCATTTGAAGGAGTAGTAATAGGGTAAAGAGATAAATACATGTTACTAAGGTGTAATTTTATCTTACTCATGATGTAAATATATGTAAAGGTTTCCTAAGCTGCAGTACATAAGCCATCTCATCAAATTTTGAAAAGACATGGTCAGACGACATCACCATTAAGAAAGAAAATCAATTTCTAGCCTGTAAGAAGACAAAACAAGCTCATTTTTTCTCATTTTATCTTTCACAAGACATATTTCCACCCAACATGAACTTGCCACCCCTTGGAGACCAATTTATTTCTTTGGAAAAAAATATTCCATTGTTGCGTTGCACTTTTCATTATCAGCGTCGTGCTTTTCCTTGCCTTGCACTTTTCCTCATGAAGGAAAAATCTCTCATTTTTAGTGGTTTCTTCATCAGTTTCAGGTCCCATCATGTTAGTACAAGTAAATGGGTCCATAATTTTTCACTTTTGACTTCAGTGCAAGCTTGGAAAGCTCAAAATTCCCTGTTCGAGGATCTTGTAGAAATTTATTGGTTTCATAGTCTCTTTGATAACACTACTGATAAAAACCCTCACATTCAAGCTCACTCACCTTCCCCTACCTTTCATATACATTTATAAACATTTTACCTCACCCATATCCCTCAAATTCATAATTTTCTTCCTAACCCTAGCCCATACTACATATTGCTAGTCGAGGGTTGTGTTTTTCCCTTTTGCACCATTTCCCCTCATTCATTCCCCAAATTTCCACTCCCCCTCACTCTGTAACAGTTAAACCTACATCGATAAATTTTAATAATAATTTAGACTCTCTAGAACCCCTTAATTCCCCTCCATTTCTAAAACTTCCCAAAATCCCCTATTTTTCCCTACACTAAACCCTAATTTCCCTTTCTAGTGAGTTAGGGTTTACTATGGATTCAGAGACTACAGAGACGAGGAGACATAAGGGAGGTCAAATCAGTAGTTATGAGGCCACTATAGCATTGGATTTCATGACTACACCATTTCTCAGTAAATATTTGCAAGATGCAGGTTACCCTGCCTTTTTCCAAAGGGTTGAAGAACTTGATTTCAATGATAAGATCACAAGTACCTTTGGCACTGGTTCAAGGAGAGATAAGGTGACCATTGTAGGGATTGTATTCACTCATTCATTATGCTATCTCCATGGCTACAGGTATTCAAAAAAATGGTGAAATATGGTTCAAGATAAGATACCTTTACATTGAAAACTACAAGATGTTCTTGAAACCTGCATACAAAGCTGCTCCAAATAACATCTTTCCATTCAGACACCTTCTTGAAAAATATGACCCTGTCATGAAAATTATCATTAAATATTTCAAATGTGAGGTTAGGTTCTCTAGGTTATATCAGTATCATGTGAGACTACTCATGCATTTCACCGGTGTACAGGCACTCAACCTACCTAATTGTATTTATAGAAGCATGGTTAAAATGGCAGAGAGGGTTCATAGAAAAGAAGAGGATCACCATGCTAGTTTTTTCCATCATGGATTGGTGAAAATATTGGTTTTGCATCAACTTTCAAAGGTAAATTTTTCATGGGATGGTTTCATGTATTCAACTGAACTCTTACCTACTCCTACTCAGTCAAGCAATCATTCTACACCTTTGACTTCACCTAGGCAGCAAGAGGTGGATTCCACAAGAAAACCTCTCACAAGGACACCTAGAGCTGAGGTAACAAAGACCTACACCAAAGGGAAGAGGCTGATGTTTGCTCGAGCCAGTCTGGAAAGGGCTAACCCTGTTACAACAGTTGAAGATACACCAACACATGACGCACCATTGCATGAAGAACCACATGTACATTTTGACACTCATATGGAATATTTTGAGGTACTTGAGGAGGTAAAAACACCTAAACATATCATTCAAGAGAAATATAATGTGATTAGATAACTAAAGGACAGGTTTTCCAAGGCAGATTTCATGATCAACTTCCTTCAGCAAGAGAACAAACAACTCCGAGTTAAGCAACTTTTTCTTAGCAAGAAAAAATCAGATTTGGAGAAGGATGATGCCAAAGGTAAGGAAATTGTTGATGTTTATGATTTATAGGATCCAAAAGAGAAGCTCAAACAAAGGAGACCAAGAAAAAACAATATTAAGAGGGCACTAGAAAGAAAAGGGAGCCATCTCCACCATTATTTCAAGAAGACTTTGATGACCTAATTGTAGTTGAAATTGATAAAAACAAGGAGTTTTGGCTTGAAAAGGTCAAATACCACTTGGAGAAGCTGCTTAAGAGGCCTAAGAGTAACAACAAGATGTAGAGGCACATGGCCATGCACTACTACACAAGGAAAAACATCTCCCAAATCAGAATCGAGAAATTAAAAAAGAAACTAAAGCAAGCCCTAATGAGGCAAAAAGAGAAGGAAACACTTGAATTGTTGGCTGAGGTCTCCCTCATTGCTTTATACATCATAACCTAGCTCCATGGGAAAATTTTGGGGAAATTTTGAAGAAATTTTGCAATTTTTTTTTTTTTGTGTTTTTGGCCTAAACAGGAACAACAATTCAGCTAAAACATCACATCATTGGATGGATTTTGACCTGCACATTACAGCTATGTACCTTTGGTACCATGTTAGCAAACAGATTGGGATAAAATTTCAAAAAAAATGCCAAAGATTCACTTTCTTCCACCTTTTTGACCCAGGCATTGCACTTTTGGAGTGACCTTGGGAAAATGCCATTTTCTTAATCTTGGAGAGTGTAATATTCCAAATTAGGAACAACTCGTGAATCATGCATTAAAAATGGATTTCTAGCAACATATGCAATAAAAAATTAAATGGAATCTTGGATCCTATATATTAGTCAATATACAACCTAAATCCAAGAATAGAGCTGAAACAAATCAAACTAGGTGGGCTAAACATATCTCCCACACCTAGGATTGCAAAAATGTTTTAAAACCCCAAGATTGCAAAATACCGGAGTTGTTGCATAAGGGACTGTGCAGTCTAAGAGAGGGTTTACACTTAGAAATAAAGGAAACAATTAGATCTACTCATATATTTATTAAAAATGTTGAAGAACAAAGATCTAATCTCCTTATACAAAATATAAAAGAACCCGGCAAGGGTTTCTTGTCAAACACTCTGCATACAAAATGTGATATTTAGAAAATTATTGAATCATCACTACAAAACTGAAGCAAATGAGTGTAGAAGGCTGAAATATGTCTGATATGATGTATAACCCTCAATGTCTTCCTCACATGAAAGGATGAACCTCTCAATCACAGGGAAATAGTGTAATAGAGCCACCAAACCATGCATTGAGCACTGCCTCAAAAATAACACATTCCCTAGCAGAAACAGCGCTGGGAATGTATGGGAAATTTGTGGTCTGATACCACAGATCTGAAATAATCTTTGGATCTCTCAAAACAGGTCTCTCAAGTGAAGGAAATCTTCCTCCAATGAGAAACTAGCTCAGAAACTGGGATTCCAATCCTTTCCACTGCTGCACCCAGCAACACTGCACAATCTCTAGCAAAGCTGTGCTGATGATGTAGGCTGAAGCTTGGCCTAAAAACTGATGTGGAATGATGAATAAAAACTCTCCCAATGAGGCTCCTCAAAGTAAAGAGGTGGGATTCCCGCTTGGATTCCCGCTTGGGAACACCCAGTGCTAAACAACACTGCAACTCTGCTAAGCAGTAAAGTAGCAACAAGTCTTGGTAGACAAGAATAATAATCTAAGACACGATGAATAATACTACCATCCTATTCCTTATATAAGAAGTGAGTTTTCTTTCCCTTGTCCCCACTCAATTAGTTCATCTCTATCCAAAGATACATTTCCCTCCATGCGTTATTCTTCCTTAGATTCCTCCTCCTCTAAAACTGCGATGTTGACTTAGTTAAAGAAGCTTCATTTTATCCTTGTTCATACTTGGAGGTGTTTTATTATGATAGAAAGAGTGCCCCCTTTCAAATTTGGAGTGTTTTTATCCTCCTTAGGAGACTTATGGGCTTTTCTACCCATTTATTGACTAGCTAAAGCTGCTGCTAACTCTAATGTTCCATTTAGCTTTGAGGCTGAAATTTTGGAACATTACAGAGAGGCCATTTTCTTGCTTGAAGTGTCTAATGACAACTAGACATCCTAAAAATTCCAATGGTACCTTCAAATCTAGATTTGGAGCTAATTAAGGGAATCAAAACTCTTATGCAAGATGGTGTTGCGCTTATGCCTGATGGTGTTGCGCTCATGCCTAGTGGCGCTATGCTTTAGCCTCTTTGTCAATTTTGCAAGTTTTTGAGTCAGATTTGGATTTTCATGATGTAATTCACCTTGTTTAGAGTGGATCTGAGGTAAATGAATGTAAATAGGTATGTTAATGTAATATTGATGTATTTTTTAGCTTCATTTATGGTTGTTACGTCAATCAAAGGCTAAAATTAGTGTTTTTTTTAACCTCCCTAGTCTTAGGTTTTTTTGGAGAAATTCATGTAAATTGATCCTACCTTGAGGGATTCGACCCCTGAGAGAGGGGAATATGGTTTTTGGATACTTTTATCTATTTTTATTTCAGAATCAAGATTGGACATCAGAGAATAGGAGGCTTGGCTTTTGTGTACATTTGACATTTTTAGAAATACAAGGTCAGTTGTAGCATATATATAGGGATTCATGTGGCATGATTTTGTGGCATATTTTTTCTACTATAATTTACTTTTATGATTTCTCGATTCATATTATTTACATACCTATTCTTTTCAGTGACTTTCCCATAAGATGTTAAGCATAAATATTTATGTTCATGCTCTGTTTTGGTAGGAAACTCATGAATTCATGCTAGACATGCTCATTTTGATCCTATGCATTTCCACCCTACATTACAATTGAAAAACCCTAATATGCCATAGAACATATCTACCATTCCCCTTTGTATCCCTGCAACTGTAATCCTTCGAATCTGACCTAGTTTTTTTTCCTCTCTTATAGATCTAGAAAAACCCATAAATTTTAAAAACCCTAGAGCTGAACATACCTAGCCTAAAATCCATTATACCTTCAGTCAAACATTGCTTGTAATTATAGAGAGAGCCCTCTTTGATTTGGTAGGGCTAGCTGCCAAACGAAAAGGTTGATTTAGGTTACCTCCGTCGATTTCAATTCTCAGCCTTAGGATATTGTGGAGGATAAAATTTCTAGCGTTTTTGTTGGGGACATGAAATACTACATCTTCCCTCGGATTTTACGACAAAATCATTAATATTTAAGCCTGTGGGTGATAGGACTTAGTTTTCAAGAAGGTTGACTCACATTTACAAAGTGCAGCTTTCAGAAATGGATCCCAAGAAGTTCATAAGATCAAACCTTGATCTGAATCCAACATCTCCAATCAAATATCCTAAGAGGATTCTGAAGAAGCAAAGGTCAAAAATATAGCAAGTTGATCCAAGTTCACCATAATTATCACTGGTAAGATCTGTTTCACTTCTTGCTTATTTGACTACTCTAGAAGATTTACCTTTTGACACCAATTTTGATCTTTCATTGTTTAGAACTAAATATGAAACATCACTTTCGAAGATAGTATATGATCCTATAAAACTTGAATTAAATCCATCATGTTTAGAGTCTACATATGAATTTTACAGGAATGTTTGGTCACAATTCCATAAGCTTCAGAAGTTAGCCAATACCTTACAATACACCACCGAGAAAGCCTTTATCCAATATCAACAAGAAAGCTTGTTTTCCTCATCCTTACCTTCAATATCTCATTCATCCACTACAACATCTTCCACACCTTCTTCATCACTCCCTCCAAAGCACCTATTATTGTTACTCTTGCACCAATTTCAACAACATTCATGGCTAGATTTGGCCCTTTAATCCTACCTTCTCAACTCATTTCTCTACCTCAAGGGTATGGTCAAAGGCTCCCTATGTTTGATGGATGTACATAGGTTACAACCCTGCAACATATGGTGAAGGTCACTGATCTCATCGATCTTGAAGAGATCGAAAATGACGATGTAAAGATGAGGGTATTTGCCCAAATTTTTTCAGGGAATGTGAAGACATTGTTTCGTAATCTAACTCCAAATTCAGTTGAAATCCCACAGTAACTGACTGATTTTTTTTAGCTAAATGGGAAAAAAAGAAGAATCCACTTCAGATTCTTGTTGAATATGATGCATTGAGAAGACATCCCAATGAGTCCATCCAAGATTTCACTACCTGATTCAATAAGACCTCTAATTAAATTCCAAATGAAATCAAGCCTCCTCCTATCTTGGCTTTAATACACTATCTGTATGCCTTTGATCCCGACATGGCTTATCAGCTGAGGAAAGTATTTCCTACAACTCTCGAGGATATGTAGAGAAATGAAATGAGTGTGGAGGCGAATTTGATGATCAATAAGTAAAAGATGAAGATACAAAGAAGGGTAACAATTAAGGAGGATCCATCTACTTCTTCAGATGGTAATCTAGACTCTTTGATTATAAATATGGAGAAAATGATAGACTGGATGATAGTATTGGAAAGTTAGGCATAAAATCAGATTCATAATCCCAATTTCTAAGGACAACAACAACAACCACCTCAGCTCAGAATAAAAAAAATAGAATAGAGAGGTTAGGATCAACAAGCTCGGCCTCAAATTAGAACACTAATTCAGCAAAACTATGCTTAGGAAGATGAGGAAGAAGCTGCAATTGTTGAAGAGAATCATCTTTTAGATAATGATGGGAAGCCTATATTCTTAACCGAAGATGAAGAGTACACTCAAGAACTTGAAGTTGATCAATTTTATGATTAGAAATTTTCCCCTTCAAATGATGATATGATAGCAGCAGAGATGGAAGATTATCAACGAGGTTTTTAGAATTTCCTTAGATCTATACAAAGGAAATATACCTTGAGGAAAAAAAATGTGGCTATCAACTCAAATCCAAAGAAGCCAACCTCTCTAAAGGATACTCAGCCCCAAAAAAATACCTCTACAAATCAGCAAAAAGACAAGGAGCCTACTGCTACAAACCAGAAGAAGAACAATGAAGCATCAACCATCAATCCAAAGAAGGATAAATAGTCACCAACCGCAGGTCAAATAAAGGATATTCCTGCCAAATATTAGTCTGAGAAGAAGGATGCCACTTCTAAAGAGGTAGATAAATATCACAGTCAGTTTAGTTTAGAGAAATAAATTTCCAAGCTGAAAGTTTCCATTCCTTTAACTGAACTTGTCTAGAATGATAAATATAAGTTTTACGTAGCTAATATTCTGAAAGTAGACCAAAATTATGATATGGTCAATGGATCACCCTGAGTTGTTGTTTGCCCCAGCCGTAGACGAAAACTTACCTGATAGTGAATTCCCACCATTTTACCTTAGTCTTATAGTTCATGATTTTATCCTTCATATTGCCATGCTATATTTCGGAGTATCTCACAATCTCATGCCAAAACTGTAATGGAAAAACTAGGATTAGACATTACCTACCCATATCATGACCTCGATTCCTTTGATTCTAGTAGATTGAGGTGTCTCAGTCTTATTAAAGACTTGGTAGTGTCTCTTGATAAGATTCCCCAAAAGAATGTCTTGATGGATGTGGTAGTGGTTAATTTTTCTCCAAGGTATAGGATGTTGCTCTCGCGATCACGAGGATCAAATTTGAAAGGTACTTTACAATTCGATTTCTCTTATTCTACAATTCTAGTTTTTGGTCAGCTCAGAAAGTTGTACCTGAAAACAAAGATGAAGTACATGATTACCAGCAAAGAGAAACCTAATAATCACCCTATACACGATGTACATATTTATTTTTAATCTTTCATTTTTTTTAATGACAATAGTCTGATTGACGTAGATACTCAGTTAGTAGAAGATGAGGATATTTCAAAATTTTCATGTAGTTTTGGAGAAGTTTTTAGTGCAGAAAAGTAGGAACAGAAAGAGGTGAATTTCCAGCCAAGTTCATTAGCTAATTTGCAACAAATTTCATCATCTAAGTAGCCAAAAGAATCAGTGAAAGAAGCAGAGTCTATTGAGGGAGGAAATCAACAAACAAAAAATAAATATCAACCATCCGAATTTGAGCTTCCGGATGAGGAAAAGAGTCTGTGGAATATGGATTTCGACTAAGAAATGGGAAAAAAAGGAGCTGGAATAGGAATTTGGATTCAAAACCCGATGAATTAGTAAGGTAATATTCCTACTAGTGTCAGATATTGTTCTTATAATCTTTCTTTCAATTGTTCAAATAATGAAGCTCAGTAAGAAGCCTTGATTGTTGGGCTAAATATGCTTAAGAAGTTAGCGGCTCATAATATTTCAGCTTATGTCGAATCCAAGTTGATTATAAAACATGTAAAAGGGGAATACTGGGCCAATAATTCAAGTATGCAAACATATCACAATGTTTTCTTAGACATTCTCAAAACTTTTTCTGAATATATATTATCTGTGATTCCCAGAAATCAGAATTGTATTGATGAATCCAAAACTACTACAGCTAGCCTGTTTATAATTTCGATACATCCTAGCAGAAAGTATGAGATCAATGATAAGAATCATCCAGCTATCCCAGATAACCTTTGACATTTCCAGGACATGCTTTAATATGATAAGCAGATTAACAATTTTCTGAAAATGGGGGAGGAGTTTGTTGCTTGTCATATTGATGATGTATTTGATGATCAGGGAATTAATGCAGTAGAATTGGAAGTCATATAGCTGAAATTCCATTCCATTCCAAGGGGTCTTGTGCTTTTGGAAGAAATCCTCGATCACGATGATGTCGCGAAGAAACCAACAATGGTCCCTACCGAAAAAAGGAGTTGAAGATGTCAACATTGGTACATATGAGAAGCTCAGGATGGTAATTTTTTCTAAATATTTAACCCTTGAGATGAAAGGTAAGTAAAAAAAACTTTTTCCTGAGTTTTAGATGTGTTTTCATGGGATTATTCTTATTCGAAGGCTTATTATACAAGTATAATTCATCATACAATTCTTGTTAAGCCTGATCAGAAACCTTCCCACCAAAATATGAGGAGAATAAATCCAAGGTTGTTGCCATCAATAGAGAAAGAGGTAAATAGGTTGTATAAGGCTGGTATTATTATTACTCTTCGTGTTTCTGACTAGATGTCAAATTTGGTTCTGGTTAGGAAGAAGACAGGTGAAATTCGTTTATGCATAGATTTCAGAAATATAAACAAAGTGTCCGTAAAGGACAATTATCCTCTCCCAAAGCTGGAGAAAATATTACACAAGGTAGTTGGTGCCTCTAGGATGTCATTGCTTGATGGATACTTGGGTTACAAGCAGATTTTGATGCATTCAGATGATCTTAAAAAGAATTCTTTTACTACACTGTGGGGTACATTTATGTACACCAAGATTCTAGTTGGGATAAAGAATGTAGGAGCCACTTTTCAGCGAGCGATGGATATCACCTTCACTAATGAAAAATATGTATTCCTAGTCATTTACCTTGAATATTTTACGATTTTCTCTCAAACTGATGAAGATCGCTTACATCACTTGAGAATTGTTTTCGAGAGGTGTAGGAAATTATGTATTTCACTAAATCCCAAATAGAGCTTGTTTGCTAAGGATGAAGGTAAGTTATTGGGCCATATCATATCAAAATATGGTATTTTCATAGACCCTGAAATAATTGAAGCCATCCAATAGTTGGATTTTCTGACGAACAATAAGGAAATGCAGTCCTTCAATGGTAAGACTAATTTTCTGTGACAATTCATTCCTAACCTCGCTGAGCATTTATGGGAGATAACTAATATTCTAAAGAAGGATAGTGAGGTAAATTGGTATGAAAATTATAATAATTCATTCAATTTAGTCAAGTTTTCTTTTTCCTATGCACCAATTTTGATAAGCCCTGATTATTCCATGGATTTCATTATATTTTCATTTTCTTCTGAGCACACGTTGGTTGTTGTCCTAATGAAGAAGAAGGAACTAACAATAGAACAACCAATAGTATTTTTCAGTAGAAATATAAGAGATGCGGCATTGAGATATAACATCATTGAAAAGTAGGCCCTCATGCTTGTGAAAGCTTTGAAGGATTTCTAGGTGTACATACTTCACTAGCATGTTGTTGCTTATGTCTCAAATGCAGTAGTCAAGCATGTGTTGGTACAACCTGAACCTGAAGGTAGGCGAAGAAAATGGATTTCTACAATGTTGGAGTATGATCTTGAGATTAAACCTACAAATCTGATTAAGGGACAAGTTTTGGCATAGCTCATTGAAAAATCCAATTTTCATGTTCTTGATATCAATATTATCGCTGCAGTGTCTGACGAATAAGTGGTTTATTCCACACCTTTGGTATCACAAATTTTCATTTCATCCCCTTCATATTCAGACATTGTTTATGTACTTCAGCAATTGAATCCTCCGCCGTAAGTGTCAAAGAGTAATATTAGTTCATTAAATTTGAAAGCTCTGAAGTATTTTATTCTTAATGATGCATTGTATTGGAAAGATCCGAGAGGAGTATTTTTGAATTGTTTCGTTGAAAGCGAGGCTAAGGAGGTAATGAATGAATTTAATAATGGAGACTGTGGTGGTCATCTCTTTTGGAAGACCACAAAAAATAAGATACTGAGGGAGATATTTTATTGGCCTACTTATTTTCAGGTGTTTATAAAACAATCATGAATTTCCATGAATGTAATATTTTTTAGGGGAAAAGGAAGTTGTTACCACTGCCCTTGCAACCCATTTTAGTTCAAGCACCATTTCAGTAGTGGGGCCTTGATTTCATCGAAAATATTCATCCATAATCTTCAGCTCAACATAAGTGGATCTTGATAACAATTGATTACTTCACAAAATGGATTGAGGCTATTCCTACCAAACAGGCCACTGATGTGGTAATCATTCAATTCCTTGAGTCTATTTTTTTGTCATGGTTTTGTTGTCCACAGAATATAATCATAGGCAATGCAACTAATTTTAAATAAAAAATAATGATATATTTCTGCGACAAGTATCATATCAGGCTTGGGCACTCCACAACTTATTATCCGCAAGGTAATGGGCTGGTTGAATCTTCCAGCAAGTCATTGGTGATCATTGTTAAAAATTTGTTGAAAGAAAATAAGAATAATTGTTATAATAATCTAATAAATTCTTTATGGGTGGACAGAGTAAGCACAAAAAATTCCATAGTTATGTCTCACTTCCAGTTAGTATATGGAGTGGAAACCGTATTTCCTACTTATCTTGTTGTCCCGGTTATAACAATTTTGCAGGAAGTAGATAGTGATCCCAATGACATACAGAGAATAATCAGTCAAATGATCCATTTATATCAATCTCAAGAGGAAGTTTTCCAGAACACAACTAAGCACCAAGATAAGATAAAAAATATATATGACAGGAAAACCAAGGCAGATAACTTAAGTGAGGGAGATATAGTTCTTCAATATGCCCAGAATGAAGAGAAGGGAAAACATGGAAAGTTTGAAAAATTGTGGAAGGGATCGTATAGAATTTCAGATTTCAGAGGAAGGAATGATTTTTTGTTGCGAAAACTTGATGGATAAGATTTTTTGGGAGGACCAATTAATGGTAGGATCCTCTTGCACTACTATTCCTGATTTTTCAAAAATTTCTCATCTTCATTGTACATACTAGTTTATTTTGCTGCAAGGTGTGAAGGAGTTGTCATGGAAGCTTGAAGCCTGAGGTGAAGGCCCTAAGGTTTCTTTGATCAGCTGATTAACAATTTTGTGAATTCATTTTATTTTTTCAAGATATTTCAGTTCGTTGAGTCATTTCAGTTTCAAGTCATTTTAGTTTCGAGTTTTTCTTTTATTTTTTGACTCCATGCCCAATTTACAAGGCTACTTGGTCTATGGTGTTCTCGACACCTCCTAAGGATCTCCCATCCCCAACTGGAGCCAATGTTAGTGTCTATCAGTCCTGTTAGTCACCAGTGATAAAATTATGCTCTTTCATATGATTGATAGGGTCGTAGGGAAAATTTTAATAGTTTCAGTAGGTCTTCAAAATAAAAAATTTATCATTGGTTAAGATATCTAGGTTATTACTACTCCTTTGAATTAACCTAGGTAGTAAGAGGTGGCTTCCACAAGAAAACCTATCATAAGGACACCTAGAGCCAAGGTATCAAAGACCTCCACCAGAGGGAAGAGGCTAATGTTTTCTTTAACCATTGTGGAAAGGGCTCAACCTGTTACAACAATTGAAGGTACACCAGCACATGAGGCACCATTGCATTGAGAACCACATGTATATTTTGACACTCATATGGCATATTTTGAGGTACATGAGGAGGTAAAAACACTTGAAAAAATCATCCAAGAGAAATAGGCTAAGATTAGAGAGATAAAGCACAAGTTTTCCAAGGCATATTTCATGATCAACTTCCTTCAACAAGAGAAAAAAAAACTCCAAGTTAAGTAACTTTTTCTTAGCAATCCAAAATCATATTTGGAGAAGGATGATGCCAAAGGTAAGATAATTGTTGATGTTGATGATTTATAATATCTAGACGAGTAGGTCAAACCAAGGAGACAAAGAACTAGAGGTCTCAAGAGGGCACTAGAACAACAAAGGGAGCCATATCCACCATTAGGTCAATAAGACATTGATGACCTAATTGCAGCTGAAATTGAGAAAAACAAGGAGTTTTGGCATGACTAGGTCAATTTCCACTTGTAGAAGCTGCCTAAGAGGTCTAAGAGGAACAAAAATATGTAGAGGCACATGGCCATGCATTACTGCATACGGAAAAACATCTCCAAAATTAGAGTTAGGCAATTAAAGAAGAAAGTGAAGCAAACCCTAATGAGGAAAAAAGAGAAGGAAAAGCTTTCTTTTTTGGCTAAGGCCTCCATCATTGCTTGATACATAATCATCTAGATCCATGGGACAATTTTCGGGAAATTTGGAAGCATTTTTTTTTTTTTTGGGATGTCTTTGGCCTAAACAGGAACAACAATTCAGCCAAACGTGTAGTGCCTTGTTGCTGCGCTTTTCCCTCAGAGGTAAAAATTACCTAAAATTTTCATAATTGGATGTATTTTGAACTGAAAATTATAGCTATGTACCTTTTGTGCCATGTCATCAAACAGATTGGGATAAAATTGGAAAAAAGAGGCCAAAAAGTCGCTTTCTGCCACCTTTTTGACCCACTGAGGCACTGCGCTTTTGGAGTGACATTCGGAAAATGTATTTTTCTCAGCCTTGGACAGACCACTTTGCTTAATTTAGGTGTCTAATGACAACCAGACATCCTAAGATTTCCAATGGTACATTTATATCTTGATTTTGAGCTTAGGAAGGTATTTAAACTCTTATGCAAGATGGCATTGTGCTTATGCCTAGTGACGCTGCGCTTTTGCCTATTTGTCAAATTTTTTATTTTTCTTAATGATATTTGGATTTTCATGATGTAATTCACCTTTTTTGGAGTGGATCTGAGGTAGATGAATGTAAATAGGTGTGTTAATGTCATCTTGATGTAATTTTGAGCTCCATTTATGGTGGTTAGGTCAGTTAAAGGCTAAAAGGAGGTGTTTGTTTTAACCTCCCTATTCTTAGGTTTTGTTGGAGAACTTAATGTAAAGTGATCCTACCTGGAGGGATTCGACCCCTGGGAGAGGGGAATATGGTTTTTGGCTATTTTTATCTAGTTTTATTTTATAATAAAGGTTGAATATCAGATAATATGAGGCTTGGACTCTTGTCTATAGTTGACGTTTTCAGAAATACAAGTTCAGTTGCAGCATATATATAGGGATTCATGTGGTATGAGTTTGTTGCATATTTTTTCTACTATAACTTAATTTTATGAATTTTTGATTACTCTTATTTCCATATCTATGATTTTCATTGAATTTCCTATAAGATGTTAAACATAAATCTTGATGTTATTGCTCTGTTTTGGTAGGAAACTCATTTTTGTGTTAGTAATATTCTGATAAATGAATTCATGTTACACATGATCATTTTGATCCTTTGAATTTCCACCCTACACTACAATTAAAAAACACTAAGATTCCATAGAAAATATCTACCATGCCCCTTTGTATCCCTCCAAATGTAATCTTTCGGATCTGACCTAGTTTCTTTGCCTTTCCTCCTGATCTAGAAAAATTATAAATTTTCAAAACCCTAGAGTTGAAATACCTGGCCTAAAATCCATTCTTCCTCCAGTCAAATATTGGTTGTAATTATATAGAAATCCCTCTCTGGTTTGGTAGGGCTAGTTGCCAAACTAAAATTTTGGTTTGATTTTTCCATTCTCAGCCTTGGGACATTGTGGAGGATAATGGGCTCTCCAACATATCTATATTATACATAGAGGAAATCCTTCTCTACTTCATATTGTAAATAAACTACTTGTATGAACACACATATGTTTTCTTTGTAATTTTTGTAGCTAATATGACTATCTTCCTTGGGTCTCGAGATGGCCCGAGAGGGATCTTACATCAACTACCACCCATGCATTTTAGCCCTAAGCAGAATTGGCGACTCTGCTAGGGACTAAACCTTAGTTCCCGATTTCTATTTTGAACCCTTGGTTCTCACATTCTATGACTTCCTATTATGCTTACATCCCTATATGACCATTTGGTGTGCTCTTCAACCATCACAGTTTCTCACAGTTTTCATATCAGGCCTTAGTTGACTCTATTCTCCAATCTAGCCTAACATGCCCTATCTGTGCATCCTAGATTGTTTAACATGGTTAATATTTGTGCATAGTGCGTTAGTATATCTATTAATGCATTGTATGCTCCGATGGAGAGTGTTACCCAACCAAAAATTTACTATTTCACCCCTTGCTATGATTTCCTTGGTTGTGAGGTTGTTGGCTATCAGTTACTAGTTCCTGAAACTGAAATATTATTCTTGGTTGCTTGTTGGCATACTAGTTTTCTTTTTTGAAAGTTAACCTAGCTGCTTTTAGTGCAAGGAGTAACTCCTTGACTGCAAAAGGAGTAAGCCTTCACATCATATCTCATTTCAAATTTAAAATTTTTTGAGTGGTGGGATGGATGCTTAAAGAGTTTGAAATGATTTTTTTATTATTTAAGACATTCATGCATTTGGCAAGTTATTGCAAGTATAAATTGTATGGGTAAAATGGTAATATAGAGAGAATATTGTAAGAAATGAAAGGAGATAGATAGTTGCTACTTACTCTAAGAAATATGCATATCCTAAATCAGTCACACAACTATAATAGTGGCTCTTTACATAAACTATGTTTTATGTAAAGTAAAGAACATTTAGAAAGTAGCATACATGTATAAATAATTTCATAAATCCTTCATGAAACCTTCACTAACAGGCTCTATAACATACATATGATTTTACAGAAGAAAAGATTATAATTAACTATTATATTTTCTAACCATTCTCTTACTCATACTTTACTAGTTGTTGCAACTCATAAATTAGAAGAAATAAATAACGAGATAAACACACCATACATTAGATAGTCCTTGAATAAAAAAATCCTCCAACATGAAGTGCAAAAATGAGTTTTCCTCATTATATTAATTCTTTAGGTAGACCAACATCCAACCCTAAAATGGTATTTACAAATGATATATATAGAGAGAGAGGCACCAAATCCATCTCTCCTAAAAGGAAGGAACCACCCTTCCTCACATTACATAGGTGTTATAGGACATTAAACATATATCCCATCGAAATCTAACTAACAAGATAGATGTATATGAGAGAAGAGAAGACATTTTGGACTGTACCGCTGAGTGTGCTAACATGATGCCCTTTTTTTTGCTAATTTGTCTCCTCATGACTTTCTTTCTTTAATAACCATGTGTCTTCATTAAATATGACCTTCAATAACATCATAACCACTTATCAACAATCACTTGCTATATCTATATCGTTATGAGTCCTCATCTTTCCTAAACTTGCTCGGAAACTTTGCTGACAGTTGTCAAAAATATTTAAAACATGCGCTACTAGAAATTCTGGTAAAAACCTATAACTGTGCAAAAACTATAATGCTACTAGAATTTCTGATACCGCTCTGTTTCTTTTTTAAAAATGAATAGAAAATACTTGAAAAGCCTATGAAAAATTATACAATTTGAAACTTGATATTTTGTTCAAAAATGTACTTAGTAAGAAAAAAGGTGTTTTATTAGGAAACCATTTTACCATTCTTCCATATGGGTTGCTTCTTCTGCAAGCTTCTGCAAGCTTTTCCAAGTCTGATTTGTTGTCAATGGCTGATCTTGATCTTATGGTTCTGGTGGTTTTTTCTTTGACAATGGTCTTTTTCTCCTTTGAATCCTTTTGAATTTTTATTCTTTTTGCGGATTCTGATTGCTAATTTGAAGGGGATTTGATTTTGTCTTTCTTCTTGGACTCATTAGTCTCTACAATTGAGGGAGTTACAGTCTATAACCCTTCATAGTTTCCTTCTACATATATGACCTCTGTCAGCAAAATTGGATTACATTTGAGCTTGAACTTGTTGTTTTATCTGGTGTGTCTTTTTTTGCTACTGGAAATAGGTTTAGCATCCTTTTTCTTTCTCTTGCTGGTAATATCATACCATGAATATTTTAGGAGCTCTTCATAAAACTTATTGGGATGATATTCCTTCTGAATTTTATATTGAATGTTTGCTACCGAAACTTCCAGTAGCACCTATGTTTTGGATTTTTCTACAGTTGCAAACCTTCCTCTCCAAGATTTGGTATAAACTTTGGGAAAAGGAGGAATGAGAGGCACCATATTCATGGATTTATGCTTGTTGGCTGATGAGCCTTCTCCTTTCTACAACTTCTTCTCAACCTTGATTGAAGGAGTATTTTCTTCTCTACTTTTAGCCTTTTTATGGATATTCTCCTTCTTAACCTTTATCTTAGTTCTCTTAGCAATATTTGGATGTTGTTGTGAAGCTGAAGATAGTTGAGCTAGAACATATGGTGTAGGTGCAAGTTGGTCTGCCCTGTAAAATAGAAATGGTCCCATGACTAGTTTATTTTCCTAAGTTCTTCCTCAACCAACACTTTGATAAGATCTTGATGATATAGGCTGTACTGTGATGCAACTATATGTGTTTGTATCCTGGCATACATCTTTGTCAAGCTCTTTAAAAAAAGGAATTGTAAGTTGAGGGTTTTCATAATTGCAATATGAAACAAAAATCTCATATGATAAAGAAAAACCACATTATACCTACTCTAACAGGTGAGGTAAATTTTGATGAGCTTAACAATCTCATCCCATTCATTTTTTAGGTAACTGGTGGAAATTCCTTTAGCCCATTTTAGATATATGTGTCCATATTTAAGCAAATTGTTGAGGTATCCTCCACTGATGACTTGGAATTTAAACCATTTTTCTCCTTCCTGTTGAAGGTTGAAAGCTTCAACAATTGACTGTGTTGATACCTTCAATCTTAGACCATAGATAGTTGCTTCATGCCCATTGAAAGAGTGTGAAAACTCCTAAGCTACTCCTAAATGAGAGCTTCCCAGTATTGAACACAATGGATACCACCCTTCTTGAATAAATATCCTTCTCACATTTGAATTATCATCAACTAGGTCAGCTCCTTGGGGTTCAATTCATTTTAGAATTCCTCCTTTCTTAGTCATAATCAGTAATAATGAAGGTTGTCTGCTGAAATATGATAGGTGGCAAGGCTAGATGAGATCACCTAACAAGTTTTTTTGTGTGTTCTATGAGATCTTGTCTGAAATCTAAGACTCCTTTCTCAAGATGCTCACTGGAATATCTTGTTCACCAATAGTTAAACTCAACACTAATGATCTTCCTTCCTTTTCGGTGGTTTAAAACAGATACGTTGGTTCACCTTCCCATACAAGAGAATTTTAATTATGGTAAGTATCTTAGACCATAGCATACACCATGTGATACTCATTATGAACTTCAGTTGGATATGGAGTTTTGGATGGTATGCTATAGGTAGGTGGATATGAGTGGAGCTGTAATTGGAAGTCACCTCCACTATATCTTTATTAGAGGCCTAAATTTCCGGCAACATCTATGAGTCATCAACAAAACATTCATTGCATTAAAACTACAAATCCATGATCTATTTCAACAAATAACACGTACTTTGACATGTGGATGAAATGATTCAGCTGACAGACATGATAGATAATGGCTGGTTGTGCTTAATTGTGAATTTACACCTAGTTTCTACACCTTTAACCATGAGTCAACTCAACATTACTTACCGTAAACCTTTCCTATCACATGACCTAACTCATGATAAAATATTTAAAACGTATTTGATAACAAGAACATGTGGCTTAACACAAAGCGGATGAGCTTTTTTTTTTTTTTTTTAAACAAGGGAAGTTACCAAAATTTCTAGTAGCATCGAGTTAAAGAAGAACATACACAAAACAAAATTAAACAGACTGTCTGAAAATGGCTAAAAAATGCACTACTAGAAATTTCACTAGCGTTCTAATTTTTTTTTAAATTTACAAAGTTTCATCCTAAGAACAAAGATAGATCTCTCCCTGTGAGGCTCTAAGAATATTTTGCAGCTTTAGTTCAATGTCATTGGGATATGGAGTCTTATTATGAAACATACAGATATTTACAGTAAAATTTGGCCATGGAAAACCTTAGTAAAAGAATTTCTGGAGAAAGCGCCCATTAAATGGGCCTCGAAACAGTTCTGTCCCATCAAGATGTTGCAACTCAAAAGTATTGTTCTGCAAAATATTGGAGATTCTGAAAGGACCAAGCCATAAAGCATCAAATTTGGAATTCTTACCTAGATCTTGATGATGTGCATCCCATTTCAACACTACATCTCCAATCTGAAAATGTTCCTTTTTAGTCCCTTTATCGAAAACTTTCTTTACAAATTTTTGATATTTTCTCACCAGATCATATTGTTGTTCTTGCTTTTGCTGCACTTGTATGATCTGATAAATTCTCCTAGTCATGTCATTTGGCTCAACCTCTTGATATTGCGGAAATTTAACTATAGGAATAGCTAATTGGATTGGAAAATCAACATCAGTTCCATAAACCATTTGAAAATGTGATATATTAATATATTTCTTGATGGTTACCCTGTCAGCCCATAAAGAAAATTCCAGTTTTGAATCCCAGGCTTTCTTGTTTTTATCCAATAACTTGGTGATGATTCTTACCAAACTTTTGTTAGGTGATTTAGCTAAACCATTCCCTTGTGGATAGTAAGTTGTTGAATGATTAAGATGAATACCATAATATTCACAGAAATTTACCAATGATGTAGCCTAAAAGCGGTTGCATTATCTGCTACTAACCTTGATGGACATCCAAATCTGGTTATGATTCCCTCCAGAAAGTTAATGATAACTTTATGAGTAGCATTCCTGGTAGGTATTGCTTCAATCCGTTTGGTGAAGTAATCAGTTGCAACAAGAATCCAACGATGATGTTCACTTGATGGTGAATGAATCTCTCCAATGAAATCTAAGCCCCATTGCTGGAAAGGTGTAGAAACAACTATGGCTTTGAGAGGAAAATATTTCAAATGATTCTTACTTGAGAATTTTTGACACTTTTCACATGATCTCACCTTAGCACATACATCAAAAAATAAGCTAGGCCAAATATAGTCAGCTCTCAGTATTTTGTATGCAGTAGTTCTCCAATAGCGGTGACCTCCATAGACACTACTATGCATATAAAACATAACTTCCTTGGACTCATCTGGGTCAATGAATTTAAAAAAACCTGTTGTAGGATCTTTCCAATATAAACAATTATCCTTGACGTAAAATTTAATAGTTTCCAACTTCAAAGATATCACTCTTCTTTTATAAGAATTTGGTGGAGGTTTAAAATGCTGTAGAAAATAAATGATATCCTTATACCTGTTGCACTTAGAAAGATTTACATCCACTACCATGATGTCAATAGGTTATGAAATTTTCGCTTATATATTGTCATCCATGAAATTCAAGCCCAAAACTTTACGATTTTCTTCAGCTAGTAGTTTGGCTACTCCTTGACCTTTGATTAGTTTAGTAGGATTTATCTCTAAATCAAACTCAAGAAGTTTAGTCACCCACTTAATTATTTTTCCATCAATATCAAGCTGAACTAATATCTCTATAACAACAGATGTAGGTACATAGACAATAATTTGAGCATGCAGAATATAAACTCTAAAAGCCTTCGGAGCTTTCACTAATGCATAGGCATTCTTTTCCAACATTTCATACTTCAATTCTGCATCTCTAAGAGCTATATTGAAAAATGCTATGGGAGCTTCCTTATTTTCTGAATCTTTTTGTAAGAAAATAGTAGCAATAGTATCTTCATATGAAAATGAGAACATCAAGAAAGGTTTTGAGTATTCAGGGCTTACAAGCTGAGGTGCTTCAATTGTTACACCATTTTTTGGTCATCTAATCCATTGTTATTAGATGGACCCAAGTACACCAAGTATGACCAATTTTACCCCAAGTAAAATCGCATTCACTATGAAAAATAACTTAGTAAACCACCTTTATTAAAATGTTTATGGTCTAAACAGGAAACCCCATGGGGAAACATTAAATAAATCCATATTTATTTGATTTTCCCCAAGGAATAATTAGTTAAACAACAGTTTAATTAATATTCTTGGTTATATTTAACCCAAAACAATGAAATTAGTAGATAAATCATTATTTATCTTATTATTTTATAAGAATAATTATTTAAACATTATTTAAATCATATTCTTTGTTAAATGTGACTAAATCTCCCTTAAATAATTAAATAAATCATTATTTATTTGTTACTACACAAACATACCCTTAAAATGATAAATAAATCATTT
Source organism: Pinus albicaulis (assembly GCA_034641835.2). Classification (NCBI taxonomy): domain Eukaryota; kingdom Viridiplantae; phylum Streptophyta; class Pinopsida; order Pinales; family Pinaceae; genus Pinus; species Pinus albicaulis. The sequence continues at coordinate 727,675,261 of CM076572.1, read as the reverse complement.
ATTTATTTATTATTTACAAATAAGAGGATTTAACTCAAGTCAAATTCCTTTTCCCTCCAACATATACAATAAAATATTCCATAAAAGTTGGATCTTGATTTGGTTAATAATATTTTAACTATGCACCAATATCTAGAATAACTCAATATTTTGTTATAAATAGAAGGGTTTTCCCATTAATTTGTCACCTTTTTTTGCCTAAAGATCACTCTGTATCTCAACTCTTGGTCTGGCTATTGATCCATTATCATAGCCATATTATTCCATTTTTTTCTAAGTTTTCTACACCATCAAGAGAGAGGAATTCTAAATCTGAAGTGTTGAGGACTTACAAGAACCCATCCCATTGACGAGAACAGGGAACACCCTCTTGTGTTTTCCTCCCAGGTGCCATTAATAAAAATTTCATTGGATATATTCTTGTCTTGTCTATTGGATCTATGGATTAAATCTTATTTTTCTAATGTTTAATTTCTTCTAATGCATAGATCTATATTTTTGAATCATTTGTCTTGATCATCTAACTGCAGATCTGAAGATATTAGCAGTCATTTCTTCTATTGGGGCTATTTTTTATGCACAGCTAAAGTGGTGTTTTTTCGTACGCTTGGAATCAAGATTCATACTAACATCAATGATAGCTTTTTTGATCAACTCAAATGAATTTTTGGATTCTAATGTCCACTTGAATTCTTTGTCCTTCTTCAGCATTCAGTAATATGCTTCACCACTTCATAAAAATTTGGAATGAATCTTCTTTAAAAAATGATCTTACCAAGGAAATATTGAATCTCTTTCTTGGATCTTGGAAGTGTTAATTCCAGAATTGAAATAACTCTTTTGGGATCAATTTTCACTACATCTTTAGAAACTATGTGACCCAACATCTTATCTTATTTAAGAGTGAAATGAGACTTCTTATGGTTTAATGATATACCATATTTTCTTCATTTAACAAATACTTTTCTCGAGTACCGAAGGTGTTCTTTATCTGAGGCTGAAAAAATAGTAATATCATCGAAATAGATGACCAAGAATTTATCATTTTATCCAATGAATGCAAATTCCATAGCACGCTAAAAAGTAGCTCTGGTATTCATTAGCCCAAATGGAATTTTTTCATACATGAATGTTCCCCAAGGAGTGGTGAATTTTTTCTTCTCTCGGTCTTTTGGCAAAACAGAAACTTGATTGCACCCAGAGAACCCATCCAACATGGAAATTTTGTCTGACCCAGTTACCTTTTTAAGAATATGCTCCATCTTTGGCAATGGATAATTATCTTTCTTGGAGCATTTGTTAAGATTCCTAAAATATACACATAATTTGACTTCACCACTTTTATTTATCAATGGAACTATATTAGCAACCCAATCTGAGTATCTCAATGGAATGATGATTTTAGTATACAAAAGTTTCTCAACTTCCTTCTCCATCACTGGTAACAATAGTGGATTGATTTGTCTTAATTTCTGCCGGAATGGCTTAGTACCATCCTTTCAATGGTATCCTATGATCAATTATAGTTGTATAATATATCTTAACATCCTCATATTTACAGGAAAAAAAATCAACAAATTCGCAAAATAGCTTGTAGTATTCAGTCTATATTTCTTCTGAAAAAGTTTTTGACAACTTAACATACCTCGGTTCTAGCTTCGTACCCAAATTGAAATATTCCAATTATGCTTATGTTTCAGCTAACTATGGTTTGATTTAAACATCATTGTGATAAAAAAATTTCTCAAGTGAGATGAACCCCTTGGTAATGTGATTGGCAGGCATTGAATCATAGGCTGACCAACAATCCTTTTTTTTCAGGTTTTTGGTATCTTGATAATCAACATCATTCTTTATGATATCTTCATCCTAATCAATGTTTAGGACATAAAATTATGTAGCAGCTTGAATGAATCTTCTAATCTCCTGATCATCCTGAAAAAATTTCCAATGCTTGACACTATCAGGAATTCTAGGTCTGAACCTAACTTCCACTTCATATTTCATCTTTATAGGTATTGGAATCTTGAATGAGCTTGCTGAAATAGAAATTGAATCAGCCAAAATATTACTTTCTCTTGGAACAAAATAAATGTTAAAGGCCAGGAATGAGTCTTCCATAAGGCTCCATACTAAATTATAGTAATCTATGAGTCGAGGATGCTTAGTTTGATAAAAATTTCTGATTTGCTGAACAATAAGTTCAACATCTCCAAAAATAGAAATTTCTGAAATATTCATGTATTTTGTTGTTTCTAAACCAATCAACAGAGCTTCATATTCAGCCACATTGTTAGCTGCTTCAAATTCAAGTTTGAAATAAAAATTGGAGCTCTATTTCAAAGGGAAAAATGAGAAGTATTTATGCATGAGATCCTTCTTTAGAACATGAGCGATCAAAATACATTTTCCATAAATGAGAACCCTCATGACTAATCTATTTTTCAACAGGCAGGGCAGAATTATCCATTTGTAAAATGCTTGAACCAACATTTGTTGTTCTTGCATAAATTCAATGATTAGTGGGGTCTTTCCTATCACCAATGATATATGATAGTTGATCTTCTCTATAAAGTATTCTTTTCTCTCCTCCAAAAGCAGGGACAATAGCATAAGTGAAATCCATTCGTAAATTTCCTCCCAACCTTCTAATCCATGATCTAGAAAGTATCATGCCAAATCTATGAGGAATGTTAGCTACAAAAATATCCATCACCATCCCTCTCATAGGTAACTAAAAGAGTATTACTGCAATGTCTTTGATGACACCAAGTCATTAGACTTTTTGGGAATCAAAGGAGTAGAGATCTTGGTACTCTTTAGTTACTTCAAGACCCAGTTCATCCATGACTACCTTGGACATTAAATTATGTAAAGCTCTAGAATCCATTAGAAAATTATGCAAGATATTATCATGAATATTTAGAGACAAATAGAATGGAGGGGTGGATTCATCTTTGTCTTCTACCAATGGACCTAAAATAACAATGGGCTTGTCATCTTGAAGGTTAACAAAATCAGAGGCTACTTCGGTAGATGGAGGCTAAATATATTTCATAAAAGTATTTTTGAAATCATCATTTTTCATGAGTTATACAAGAGGACCATGAATCTTTATCTTTTTTATATCATTCTCAAAATTCAAAACATGGGGAAACTAGTGAGCAAATTTTACCTCAAGTGAAGGAGGGTTAACTGCTACCGAAATTTTTGGTCTCCTTGGTTCAACAACTTGCTTTTCTTCTAGAATTTTAACTGCATTCTTATTCTTCTTTAGTTTTGAAACATGCTTTGAATTATCATAAATCTATTTTTATCTGAGATTGTATCTACTTTTATGATCAATTACAATCACAAAATTATCAAAACTCACTTCATTATTCTGAGTATATGACGTGAAATATTCATACTCTTCTTGTGTAAGATGAATCAACCCTTCTTTATCTCTTAGAAAAATTATACTAGCACTTTTTTCAAACCCTTCAGCCTCCCCTTCATCTTCAAATATATCATTCTGAAAAGGGGGTTGCACTTTTTGATCATCAACATCTCTTATTTCTCTCTACAAAATTTGAGGAGAATTAGGTCTTCTAAATTGTTGCCTATTAGGTTGATCAAATGAAACATTTATAGTAATAGATTTTCATGCTTCCATATTGAGCTTGGACATCTCAGTGGTCAATGACTTGCCCATATTGGTCAACTCATATAACTTAGGATCTATGTCAGAAGTTCCTAAAGATGAAACTTTAACTTTTTTCTTCCTTTTTTCTCTATCAATCCCTCCTTTGAGCCTATCAGTTGCTAACACATTAGATTCTACCTCCAGTACATTGTCCTACATTTGTGTTAGTGTTGTAGGTATTATTTCTCTCAATAATAAACAAAAATAAGGATCTAAGGGACCAAGATGAGTGATTTTGGTTGAAGCTTTAGTAGGTATTTTTCTATACATCTTGTTGAATCTCGTAGAAAAATTAGAAATTGATTCTCCTTCTTTTATTTTTATTGCACCAAATTTAGTGATATAAGACATAAAATCTTTCTTATCACCCCTTTTCCTTAAAAATGTATTATCTAGGGTTTCAATTCTAGTGATGCTACCAGTTGTCAAAGATCTGAACCATTTCCTAACATCACTCTCAAGGCTCTCAACAAAAACTCTCATCCAAACATCTTCATGCTCAATATTCAGATTGTCAACATAGGCATAAAAATGAGCTAGGTGTTCTTCCGCTGTTACCTTTCCCTCACCACTAAGCTTAGGCATGTATTTGAAATAATATCCTTTAGGTAATGCATTCATAGGTTTAGGTAAAACGAAAGGGGCATACCTTGCAGCAACAATTGCATCCATTCAGTTAGGGGGTGGGTTTGGACCTACCATGGTATGATTTGTTGGGATTTGTGGAACAACAATTGGTGGATTGTGAACAATATACGATGAAGCACCAAATTTTGATCTAGGTACCATTTGTTGGTTGGAAAATAAGGGAGGTACATTATTTTTCTCAAAATCAGGGGATAGAGTTTGTAGGACTTCTTTAGGGACAACCTTTGAGAAAAAAATAGCATAGGAAACAAAATTTTGTTTACTCTTTTTCTTGATAATATTTTCAGGGTCAGAGACTCATATTCTCAAAGGGGAATATGGGTTAGCCCTGGTTCTAGCCCTTCTAGGAGCCAGAACTTCAAAAAATGGAATCTCCATGTGTAAAGCAGTGTAAAAAGACAACCGGAATTGTACACCTCAGAACCAGACTTATATCTTTGTCATTCACCCAGGGATAAACTTCAATTCGCCTCCTCGGAAATGATGCCAAAAATTTTAGCACAAGGAGTCAATCCTTGACTGAAAAACAAGTAAGCCTTACACATCATATTTCATTTAAAACACAAAAGGTTTTGAGTGGTGGGATGGCTACTTAAAGAGTTTGAAATGATTTTTTATTCTTTAAGACTTTCATGCATTTGGAAAGTTGTGGCAAGTATAAATTTTATGGGTAAATTGGTAGTATAGGGAGCATATTATAAAAAATGAAAGGAGATATATAGTTGGTACTTACTCTAAGAAATATGCATATTCTAAATGAGTCACACAACTACAATAATGGCTCTTTACATAAACTCTGTTTTATGGAAAGTAAAAAAAAATTAGAAAGTAGCATACATGTATAAATAATTTCATAAACCCTTCATGAAACCTTGACTAACATACTCTAGAACATGCATATGATTTTGTAGAAGAATAAAAAGTTGATAATTAACTATTATATCCTCTAACAATTATCTTACTCATACTTTAATAGCTGCTACAACTCATAAATTAGAAGAAATAAACAATGAGAGAAACACACCATACATTATATAGTCGTTGAATCACAAAATCCTCCAGCATGAAGTGTAAAAAGGAGTTTTCTTTATTATATTAAGTCTTTAGGTAGACCAACATCCAACCCTGAAATGGTATTTACAAATGATATATATATAGAGAGAGAGGCACCAACTCCATCTCTCCTAAAAGGAAGGAACCACTCTTCCTCACATTACATAGGTGTTATAGGACATTAAAGATATATCCCACTGGAATCTAACTAACATGACAAATTTAGAAGAGAGAAGAGAAGACCTTTTCGAGTCTACTGCTAAGTGTGCTGACATGCCGCCTATTTTTCTGCTAATTTGTCTCCTCATGACTTTGGTTCTTTAATAACCATGTGTATTCATTTAATATGACCTTAAAAAACCTCATGACCACTTATCAACCATCACTTGTTATATCCATATCGTTATGAGTCCTCATCTTTCCTGAACTTGCTCAGAAACTTTGCTGACAATTGTCAAAAAACATTTAAAACATGCGCTACTAGAAATTCCTGTAAAAACCTGTAACTGCACAAAAAATGTAATGCTACCAGAATTTATGGTAGCGCTCTGTTTTTTCTTCAAAACTTCACAGAAAATACTTGAAAAAACTATGCATACCTATATAATTTGAAACTTGAGCTGTTGTTCAAAAATGTACTTAGTAAGAAAAAATGTGTTTTATTAGGAAACCCTTTTACCTTTCTTCCGTATGAGTTGCTGCTTCTGCAAGCTTTTCCAAGTATAATTTGTTGTCAATAACTGATATTGATCTTGTGGTTCTGGTGGATGTTTCTTTTAGAGTGGTATTTTTCTCCTTTGAATCCTTTTGACTTTTTCTTCTTTTTGATGATTATGTTTTCTGATATGAAGGGGTTTTTCTTTTGTCTTTATTCTTGGACTCATTAGTCTCTGCAATTGAGGGAGTTACAGTTTGTAACCCTTCAGATTTTCCTTCTACATATATGACCTCTTTCAACAAACTTGGATTATAGAGGGCCTTAGAATTGAGCCTAAACTTTTTGATGTCTATGTTGTGTCTTTCTCAGCTATGAGAAATAGGTTTGACATCCTTTTTCTTTCTCTTGCTGCTAATATCATACCCTGCATCTTTTAGGAGCTCTTCATCAGACGTAGTGGGATGATATTCCTTATGAATTTTATGTTGAATTTCTGCTTCTGAAACCTTCGGTACCACCTGTGTTTTGGATTTTTCAGTAGTTGCAGACCTTCCTCTGCAAGCTCTGGTATAAAATTTGTGAAAAGGAGGAACGTGAGGCACCATCTTCATGGATTTAGGGTTATTGTTTGATGAACCTTCTCCTTTCTCCAAATTTTTCTCAACCTTGATTGAATGAGTATTTTCTTTTTTGATTTTATCCTTATTATGGGTATTCTCATTCTTGGCCTTTCTTTTAGTTCTCTTAGCAGGATGAGGAAATTTTTGTGAAGCTGGAGATAGTTGAGCTTGAAAATATGGTGTTGGTGCAGGTTGGCCTGCCCTGTAAAACAGAAAATGGTCCCATGATTGGTTTCTTTTCCTGAGTTCTTCCTCAACCAACACATTGATAAGAGCTTGATGATATATGTTGTACTCTGATGCGATTGTATGTGTTTGTATCATGGTTGACATCGTTTTCAAGGTATTTAGTAGAAATAATAGTAATTTGAGGGTCTTCATACCTGCAATATGAAACATAATTCTCATATGATAAATAAAAACCACAATATACCTCCTCTCACGGGTGAGGTAAATTTTGATGAGTTTAACAGTCTTAGCCCATTCATTTTTGAGGTAACTGGTGGGAATTATTTTAGCCCAGTTGGGATATCTGTGTCCATATTTAAGGAAACTATTGAGGTCTCATCCAGTGATGACTTGGCCTTTAAACCATTTTTATCCTTCTCGTGGAAGGTTGCAAGCTTCAGAAATTGACGCTGTTGATACCTGTAATCTGAGACCATAAATAGTTTCTTATTGTCCATTGAAAAGTGTGAAAAATTTTGAGCTACTACTAAATGAGAGCTTCCAAATATTGAAAACAGTGGATACCACCCTACTTGAATAAACAACCTTCTCACATTCGCATTAGCATCAACTAGGTCAACTCCTTGGGGTTCAATTAATTTTAGCTTTCCTCCTTTCTTAGTCATCTTCAGTAATAAAGAAGGTTTTCTGCTGAAATATGATAGGTGGCAAGGTTAGAGGATCTCATCTAACAGGTGTTGTCGTGTCTTCTATGAGATATTTTTTGAAATATAAGACTCCTTTCTCAAGCTTCTCTTGGAATATCTCATTCACCAACAGTTAAACTCAACACTAATGATCCTCCTTCCTTTTCAGTGGTTTAAAATAGATACATTGGTTCACCTTCCCGTGCAAGATATTTTCATTATGGTAAGTATCTTAGACCATAGCATACACCCTATGATAGTCATTATGATCTTCAGTTGGCTACAAAGTTTCAGATGGTATACTACAGGTGGGTGGAGATGAGCGGAGCTGTAACTAGCAATCACCTCCACTGTATATCTTTATTATAGGCCTAAATGTTTGGCAAAGTCTATGCATGATCAACCAAACGGTCATCGAATTAAAAATCCGGGTCCATGATCTATTTCAAAAAATAACACATACTTTGACATGTGGATGAAATGACTCAACTGGCAGACATGATGGACAATGGTTGGTTGTGCTTAGCTGCAGAATGACACCTAGATGCTACACGTATAACCATGACTCAACTCAAAATTAATTACTGTAAACCTTTCCTATCACGTGACCTAACTCATGATAAAATATTTAAAATGTATTTGATAACAAGAAAACTTGGCTTAACACAAAGAGGATACGTTTTTTTTTTTTTTTTTTTTTTTTAAACAGCGGAAGTTACTGGAATTTCGGGTAGCATCAGGTTAAGGAAAAACAAACACAAAACATAAATAAAGAGACTGTCCGAAAAGGGCTAAAACAGACGCTACCAGAAATTTTGCTAGCATTCTATTTTTTTTTTTAAATTTACAAAATTTCATCCTAAAAAAAAAAAAAAAATTAAAATAGACTCATGAATTAGCAAAAATTGTGCTAACATCTGCATTTTCTTTCTGAAAAATAAAAGAAAACAAAAAAATGTTTTTCATTTTTAGTGTTTTTGATATAGCTGATTTCATTCTGTAAAAATATTGGGTTAATTAGTTGTTAGAGAGCATTGGTGTCTATATCTTCCATAAGATAAAATGAATTACTGGATATGTGTTGTTGCATGGATGTATAAATGAATTTCTCTTTGTAGAATAACTCTTTCATCAAAATAAATTGAAAAGCATTTTTTGCATGGTTTGTGTCAGAGTCACATAAATTTGATACGTCCAATCCCCCTTCGAAGACTTAAATGAAAGTACAATAAAAATAAATAACTTAATAAAATCAATCAATAAATATTTTATGAGATTACACAAATATTATTTCAATCTAGGATCTCGGGTTAGGCATTGTGAGAAAACTGCACAAAATCGCAAAACTTGAGACTAGTGTCATTAAAGAGTGAAAATCCTGCTGCACTCATACTAGCGAGACCGCTCCCCTCACAAAGGATTTAAATGTGAGACAACATTGGTGTGTGTGAGAAGGTAGCTCACCTTTGATTGCATATCCAGTGAGCATTATGTGTATTGGGGTTCCCTTCAATGATGTCAAAATTGGAATGGGGATCCAGGTGTTTTTCCCATACCGTGTGTTGTCCACGATCGTGACCCCCATGATAGTGTTTGTAATTTGAGGTATCCATAGTGGAAATAATTTAAGGATGAACACAAGGTGACTGGGGTGGACTTCCCTTGTACCTGACATAAACGAACCTACTCTGTCTTCATTTTTTGGGAGGGTGCTCGTCTTCACGAGAGTACTTGTCCCCATTATCTAAGGTTCAGGGGAAGCTCAAGAGTAACCTTAACTGTAAATATGACCATCTCTCTCTATTTTCTATTGTGATACTGAGTTTCATCTCCAGTAAATGGTGTTTCTCAGACAAGGTATTTTCCCTCTAGCTTCTTGTTGATAGAATTTTTAGAGTTTTTTTATTTTTTAGGAGCCGTTTTGATCATCACTAAGACTTAATAATATATCTCATTAAAAATATTGATAAAATTTATTGTTCACTATGGCATCCTTCGACTGTCGTCGTCTATCTAGATGGAAAATAGGCCTTCCTCCATTGAACCTGGAGGATTTATAGAGTATCGGTGAACCATATTCTTCTTCAGAATAACAATCTCTAGTGTCGAACCCTTTTTCACATATTTCTTCCTAGGGTACTATATTGCTTGAGGATCCTTTCACTTAAGAATTTGTACCTCCTTATCATCCTCCTCTCACTGACCCTATTGGGCCTGTGGTGATTTAGGTAGCATCAATACCTGTGATGCCTTTTTCTACACCCATATCCAATGTACAACCAACAACCAATGGGTCGTTGGCTCAGGTGGCCAAGTCGGTTCCACCTCCACCTCCCCTGCCAGTTTTCAGTTCTTCATATATGTCTAGAAACCCTATTAGCTAGAATATGCCCTCTCCCAGAAACTTGGTTATACTGCCTATGAGTGGCATTTTAAACCTTCCATCTTCCACTCCTTTAGTGTCTGCTCCTATACTTCTGAATGTCGCTTCTACTAGCTTGGCTCCCATGGTTCGTTTCGGTAACCTTTTCGGTTGGAATCCCTTGCTAAGTTCAAACCTCCTAGTCTCGATGCGAGGGGGTAGTGTTACCAACACATATGTGTCATGGGGGACTTCATTACCTCTCCAATCTATGGGAAAAGTAGGTCTGTCCATTTTTATTTCAATTCCTCTTAGTGGTCAAACCATTGGTGTAGGATCTATACCAAATGTAAATTATGCGGCTAGGAGTATTCCACTACTGAACATTGTTGCATCTCTTTGGGAAAACCTTCCCCTAACCTAATTGGGGCATGGGAAACCAATTTTTTGTTTAATTATTTAATCAACCTTATGGACAACCACCTTACATCCCTACGCCGCCACTACCAGGAAACTATAATCCGACGATTCCGGTATATCCCGTTGGGAGCACTTTCATGGGAAAACCATATGGTCCTATTGGTCAAGGAACACCTCCTTGGACAGACTCGGGGGAAACCACAAAATTTCCATTTTCTCCAACTCTAGAAATCCCCAATCTATATAAATTGATCAAAAATCCCATCAACCACAACCTCCTTTCGCCTCCTATACCGCATAATATTCCTTTCGATATCCCTAAGTTCGAAGGGAAACAAGGGGATCACCTGGCCACACATGTCACCACCTATCATCTATGTTTGTATCTAATTCCATGGTGGATGATAGTATCTGACTCAGAATCTTCCCCCACACCCTCACAACCAACGTTGCTAAATGGTACATTGAGTTACCACGTTCAACAGTTAACACATCTGGTGCATTGCTAAAGCACTTCCAATTCCCTATCCTCTATGAAACTGGAACGAAAATATTAACCATGTTATGCCAAGACACCACCACCCACATCTTTGATCACATCCGTTAATGGAGAAATAATCGAAGGCTTGTCAAAGTTGCAATTCTGGATCATCTATTAGCAGATTGGTTTTGAAAGTCACTCCTTCCTCCCATTACTAAGGATGTTGCCTTAGCTGTTGCGGTCATGAAAGACCAATCCATCCATCGTGCGCAACATATAGACCTTATCTATTTACAACTTGGCACAATGTATGATTTACTCCCGCAAGCCCCTAGAAACTCCAATCCTCCCGCTACTCAGCAACCTAGAGCGTACGCCAATGGTCTCATTGGTGCAACCTTCGGAGCTACTATAAAAAAACTCAGCGAGAAATCTTCCCAGCCATATTCGGTTACCACCATCACCACCCAATGAAATTCTCTTCTGACCGTTCTAGTAAACTATGTGCAGTCTAAATAAAACCTTGATGGTAAGAACAACAAGAACAAGAAAAATACCTCTCCTTCTGACGAGTAGCCTGATACCCAGAATAATCCAAATCAGAGAAATGATGCTAAAAATAAAAAAGGGGAAAAAAAAACTAATAGATTCCCTTGAAAAATATATGTCGATGACCACATGACATATAAATGTGCTCGCCTTCAAGAATGCACAAAATTTATTATGAAAAAGGATACTGGGAGGACCCCCACTGTCCTACAAAACCCTTTCCCTAATCAACAGTAGTAGCAACATCTTGTTGCAAACCCACCACAACCCTCGCAAGGGGGAAATGGTGGCTCTAATCCTTATGGAAAAGGACCATCCTCCATTTATGGCATGGATACAGTTGAAATCCAAACAGGAGCTGGAAAATATGGAGCTCTTATCGTTGATGCTCAAGACACTGCGTTGGGTTCAAATCCACTACCACCCAACAATATTCATATCGAAAGGCATGTTGCTGACCTTTTCATTCATCCCCCCAAAGGGACCCTTCCTCACATGAATCATAATACTTTTGCATGTGCTGCCCAGAACTTCAACATTGTAGAAGACTTCGAGCAAGCACCATCATCTATGTTTGCTCTCGAAGTGTTGCAAACTTTCCCATCAGAAAGGAAATATTTGCTTTTGACCATTGCTGGAATTGACCCTCGGGATTCTATGCTAGCTATATTTGACATGGAAAAATGAAAACCTCACCTTTCCCATCAGCTCACCTTTCAAGTGAAAGTTGTGTCAAAGGGAAGACTGATCCATCACATTGTCATAAATGAAGGTTCTTTGAACTGTGTAATGCCAGTTGTGTGCTGGCTCACTTTTGGTTCTCCCACTATGTCTCAACCATCAAATTCCCTTAAATATTTTGACAGCCACACTTTCCTCCCAAAAGGATACCTGGCTAGTTACCCCATTACTCTTAGTGGGAAAATGATAAGAGTGGACATTGGAGTTGTAAATCATCATCTCAACTATAATATCCTTTTGGGACGTAGTTGATCTTACGCCATGATTACCATTGAATATTCGATTTTGTAACTCATCCCTTTCCCTTTGGATGGGAAAATAGCTACTGTGGACTAGCTATCCTTCTACACCCTAGATTATTCTGCATTGTCTAGAAGATCCGTACCCCTAGTAGGAGGAATTCACGACTCTTATGTTAGTATTGGTACTGGTCTTCTTAAGGCATCTTCCTTTTGGGTTTTTTTCCTCTCCCGCCACTGGAGGTTCCACAAATGGTTTCAATGATATCCACCATTTCAGATGGCTCTATCAATCCTTGGATCCTACCAACCCTTTTAGAAATTGATTCCTATGGAGAAAAAATGTCACTTTCACCAGCTGAGTTGGCTTATCAAGCCATCTAAACTGAAACTAACCCCTCCATTTATTTAGTTGCAATCGATAGTACCACCCTCTCTCCCATCAAAAATCCTTCTAAATATCTCCTCGATGAAGTCCTACCTTTGGACAAAGCTATTCAAGAGATCATGTCTAAGGAAGAGCGAACTTGGGATGAGTTTCATCACCACACTTCGATGTATGATTCAAACGAGGAAACTATACAAATCCTGCCTTTTGACCCACCTGAGATCATTCCATCCACTTACACAAATTTTCATATTATCGATGTAGAAGATAACTTGGGAAATATTTCAAAGAATATACTCATAGACATCTCGGTCAAAACAGGCATCGTGGAAAATATACAGATTGGAGCAGATTTCATTCCTGAGGAAATTGCATGCCTCACATCCCTTTTTAAGGAATTCTGCGATGTTTTCACTTGGTCTATGAGGAAATTCCTCACATAGATCCTTCTATCGTCGAGCATGAGATCAAGACATATGACAATTCCAAGTCTATTTGGCAAAGACTCTGACCAAGGAGGAAATTTTTTACGTACTGGTTTCATCTATCCCGTTCTTTTAACAGAATGGGTGTCCAATCCACTTCCCATAGATAAGAATCAAGGTACCATCCAGGTCTGTGTCGATTATCATGATCTAAACGGTGCATTTCCAAAAGGAAACTATATAACTCCATTTATATATCAGATAATCGATGATTGTGCCGGTTGCAAATATTTTTCCTTCATGGATGGATTCTCGGGATATAACCAGATCACTATTAAGATGGACGGCCAACAAAAAACCACCTTCATTTTTCCTTGGGGAACTGTTGCGTATCGAAAACTCCCATTTGGTCTCAAGAATGCTGGAGCCACATTTCAGAGGGCTGTGGACTATGCATTTCATGACATCAGACATATTTTTCAATCTTACTTGGATGATATTCCTGCTCATTCCAAGAAATGAGCCCAACACCTCGCTCATTTTCGAGCAATCTTCACTAGGTGTATATTCTACAACATATGTCTAAATCCATATAAATGCATACTTTCTGTTGACTCTGGATGAATTGTTGGTTTCATTATCTCTAAATATGGGATTAGGGTTGAACTCAATAAGGTAAAGCTGATTATTGATTTTCCCACACCTCAATCCATCTTACAACTCCAACATTTCCAAGGGAAGGAAAACTTCTTACATCGTTTCATTGTAAACTATGTCGAATTGACGAAAGGATTTATGCGCTTACTCTCGAAAGGGATAAATTTCCTTTGGGATGATAAAGCTCAACGATCGTTTGACACCTTGAAACAGGCACTTGTTTCCGCCCCACTTCTTAATGCCCCTAACTATTCACGTGCCTTTCTCCTATACCTGGTAGCCTCACCATCCTCACTTGGAATGGTTTTGATTTAAGTGCACAATGACACCAGTGATCATGTGGTTTATTGTATCTCGAAAGGCCTCGTTGGGCCTGGATTATGATATTCACGTGTGGAGAAACTATCTTTGGCCATTGTCTTTGCTATCAGCCACCTCCAACACTACATACTGTTGTGAAATACTACTGGCATTGCTTTGGAAAATCCCATGAGACACATTTTTTCTTGCCAGATCATTGGAGAAAGATATTCCAAAAGGATTGTAATCCTCCAACAATTAGACTTCATTTTCATTGTTTCCAAGGCCAAAAAATATTTAGTCTTCGTCGAATTACTGTCGGAACTTCCCAGATTCGACCCAGATAAAATATCTCATGATCCATTTCCTCATGAATCTTTCTATCTAGTTGACTCTACTGATCCTTGGTATGGGGACATTATTTTCTACCTCCAAACACAATGGTTCTGCACAGATTTAATGTAAAACGATCATCATCACGTCCACCACAAAGCTACGCACTACCTCATGCTAAACGATACACTATATTGTCATGCGTTGATACAGTTCTTTGGCGTTGTCTCACTGTTGGAGCAAGGTCCCCTGGGTAAAGAAATTTTGGATAAATTTTGGGTAAGCTTTTGTTGTAAGCGTTGCACGCAGATATCAAGGAGATTTTTTACGGGTCAAAGTCCCTTAAATATTGTAATGGGTAAAATGTAAAACCATGAGTCTCAAACCATGGTATGTGCACATTTAGAAACATATAAATATGTAAGATTTGATTGAATAAAGATATACATACATGGTATGATATATTAATAGATCGATAGATGCTATGTTTTGATCTAAGTCTTGGGTCATTCTAGGTAGAAAGGCTCCTGCTGCCTGTGTGCGTAGAGACCTAGTCCTAAGTTGTGTGCATGAACTCTGCTACTTTGTGCGTAGAAGGGAAATATTGTACTGATTGAAGATCTCTTAATAAAGAAGGAAATTTTTGTGAACTTTGACTTTATATTATTTTAATAGTGTCTGTCTTAGATTTATTATGCACATTATCTGTTGCTTATTATAGATCTTGATATATTCTATTGAATGCATATGTGTTTCTATCATTTATAGTCACATTGGTACAGTTAATTTATTCACAAGTATTGTTTATCTTAATTGTTTGATCAAAAGTATAGTAATATATCTATGTAAGGGTTTATTCTATAAAAATTTGAGAATACGCAAGGGATAAGTCTATTTATTACTATCTAGGCACGAGAAACTGCTTTATTTTTTATCTGCAATTAGTTCTAGTTCCATGAAGTTGTGCACAATGCAGTAGGTATTAGATCTGTTTGAACCACATCAAAGGCTCCCTTAGGGTGCGAAAACCTAGTTCCAACGGCCCCCAATACTGCTTCGGGTGAGACTTTGGTTTGCACAAGAAGATCACTGTCGAAAGGGCCAGTAGATGGAGGGTTTTGTTGGTTGCATGATTACTATGAACCTGGGTCAGGACCCCTCAAGCTGAAAAATGGTTCTGTTGCCAGGACTGGGATCATTTTTAGGGAGAGTTGATATGGCACAAAAAAAGGAATGAACTGCAAGATTGGCTCGACAAGAAGGTGCATGAATTTACGATCCAAGAAAATAGAAGCCCTAAATTTTCTACCGAAGTCTATTGGGCACAAAGGTATATCTACACCGAGGTCCATGAAATTTTATTTTCTTCCTTTGCAACCGAGTTGTAAGAGTGGTTGACTCAGCTTGTTGAATTCCAAACCTGTGTAAAGGACGACGCGATCACCAAGTCGACCCCAGAATTGGTACAACAATTGGAGAAATATAGCAGTAATATTACCCGCACTGTAGGTCATTGGGTCGATACTGTTCTGGGAGGATTTGTGACTAAATTCACTATTGATACATTTGTATCATATTCTAAAGCCAAAATAATATTTTTCAAGGGCCCTAGAGGTAAGTTCATGTGCTCGTTGAATATGTGGATTCAAATTATATTGTGTGAAAATTGTACTTTGTGCATCCATATTAAGTGAATGTCCCATAGAGCCTCGAATATGCGTAATGGAAAAACTTACAGAGTATATATATAAGAAGGTTTTGTTTATATCCCTCTCAAAGGTAAATCTGATAGTGATGAGGAGTCTGAAATCAGTAGCCCTGGTGAATCTGTGCATTCAGAAGAAGAGGAATTGCAAGATCAATTTAGTCTTGGGTCTTTGGCAATAGTTCATATCACCTCCACTCCACTTCCAAACTCATCTCACTCTAACAAGCCATCTACTCCACCTTCACCTCCACCACCAGACACATATATGACTGCTTCCAGGAAGTTACCTAATTTTTGTGGTATTGGGAACGAAAACGTGGACCAATTCTAGTTTGTTAAATATGTTGTATGGACAACACAAAAGATCAATAATGATAATGTTAAGAAATTGCAGTTGGATACTGAATTTCAAGAACGTGCTTTGGAGTGGTACATAAGATATGAACCGATGAACCCTAATGCAAAAATTGAGCATCTGAAGGTCGTATTGAAGGAAAAATTCAAAATTCTGAAATCATATGCTCAATGTGTGACTGAGTTAATGTAAATCCGCCAAGAAATTAATGAATCCTTATGGGAGGCGGATCAATGGTTGAAGAACACCATCAAGGATGGAGGATTTACTATTGATGATATGCAACACAAAGAGTGGTTCATTTCCATGCTACTGCCACATCTACGCCAATATTTAAATAAAAAAAACATCATGATGCAAGGTGAAGCTATGGATATTGCAATGAAATTAGAAGCCTCGCCTGTCCCAGATGTGTAGGATGGGACTCAACAGATTCAAAACCAACTAGTTGCACTACACGTAGAAATACAAAGCCTGTGCCAAGAGAAGGGGAAGGACGTATGCGCAGGTGTATGGTGTATACGTTGTAAAACTAAAGGTCATCATAAGAATAAAATAAGATCTAGATGGGAAATGCGCTTAATTGCTCATATCGGTGCTTATGAAATGGATCAGGTTATCTTGGATTTGGGATCTGATGCAAATGTCTTACAAAAGTAGACTTGGAAAAAAATGGGAGAACCAAATTTGGAGTGGTCCAATATTTAGCTCTGCATGGTGAATCAAAAAAATATCATCCCATTAGGAAGACTCTCACAGGCCCAATCGTGGATATTGAAGGAGTCTGAGTGCTTGCAGACTTTGAATTTATCTAGATTGTTGATGATACCAACCCATATCTGATGCTATTGGGTCTGGATTGGGCTATCTTTATGGGTGGCATTATTAACCTCAAGTGTAGAAGTATGGTGTTTCAAAGTAATGGAACCCTGGTTGTGGTCCCTCTGGACCCTACAGAAAGAGAAAGATACAATGAGCAGGTGCATGAAAATGATGATGTTGACCATATTTATAAGTTAATTGTGCGGGATGGAGACTATATCAACTAAATAACAGATGGTTGGCTTACTTGGGAGAATGATAGTTCATTATTTTCATATTCGGATGACGAGATGGAAAATTGGCAAAACTATTTGCACAAACTATCTGCGTTGCACTGTAATCAGGTGACAAAACATCTTCGGTGCATATCCTCAGAAGTATGAGATTTTCCTTATTATGATGGTTTGAGTAATGTTAATCTATTTTTATAAGAACTTGAAAAAACTATTCCACATGCAAAATGGTTCCATGAATTTGATATAGCTTTGTGCTCAACCCCAACATGTTGGTAGGAGATGCACAAAGGCAACTTGGCTAACTGGGGAGAATGTACCTGCATGATGCGTCTGTGGTTTGAGAATACAAATACCATAATAGAAGAAATTTATTTTGGACAAGGCGATCTGTGCAAACATCTAGCTAGATGCACTAAAGCATGGGGCAAAGAGCTGAAGTCAGAATGGGTGCATATGTTCATCCACACTTTGGGGAAGGTGCCTACAGACTGGTACTTCAAAACTAAGCTATGATGAGGAACTACGAAATGGACTGTGCTAATATAAAGTTTTATCCAGACGTTTAGTTTCTAAAGTGGGTTTGAAGGCCTTGATGAGGCATTGTAGGATATTCAGGAAGTCATTTTTGACACCAGAAAGTCGTCGGTGGATCGTGCCTTGCCAGCATGGGATGAGCAGATGAGGGACATCTTGGATTGTCGAAATCTATCAATCGAAGATAATGAAGAAGACCCAAGACACATTACTATTCCTAAGTCTGAAGGATGATGCCTAGTTGTTGAGCCTATGTTTGAGATATCTGATGTAACTAAGCCTCTCAAGATTAGACAAGTCAATATTGGCTCAGAGGAACAACCAAAATTAGCAAAGATAGGGGACTACTAGGATGATGATACGGTGGGAAAGGTCATCGAGCTATTAAATGAATATCAGGATTTTTTCCTGTGAAATTTTTTGAACTGAAGGGGATTATAGGAGACCTTGGGGTAACGAAAATCACCTTGAAACCAGATGTGTGTCTCGTGAAGCAGTGCCCATATAGGTTGGATCTCAAATGAAAGCAGAAGGTCAAAGATGAATTGGAGAAAATGGTGGTTGCATGGATCATTGAGCCAGTAGAAGAGACCAATTAGGTAAACCTTATAGTGGTTCAAGATAATAATACTAAGGGAGAAATTAGGATTTGTGTAGACTTGCACAAATTGAATGATTCTTGCATGCATGAACCATTCAAAACTCCATTTTCTGATGAAATAATGGACAATGTGAGTGGGTAGGAGAACTACTCATTCATGGATGGATTCTCTCGATACCATCAGATAAGAATCACGCCAGAGGATAGAATAAAAACAACCTTTGCGATAAAGTGGGGATCCTTTCAATACACAGTCACGCCATTTGGTCTGAAGAATGTGCCCACAATTTTCTTGTGCATAGTAGTAGCTACGTTCAAGGAATACATCCACAAATTCTTAGAAGTATAATTTTATGACTGAACTGTATTTGGTTTATTAAAGAAGCATGCGTCAAGCCTTCACCTCATGCTGCATACTCGTATAAAATATTAGATCTCACTAAACCTGAAGAATTGTATATTATGCATCCCTTTTGGGATCTTTCTTGGTCATATTGTTTGTCAGCAAGGATTAATGGTGGATCCAGCAAAGATTGTTGTTATTTTTAACCTGGAAGTTCTCACAAATGTAAAACAACTATGCTTAATTTTTGGGCCCATAGGGTATTACAAGACGTTTATCCAAGGTTACGCGTTGATCACTGCACCAATGGAAATTTTGTTGAAGAAGTATGCCTCATTTTTCTGGGACACAGACTGCTAGAAGAGCTTTTAATCTCTTAAGGAGAAGATGATCACTGCACCCATATTGGTTTTTCCAAATGGACAAAGGAACTCCATGTACATGTTGATGCATCCTAAATTACATTAAGAGTTGTCATAGCGCAACCTGGAGTAGGGGATATTGACCACCCAATTGCATTTGCGATTAGGAAATTTTCAAGTGTGGATCACAACTACTCAACTAAAGAGAGGGAAGGATTAGCTATGGTCTACGTGTTGTAGAAATTCTGCCACTATCCATTGGGAGGGAATTTTAATATGCTTATTGATCACCCTACTTTGAAGTACCTGGTCAAAAATCCTATATTATTTTGAATTAATTGTTAAACCAGGGATACTTAACATTGGGCCAGACCATCTATCGCACATTGAAAATGAAGAAGAGACTACTAGCTTGGAAGAAGGACTACCCAACGCATGGCTATTTTCCATTAATCTAGTAGATGACCACTTCGTTGATATCATTCATTTCCTGATCATTGGAACTGCACCCGCAAAGTATACGATGAAACAGAAGAAAGAGTTGGTCACGCGAACAACTAATTTTAGCTTAATTGCTGGCTAACTATACAAAATAGGGGCGGATAAAATATTGAGGAGATATGTGTTGGAATTAGAAATACAAGATATATTAGCATATTCTCATGGCGAAATCATCAGAGATCATTATGCAGGGAAAGAAACCACATAGAAGATCTTATGGGCTAGGTTGTGGTAGCCCACCATGCACAATGACATCCACGCGTATTGTTGTGCTTGTGATGTATATCAGCAGATGGGGAAACCGTCGTACAGGGATGAAATTCCCTTGCACCCACAAATTACTTTAAAATATTTTGAAAAATGGGCCCTTGACTTCATCGGACCCATCAATCATCTAGGAAAGAATACATGTGTGTGCTATATAATCACTATTACATACTATGTGACCCAATGAGCCGAGGTTGCACCTATAAAATACTACAGCATAGAAAAAAATGCAAAGTTCATTTTAGAAAATATCTTGACACAGTTTGTGTGTCCTAAGATCTCAATGATTGACCAAGGAACCCACTTTTTGAATGAAACAATTCAAGCTTTGACCAAATAATTCCATATACACCATCACAAGAGTACACCATATCACACTTAGGAAAATGGTGTAGAGGAAACTTTTAATAAGATATTGGAGAATGCACTCACTAATATTTTCAATGATAACCGAAATGATTGGGATGTGTGTGTGCCTGCTATTCGATGGGCATATAGGACCACATGCAAGAAGTTGACAGGGAAGGCACCTTTCATAATGGTGTATGGGTAGGAAGTTGTTATTCCAATGGAGTATATTGTCCCAATTTTGTGCATTGTAGCAACTATTAACATGGATATTATGGAAAAGTGATTGTCACAGTTGGTCGTGCTAGAAGAGGACCGATTACTTTTAGGTTTCCATCAGCATGTAAAAAAGGCACGTGAAAAGGCTTGGCATGATAGGCACATTAGACAGAATATTTTTAAGGAAGATGATTTTGTTTTGTTATATGACAGCAAGTTTGCGCGCCACCCAGGGAAGTTCAAAATGCATTGGCTCAGTCCCTATCTGGTTAGGGAGATCATAGAGGGAGGTGCAGTCCGACTAGACACTTTAGGAGGTAACGACCTTCCCGGGTATGTAAATGGAAGTCGGCTAAAAAATTATAGGGATATCCCTATCCCTACGCACGCCAAATGACTATATGGTCGGAGGAGTGTCTTAGCGTGTAATATTCCAATTAGGAAAAAAAAAATACAAATCAAATAAAAACAAAATATTTCATGATGTCAAAACACCATAAATAGAGCTAGAAATTGCTGGGCCATTTTATTAATATGGAGATGGAATAAAAAGTAAAAAAGTGCTAAAAAATGATATCACTCAAGCTGACAGAGATGGCTAGAATGGCCCTCAAGCTCCCCCACTGAAACAATGCGTAACTACTTCTCTCCTAGACTCCCTCACTATGTTGCCCCTCCTAGAAATGTTGGAAATGTTGCTGCTGGGTGAAAAGGGTTGCGTAGATGAGACTATTTTGGTGCTGAGAAAATGACGGGATTTTGACACCGGCCTCTACTCACAAACCTAGAAAAAACCAAGAAATGATTTTCATATTGGAAGACCACGTAAAATCACCCTCCTAGGGAATGAAAATGCACTACTGCTGGGTATGCAGTGATATGAGCTGAAATGAAAAATAAAATGCTGCAAAAACTCCCCCGTAGCTCAATTATTGAAGGGTTGATCCCTTCAGTGGATTCCAAGCAAGAATTCTATGGAATTTTACCCTCCTCTAGATCTCTCTGCTGCTACACTGCTTAAGTCACTGCTCAAGAGGGCTGTAGATGGCCTGATGCTGAAATAATGAAATATTCTCTCAAGGATAGTAGTAATCCTCTCCTAATAGGGCACTCGAAGTCCCCTGAGGACGAGGTTGGGATTTCCACTTAGAAACACCCGTGTGCTAAACAACACTGCAGGCTCGGCTAAGCAGCTCAAGCATGCTCAAGTTGTAAATGAAAAGAAATCAAATAACTCATAATTCTCTCTATGGTTGCCCTCACTCTCTTCTTATACTTGTGGAACCCTCACACCCTTGGGCCCACATCATAACTGTGCTGCTCTCTTGGTCCTTATCCTCCACCTTGACTGCTTTTTTCACTTGGCCTCTTGGCCCCCTCCACTACTGCATTGTTCCACTTTCACACTGGTGAAGTGGTTTTATTCTACTAAAGGGATTTATGGGTCCCTCTACCCTCGTATTCATCTATTTAATTAAGGAAATAAAACATTAATATTCTAATTAGCTAAAATATAATTAGGAATATTACAATCCTCCCCGAAAAAAATGTTGCTTGTAAGGACGGATGCTATAGAATTTTCTCCCCCTCTCAAGTGGCGCCCTCATCTAGAAGGTTCCTCCATCTGATTATATATTCTTTGACTACCCTGCTCCCCATATGCCATTCCTGAGTATCCAAAATGGACTTCGAATATAAGACCAAGTGCCCCTCATCATCAATAGGTGGGAGTTCCCCAGTGGAAACTATCTGCTTCCCAAGAGCATTTTTTAGGCATGAGACGTGAAAAATGTTGTGGATCCTACTCCCAGTTGGGAGCTCCAACTCATATGCTACCTACCCAACACGTCAGATCACCCTATATGGCCCATAAAAATGGGGCTTGATCTTCTGATCTCCCCTCTACTTTAGTGTAGATTGCTTGTACGGTTGACAACAGAGGTAGACCAAATCATCTACCTCAAACTAGCTCTCCACATGACCTCGATCCGCATACAAATTCTTCTGATTATGGGTTGTAGCAATGTTGTCCTTAAGAGCTTTGTTGGTGAAGGGTTGCTTAGGACCAAATTTTAGGTTAAAATATGGTATTTTTTTAATTTCTTTTGTAAGTTTAGTCGTGTGGACTAAGCGAAGCACGAGTCAAGGGGATTTGGGGTGGGTCAAATCTCCTCATGAGTTGTAATGGGACAAAGGGTAAAACTGGGGGCTGCAAACGACAATTTGCAGACCTTAGATGAGCGCAGGCTAAAGGTATAAATAGGATTCTAGATAGAGTCAATAGAAGACCTGACATAAGAGATCTGAACTATGTTTTGATGTTTTGAGTGAACTTGTCTGGGTTAGAAGGCTCTTGCTAGCTGTGTGCATGGAGACCTTAGTCCTGTTGTGTGCGGACCCTGCTGGCTACGTGCACTGGTAGATCGAAGGTGTTGTAAGGAATATTGAAACTGAGTGAATAAATATACTGTTTGAATCATATCTGAGTATCAAATGCATCTATATTTTTCTTTAAGATCTATTGCTCCATGTGATTTCCAATTATTGTGTTATATGTGTTTGGATCGGTTGAGTGACTATATGTTACCTTAGATGAATGATAAAGGAATGAATCTATTTTTTTTTATCTTAAATGTTATATATTAAATAATATTGGAAGGATTGCAAGATCTGTTTCAGTGTGCGCATTAGGTACTCTCTGTAATTGACCTAAATCTGTCTGGTTAGGGTTTTTGGTTAGGGCTTCTGTTGCGAAGGTCCGATCATAGTTGCTTTAGATCTGAAGCACCCACATCTTTTAATTCTCTCTCAGGGTGTGTAAACCTGGTTTGACCACCCCCCCATACTGCTTCAGGTGAGACAATGACTTGCGCATGTAAGTCACTACCGAAAGGGCCAGTAGTAAGAGGGTTTCATTGGTTAACCTTAACTCTGAACCTGGGTCAGGATCCCTCAAACCAAAAAATGGTTTCGTTTCAGGGACTGATATCATTTTGAGAGAGATTAGATGATGTGGCAGCCATAAAATCATGAATTAGAGGATTGGTTTGAGAAGCAAATTCAAGAATTTTCCCTTAAGGAAAACAAAAGTAAGAAGTTGTCTGCTGAAGCTTCGAAACAGAAGTGTATCTTCACGAAGGTTCATGATATCTTCTTTGTGACATTTGCACAAGAATTACAAGAGTGGTTGTCAAGGTTACTAGAGTTCCAAACCTATTGGAAGGACAACAAGGTCATGCAGTGGACACCTGAATTGATCCAACAATTGGATCAGACTTATAATTCCATCATCCGAACTGTAGATCACTGGTTTGAAAACATGTTGAGTGGGTTTGTGATAGAATTTGTAGTAGATCAGTTTGTGTCGTATTCTAAAGCTCAAAGGAGATATTTTCAAGGGACTAAGAGGTAAATTCATATTCTCTCTTCCTCTGCTGATTAACATGCTATTATGTGAAAAGGGTGTTTTGTGTAGCCACTCTGAGTGAATGACCCTTGATAAGATAGAACACACTACATGTAGTGGAAAATATGATCGATTCAATCAGAGAGGGGACATATCTGTATACAACCCTCTGAGAAATTGACGTGATATAAAGAATAGTGAGGTTGCATGCATCAAAGGTAGCCCTCTTTCTACGCCACAATCAAACTCGCGTAGGGGTAAGACATCTCCTACCCCACAACCACCTCCACTTGTAGAAGATATGGCCGTGCATATGAAGCTACCCACATTTAATGGTGTGGGACATGAGGACATGGATAGGTTTTGGTTTGTGGTTGATGCAGGGTTGACTACGCAAAATGTTAATATTGATGCTTTTAAGAGAGTGCAATTGGCTATGGAATTCGAAGGTTGTGCGTTAGATTGGTTCATGGGATATCTAGCTCAGAACGTTGATCCCACTATTGTGCAGATTAAGGAAAATTTGAAATGGAAATTCAGGAAGCCGAAGTCTTACTCGCAATGCGTGATAGAACTAAAATATATCAAATAGGGTATGAAGGAATCGATTTGGGAATCGGAGCAATGACTGAAGCGCACCATCGACGAAAGAGTATTTGTTTACGATGATAAGCAACATAAGGAAAAATTCATTGCAATGCTATTTCCACATCTACATGGGCCTATGGGTCAACAGAAGATTGATTCTCAAGATGAATCTCTGGAATTTTCTATGAAATTGGAAGCTATGCCCAGAATAGATGATCAATTTGGAATGCTACAAATTCAAATTAAATTGGAGGCTATGCACTTATAAATTCAAAAAATACATAGAGATCGAGGTAAATATGTTGGTGTAGATGTCTGGTACATACGTTGTAAAGGTTTAGGCCACACCAAAGATTAGTGCACTCTATTCTCAGATTACATGCAAGTAGGGGCACTGAATTCACTGCACCCCAGGGATGTTATTGGGCCAAGTGGTACCCCCACACTATGGTGCACTGATTGTAGGGTAGCTGCAAGACATGATACATCGCATTGTCCTCGATTAGGAAGATATGTGCCAGAGCTAAAGCAGTGTAATATTCCAAATTATGAGAAACAAAAATATAGCACATAATATTGGAAAACACAGTGAAATATCAATACATCAAATAAGAGCATATCATAGAGCCATTTTATTATCCATTATGGTAGAAATTGTACACAAGAGCTTGAGGAAGAAGAAACTCAAGCTAGGAAAAACAAGCCTCTAGGGGCCCAGTACATGAAATATGAAGAACAAATAATATATAAAATTCTGGGGGTTATGACAGTGCAGTTTTTTTTGGGAATAAATACTGATGTAAATTAAAATACATGGATGTGCTTATATAGTGCTTAGAAAATTTCAAGATCAGAGATCTAGTCTTTCTAGCACAATTCCAAGACAACCCAGAAAGGGTTTCCAAAAATACACAAAATGAAAGTTGCAACCATAGGGCTGAATAATGCTTGGACAGTGGGTAGATGCTGGGAGGTGGCTCATATGATGTGAAAATGGTTGATACCCCTCCTCACTAACTTTCTGGATGAAGGGTTGTTCCCCTCACTGGAAAACAAGGTCAAGAACTTGGGCACTTGACCCTCCACTTCAACTGCCCTGCAAAATAACACAGTTTCTAAAGGAAACTACGTTGTAAGTGATGGTTGTTGCCTAGCCTAATGCCTAATAATGGAATAATTCTCTAGTAACTTCCTTTCCTTCCTCCTAGATGAAGGGCTACTCCTCTCACTGGAAAACAAGCTCAGAAACTAGGTCTATCAACCCTTTATTGCTAATGCCCTGCAAAACAACACAATCTTGAAAGAGACTGTGCTGTGGATAATGGTTTTATCTTGGCTTGATTTCAGATAATGGAAATGGAGCTCAATGAACCTATCTTGAGTGGCCACTCAAAGTCCCCCAAGGATGAGGGTGGGATTTCCGCTTGGAAACACCCTTGTGCTAAACAACACAACAGACTCTGCTAAACAACTGAAGCATGAAAAAAGTCATAAAATACCAAGACATAAAAAATAATTGAAATTCCTTATATGGATTCCATCCCCTTCCTTATATGCTTTATTAACCTCCTCACCCTTGGTCCCACACATTAAATATGTTACTCTCATGGAGACTCCCTCCCACTAGCACTGCATCGTCCCTCAATAACTCTCCACTACCTCCATGCCAGTGCTATTGATTTGGTCAAATTTGACCCTATCCACATGCTTCAACCTCTATTCACACCTAAGAGTGCTTTATCCAGCTGATAAGATGATCCACATTCACATTAGAAGTGGTTTTATTCCTACTAAGGAGATTTATGGGTCTCCCCACCCTCTTATTCATCTATCTAAATGAAAAATGAAAAAATTAATATTCCAATTAGTTGAAAGATAATTAGGAATATTACATTCCCTCCCTCCCAAATGTTGCTTGTCCTCAAGCAACTGCAATGATGAAATATGCGAAATATCTTCTCCTTCCCCAGTGGCATCCATACCTGATAACCTCTTCCCCTGAATAAAATGTTCTCCAATCAATCTACCCCTCAGTTGCCTCTCCCAAGTGCCTAAGTTATCCTTTGATGATAAAACGAAATGGCTCACATCAAAATGAAGTAGGAGATCCATAGTGGCAACTATATGTTGTCTAATGTCCTCATTGAAGCATGGGACATGAAAAATGTTGGAGTTCTTACTCCCAATGAGCAACTCCAGTCCTTGTGCTATTGCTGCAACTATTATAAAAACAATGATTAAAACATCATCAACATATGGAATCAAAATTAGAGATACACTGACTGAAATATGAAATACTGGAGGGTGATAATAGTTCGTCAAGTGGAACCAGTGCAGTTCTGCTCCTTTCTACCCTAGAACACATTGTGGTAAGTAGCTTCCTAGCCACTTTCTTGTTGCCTCTATATTCTCATCTTCCTGGGGGTGGTAACTGTTGTTTGGTTTCAACTAAGTACACCCCAAACAAGATATCATCTTCCCAAAGCCTCCTAGGAAGCATCCATCACCATAAATTATTGTGTCTCTAAGAAGATCATGAATTCTTAAGAGAGGCTTGCCTTATTGAAGAGAAATTCATTGTAAATAAATGGAAAAGGAATTCAAATACTTTGTTAGTTGATCAATAAGTGAAAATACACAACCCTCACCGTGTACTATTGGCAAGCTAGTGAAGAGGTCCATAGATGAGCTCCCCCATCTCTATACTGGAAAGGGAAGTGGATGTAACAACCTTGCAGGCTGGTTGTTTTCCTCCTCATTCTTCAAGAAAACCATACATCACCTGATATGCTGGAGCACATCCTCCTTGAGACCTTCCCATGAGAATCTCTCAGAAATGGCCTTATAGGTCCCAATGAAATCTTGGTGACCGGAAAGGGGTGAATCATGTGCTTCATGTAGAATCTGCTTCTTGAGCTTAGAATATCTAGTCAAGAAAATCTGATCCTGGTAATATATGACTCCATCTATCACTCTAAACCTCTCATCAATCACCTGCCCATCAAGCACTTCATAGGTGAAGTAGTTCTTTGAATACTCCACCAATAGTTCGAACTCCCAATCTGGATCCATCCTCAACCATGACAGTGTTGCTCTATTTTGTGATAAGGCACCTATCAACCTATTTCTACCCTCTTTGAAATGCTCAATGCCAAAGCCACATGCCGGAATACTATTATCCCACTCTTGCTGCCTCCCTTGCAGCTGATTCTAATCAAGCAAGGGTTGAAGTTTATGGGTGTTGGTCTTCACTTGGAAGCTTTTGATCATCCAAAACTTTGTGATTTTGGACAATGAATGCATGAATGCCAACAAACCCTTTCCATATATGGAAAACTCCTCCCTATGGGGAAGTATCTTCTAATTCTCAAAGGCTATGGAGTAGCCCCTTTTCATCATGATTGTGCCATCATCCACTCCTGAAACATATCCTCTTAGCGTAAGAGGCTTGGTGAGAGTAGGTAATACTGATACTGAGAAACTAACCATCTCCTCCATGAGCCTACCAAAGACTCTCTGCGTTGTGCTAGACTCACCCAAGGCTCTTTTCTTAGCCAAATCTATGAGTGGTGCAAATTTTTTTGAGAAAAATTTAACCAACTATCATTCGAGGGCCTTCTTGGTGGAATGCCTCCAAATAATATAACCTCATGGTTCAGAGTTAACTGCATATCTGAGTGGATTGATGTGTCCTTGCTTCCACTATGCAAATCAGGCTCCATCTTGTGTGCAGAGGCTACCTGAGGTGGATAAGTGTGCATGCCCCTGATCATCTGATGCTTACCACAAATCTTATCTACCCATTCCATCTTCAAAGTATCCCAATATCTGCTGACTTTCCCCAATGTAATAAACCATTTCACACCTAATATCACATTGGTGTCAGGAATGTTGACCAAAAATAAGTTATCAATCAAATTATATGTCCCTAAGGTTACTGAAAATGCGAGAACATACTTCTTACACTGCATGGTTCTAAATTATGGGACCAAAAGCGAGAATCCCTAAAAAGCATCATTAGGTATTGCTCTCCTTTGTACTAACTGAGAATCAATAAAGTTGTGGGTAGCCCCACTGTCAATCAACACTGATACTCTCTGATCCTAAATTTTACCTTAGACTCTCAAAGTCAAATACTTGGGTACTCCCCATAAAGATCCAAGGGCCCCTCCAATTGGAGCAAATGCCCCACTCCCACCTCCTAGTGGTGGAGGATCCTCCCTTGCTATCACAACATTATTGTCTCCTTCTGGCTCCTCTTCTTCCTCCTCCTCACTATCAGAGAATACCTCTATATAGTGTGCCTTCCTTGCAGCACACCAATGCCCCAGTGCCCATGGTTATTAGCATGTGAAGCAAAGCTTTCTCCTCCTCAAGTCTCTTCAGATATCATCACTAAGAGGCCTTTTTTTCTAGTTCTCCTTTCAAGGAAGAACCTTCACATATTTCCCATTTGACTGAAAAGGGCACCTTTTCTAAAATGAATCTCTTGTTCTTGGCAAAGCATCCTGTAAATCTCTAGCCCTCTAAATACCATCTTGGAGTATAGTTGGTTTAGTGGATTTTACCAACCCATGTAGAGGCTCTGCTAGCCCATCAATGAACATATAAACCCTCCTAGCTGCATATAAATCTGGAACCATGATAGAAATTTTTAGAAATTCATAGATATAGGTCTCTGGATTACCTGATTTCTTGAGCTTGGCTAGCTCAATAAAAGGTGCCTCTGGGTCTCTTCTATCAAGCCTCTCTACTAACCTCCTAGTGAACTTTGAATTTGCAGTCACATTGGCATGCCCCAATGGAGAAATACCATGAAACCACTAATCATGTGCCTCACCTTCAAGGTGCAGTGTTGCTATATTAATGGATTCAATCTCTGGTACTTGGTTCAACTGAAAATATATGTCTAGTTTCTCCACCCAAGACTTGATTGTGCACTTGGATGACCCATCAAAAGAAGGCAGAAAAAATATACCCATAGTATGTTGTAGGTCATTTCTCTACATATACCCCCCACTTCTATTATTTTTTTAGGGTCTCCTATTTCCCTTGATCTAAAAAAACTCCTGAATGTTCAGATTATCTTTGAATCTCTGAGATTGAGACTCATACTCTAGAAAATAGTCTTCAAGAGTCTCTTCTTCTTGGGGTACTCCACCTCCATTTCCCACTACAAGGAATGTAGGCATAGTGGAGCATTGGAAAACTTGTTGCCTTACTGGTTGTTCATATCAGTGATGTAAAATTCCAGAGCTTTCTCCATGTAGAAACCCTCTAGGGGATTCTTTATGTTTCTCCATCCTCATCTCCTTGATTTCTCGGGAAATATCTTGCATGGTTTTGAGAATAAGCTTGGGAAACTCCTTTTCATCCATCTCCAATGGTATTTGGGATTTTCCTTTGTCTCCTTTGTTGTATGTATAATCATATCCCTGCTTTCTATTAAGATCTTGCTTCTCCCTTTCTATGGGAGGCCTTCCTTCTTCTGATGACATAGCTGTTGTACTACACAGGTTGAGCCAAGATTATGCTCTGATACCACTGTAATATTCCAAATTAGGAAAAACGGAATACAACACATAATATTGGAAAATGCAGTGAAATATAAATACATCAAATAAGAGCATATCAAATATCTATTTTATT
This sequence comes from Pinus albicaulis, assembly GCA_034641835.2. NCBI lineage: Eukaryota > Viridiplantae > Streptophyta > Pinopsida > Pinales > Pinaceae > Pinus > Pinus albicaulis. The sequence continues at coordinate 727,644,888 of CM076572.1, read as the reverse complement.
CGATATTATGGCAGAAATTGGACATAAGAGCTTGAGTAAGAAGACACTCAAGCTAGGAAAAACAAGACTCTAGGGGCCTAGTACATGAAATATGAAGAACGATTACTATATAAAATGTCGAGGCTATGACAACGCATTTTTTGCTGGGACTAACTGTTCTTGTAAATGAAAATATATGGATCTTCTAATATAGTGCTTAGAAAATGTTGGGATTATAGATCTAGGCTTTCAAGCACAATTCCAAGACAACCCAAAAAGGGTTTATGGAAATACACAAAATTCAAAATCCAGCCCTAGGGATGAATAACGCTTTACAGCTAGGTAACTGCTGGGGGGTGGCTGATCTGATGTCAATATAGCTGATACCCCTCCTCACTGACTTTACAGAATAAGGGTTGCTCCCCTCATAGGAAAACAAGGTGAAGAACTTGGGCACTTGACCCTCCACTGCAACTGCCTTGTGAAATAACACAATTTCTAAAGGAGTTTGCACTGTAGGTGATGGTTGTTGCTTGGCCTATTTCTAGATGATGGAATAATGTGTAATATCCCAAAAGGGTGAATGCAGTAATATTGAAACAAAATATAAGAACTACAACTAAGTAAACAATAAATCTAAAGACAACATCATAATATATAGAGAATTTGAGCCATGTTATTATGTGGAGAGGATCTAGTTACACAATGTACAAAAGATGAGGGAATATATCCAAAGAGATGGCCCAGAATCACCCTGCAAACATGCTATAACTAGCACTACATAAATGGTGAGCTTATAGGAAGCAATACTATGATGTCACTTTTGCTGCTAATGTACATGAAGCTGCTGTAAAATTAAATGCATATCTGTCGAGCTCAGAAGCTCTGATGATGCCAAAATTCAAGATCTGGCCAATGTGATGGGAAACCAAGATAACCCAGAAAAGATTTTCCATATCTACAACTTTGGAAAATCACCCTCCTAGGGTTTGATCCTTTGTCTGCTGGGTTATACAGATCTGAAGCTAGATATGATCCAAAGATGGCTGCAATATGTTCTACAAATAGATCTGAGATTTGAGGGTTGATCCCTCCTTTAGATCTATAAGCTAGGAGCTTCAGATCTTATCTCCTCTTCTTCCTTCTTCAAGTTGCAGCAACTGAATATGCAGCTGCTACAGAAACTTCACTGTATAAGAGTGAGAGGCTCTATTCTTGCTGAAATGTGATGAAATAAACTCTAGGTTGATAGAAATTGTGATGGCAAGGTGAGGGGATGATCCCTCATAGGATTACTAGCTAAAATACTAGTAACTTCCTTCCTCCTTTGGATCTGCAATGATGGACTTTGTAATCCTTGATGGAACTGCTGATGATAGGAGATAAATAATGTTTGGCTTGATGCCAGATCTGAAATGAAGCCTTGGTAATGATGATATTCAATCCCAAGGTGATAGGATTAATACTACACCGGTTCTCTAGCTGAAATACTGAAGACGACCTCCACCTCCCAACTGATCTTCAAAAATTGTGTAATTCCTGAAGGTAGATTTTCTGCAGAGAATGGAAATGATATGTGACACCAATACCTGATGAATAATGAAGTACAAACCTCTTCCAAGAGCTACTAAATGAAAGAGGTGGGATTCCCGACTAGGAACAAACAGTGCTAAACAACACTTTGCAACCTTAGCTAAACAACCAAAGAAAGCATGGAATGTCAAATGAAAATTCTAGATCTAGATAGAACTTCAAATGAATAATCAAAATCATCCCTCCATTGTTTCCTTCATCTCCTTTATATAGTTTATGAGCCTTCCCATGCCTTGGCCCATCACTAAACTGCGCTGTGCATGTGGACATAATCCTCCATGTTTGACTGCACTGTCTCTCCAAGTCATCCATTATGTCTACACACAATGTACACCCTCTCCATCATGTGTGCATTAATTGCACCACTTCCTCCATCACTTCATCATGAATTCTCTATGATCTTACATTAGATGCCTTCCATGATCTCAGTTGACTTCTTCAACCTCGATGATCTATCTCATTAATGAAATATGATCTCCACTCCATTCTCATTAGTAGCTTCTCCACTACTCCATTATGTAGATCTATGTTTGATTAATCCACATTCACACATAGAAAGTTGATCTTTATTCATATTGAGGATTATGGGTCCCTCCACCCTTTTATTTAATTAATTAATTAAGAAAATCAAGAACTCTAATATTCCAAATATCATGTGAAAATTTGGGAATATTACAGTCCTCCCCAGCAAAATTTTTCTTGTCCTCAAGCAACTGCAAAAGTAGATTCAAATCCATCTATTCCCCTCCAAATGGCATCCACATAAAAAGGGCCTCCTCCATTTGTTGCAATGTGTTATGCATGTTTGGTTCCCAAGTTGTATCTTAAGAATGCATAGAATGACCTCCAACTGTGTAGTTAGATGTCCTCCTTTCTCCAATAAGTACCAAGTGACAACCATATGATGTCCAACATCATCATCAATACATGAGATAGATAAAATAAAGTGGTTCTTCCCACAGAGGAAAATTACCATCTCACAAAGCATTTCTTCATCCCATGTTTTATGAAGTAGATTGAGCATTGACATGCCCTCATCCTTAGCCCTGTTGGACTTGTTGGATTTAAGCATCATTCCAATATTATGAAAAATAAGAAATAGAGATATATGGGTAGACAAATATGTAAAACCCATATTATCCCAAAAGTAACCATTGGAGTAAGGCCCTTTGCCGCCATCCTCCATCTCCCTCATGCAAGATGGACAAGCCAAACTCCCCCAAAAGCAAACAAAGAAACAAGAGATCTTGATGCTTTCTATCCTCCTCATGTGCATCATGGAGTAACGACATACTAATAGACATGTGGAATTTCAGATCATCCCAATACAAGTAATCACCATTAATACACTTCATGAGAGCATCATGCCAAGATTTACACAATACAAAATACATAGGCATAGGAGATGTCATGTGATGGCCAAACTCTCTCAAGGACAAAGAAAACAAACATGCCTTTCTTTGCTGCATAATATCGTTGATACACAAGGCATGAGTCAAGAAAATATGAGATATTTTGTGGTAACCATACTCACCCAAGAGTAGCCAGTGCAACCATGCCTTCTTCTTCATTACATGAGTGTTTTTCAAGGCATAGATCAAAGAAATAGGAGCCTTTGGGTAGTAACAAAACTCACCCAAGAAAAACCAGCGTAGCCAAGCTTCCTGCTGGCTCATGTCATATATCTGCAAGTGGTCTTGCAATCCCTTGCTTATCATCCTCACCCACTCATCCCAATGTGGATGATGAATGATGTTATGCATAAACATTGTATCCTCCCTTTGTAGAAAACCATTCTTCTCAAACTGATCAAGAAGTTTGCACTCCATGAAATGCTGAAGTGCACCTCTAATGAGATCTCTCATTGAAACCATTTTCTCATCAATGGCCCTCCAAAACCAGTGAGGTTCCAGATCTGCTACAGGTAGAAGTTTCTCTTTGAGCTATGAGATGCTCATTGAGAAAGTTTCATCTAGAAAGGAGAAAAGATTCCTCATCTCAAGATGTCTACCATCTATCATATTAAGCTCCATTGCTTCATGAGTGAAGCTATCTTTAGAATTCTCCAAGAATGATGGGGCTCCTTCTTTATCACTACTAATAAGTGACAACGTTCTATATCTACATGGTAATACATATGTTGTCTCAAAGCAAGGCGCAATGATGATCTCATAACTAGTCATTGTAGATAGGATCATGCTCATCCCATTTTCTGAAACTCTACACTTCAACTCAAAGGGTTGAATGTATTTTAGTAATGACAAACTAGGATAGCTTTTCATCTCCTCCTTGATTAGATCAAGGTTCCTCTGCATTATGATAGTTTGCTGCTTCAAATCAACATTTCGTTCTAAGCCATGGTTATGCATTGGCCCTGATGGAATTTTCTCATAAGTTTAAATAAGATCTACTGAAACCATATGTGATTAATATGTATGCATACCTTGGATCAACTGATGTGTGGGAACCTCTTTCAAGAACACAAGAGTTCCTCCAACTAGGAAAATGGTGTCTCCAACTGCTGGTAAGAGTGATGGTTGCTCTTCTCCAAGTGTACCAGCACTGGAATCTACCTCCTCTTCCTCATGCATCTCCTGAATCATGCATGGGACTCTATGTGTCAAGAGCTCAAGACTATCTTGCAAAGTTGCAAGTGTCTCTTCTCTAGATACAAGTACTTCTGCAGCTGGTGGTGAATGTAGTGACTCCTTGTCCATAGTGACAAGAATCACATTCTCCTTGGCTCCCTTAGGAAAATTCTCTTTGTGACACAACTCTAGTTTTCTCACATCAAACTTCTTCCTCAACTTGTGAAACAAATCTAAATATTTAGTCACCTTTTCATGCTCCATGTTACCAAACCACCAATCATTGGCTTCACCTAAAAGATGAAGTGCTGCAATCTGGACAACCTCTTCTTTAGCTACAGGATGTAGCCAGAAAAATACATCTAACTCTTTCCTCCAAGCCTTGACAGTGTTTGAGGAAGATCCATCAAATGTAGGCAAATAGAATCAATTGTGCCTCTTTATTCTATTGCTGCTATAACATCCTCTTTCTTCTTTGATTTGGAAGTATTTTTGGAGAGTTAGACTCTCTTTGAATGCTCTAGAATGTGCTTTTTATTCTACAAGATATAGACTGAGAGTCTCATGAGTCTCAGGTTTTCTTCTTTCTTCATTTTTATACCCTTCACCCTCTTCAAATAAAGTGGGCATAATAGATATATGATTCTCCGGTCTTCTTTGTTGCTGATACGAAGTGCTTGGACCTTCCTCATCAAATCTTCTTCTTGGATCCTTCTTTTGCCTTTCCCTCTTCATTTGATTCACCTCTTTGGAGAGATATTGCATTGATCTAAAGAGAGGAGTGGCAAAACTAGAATCCTCCTTCATGATAGATCACATCTATATGCTTCTTCTTTTGATGTAAAAGATGAAGTGTCCACAAGCTGAGCCAAAGATCATGCTCTGATACCACTATAATATCCCAAAAGGGAGAATGCAGTAATAATGAAACACAATATAAGAATTGCAACTAAGTAAAAAATAAATCTAAATACAACATCAAAATATACAGAGAAGTTGAGCCATTTTATTATGTTGAGAGGATTCAGTTACATAATGTACAAAAGATGAGGGAATATAGCCAAAGAGATGACCTAGAATCACTCTACAAACATGCTACAACTAGCACTGCGTAACTGGTGAGCTTACATGAAGAAATACTATGTTGTCCTTTTTTTTTTTGATGTACATGAAGCTGTTGCAAAAGGAAATGAAAATATATGCAGCTCAGGATCTCTGATGATGCCAAGATTCAAGATCTGGCCAATGTGATGGGAACCCACGGTAACCCAGAAAGTATTTTCCAAATCTGCAACTTTGGAAAATCACCCTCCTAGGGTTTGATCCTTTGTCTGCTTGGTTATATAGATATAAAGCTAGATCTGATCCAAAGATCGATGCAATATGTTATACAAACACATCTGATCTTTGTGGCCTAATTCCTCCTTCAGATCTACAAGCTAGGAGCTTGAGATCTTATCTCCTCTTCTCCCTCCTTCAAGTTGCAACAAATCAATATGTAGCTGCTACAGAAAATGTGTTGTACAAGAGGGAGAGGCTCTATTCTTGTTGAAATGTGTTTCAATAAACTCCAGGGTGATGGCAAGGTGAGGGGATGATCCCTCACATGATTACTAGTTGAAATACTAGTAACTTCCTTCCTCCTTTGGATCTGTAATGATGGATTGTGTAATCCTTGATGCGACTACTGCTAATAGGATATCAATAATGTTTGGCCTGATTTAAAATCTAAAATGAAGCCCTGGGAATGCTAATCTTCAAGCCCAAGGTGATAGGAATAATCGTACACTAGTTCTCTAGCTGAAATACTGAAGACAACCTCCACCTCCCAACTGATCTTCAAAAATTGTGTAATTCCTAAAGGTAGATGTTTTGCAGAGAATGGAAATGATATGTGGAACCAATGCCTGATGAAGAATGAAGTACAACCCTCTTCCAAGAGCTACCCAATGAAAGAGGTGGTATTCCTGACTAGGAACACCCAGTGCTAAACAACACTTTGCAATCTTAGCTAAAAAACCAAAGAAAGCATGAAATTTCAAATGGAAATTCTAGATCTAAATAGACCTTCAAATGAATAATCAAAAGCATCCCTCCATTTTTGCCTTCATCTCCTTTATATATTTTATGATCCTTCCCATGCCTTGGCCCATCTCTAAACTGCGCTGTTCATGTGGAAATAATCCTCCATGTTTGACTGCGCGATTTGTCCAAGTCATCCATCATGTCTACACACAACGTACACCCTCTCCATCATGTGTGAATTAATTGCACCACTTCCTCCATCATGAATGCTCTATGATCTTACATTAGATGCCTTACATGATCGCAATTGACTGCTTCAACCTCCATGATCTATGTCATTAATGAGATATGATCTCCACTCCATTCTCATTAGTAGCTGCTCCACTACTCCATTATGTAGATCTATGTTTAATTAATCCACATTCACACATAAAAACTGGATCTTTATTCATCTTGAGGATTATGGGTCCCTCCACCCTTTTATTTACTTAATTAATTACGAAATAAAGAACTCTAATATTCAAAATATCATGTGAAAATTAGGGAATATTACATAATTCTTAAGTAACTTCCTTGCTAGCCTCCCAAATGAATGGTTGCTCCCCTCACTGGAAAACAAGCTCTTTAACTGGGTCTATCAACCCTCCACTATTACTTCCCTACAAAAAAACACATTCCTGAAGGAGATTGCACTGTGGATAAGGGATGTAGCTTAGCTTGAAGTTGGATAGTGGAAATAGATCTCAATGAGCCTATCCTAAGTGGGCACTTGAATTCCCTTGAGGATGAGGGTGGGATTTACGCTTGGAAACACCCTTGTGCTAAACAACACATCAGACTCTACTAAACAGTTGGAGCGTGAAGAAAGTCATAAAATACCAAGACACAAACAATAATCAGAATTCCTTCTATGGCTGCCATCCCCTTCCTTATATGCTTTGTGAGATTCCTCACCTTTGTTCCCACACATTAAAGATGCTACTCTCATGGATACTCCCTCCCACTATCACTGCGCTATCCCTCACTAACTCTCCACTACCTCCATACCAGTGTTGTTGATTTGGTCAAAATTGACCCTATCCACATGATTCAACCTCTATTCACACCTAAGAGTGCTTTATCCAGCTAATAAGATAATCCACATTCACATTAGAAGTGGTTCTATTACTAATAAGGACATTTATGGGTCTCTGTATCCTATTATTCATCTATATAAATGAAAAAAGGGAAATTAATATTCCAACTAGATAAAAGCTAATTAGGAATATTACAAGCAACAGTGGTGCAAATTTTTCTCTTTATTTGGTCATGATGAGAACCACTGCTGAAAATTAAACCTAATGATTGACAATGGTAACCTTTATAGAGTGCAGCCTGACCCATCCTCACTAGCATATCCCTCTGGGTGTGGAGGATCCCCAGCAAGAGGAAGGGGAGGGGGAAGAGGTGGAGGCACAGGTCATGGAAGAGGAAAAGTAATCTGATATAACTGTGGAGATCCTCGACACTATGTACGTGACTTCCCAAACCCTACACATAAATATTTTAGGTACTATAGGAAATTTTATCATGCAATTGAAGATTGTCCTATGTTAATTTCTAGAATGTAGGAAAAGCAGCAGCAGACACCTAAAAAAAACATACAAATGGTTAAAGCTGAACCGCGTGATGGTGGTCCAATTTTTAACATAATTACATGTAGTGGTGCTGCCACAGAAGGAGATGAGGAAAATAAGGCTGAAGTAGAGCCACTGATCAGAAAATCTTCCAACAATAAAGAAGGACTCAACCTGCAGAAGGAAAAGGAGACTTTTACTGAAGCTAGGAAGAATTGTGCTGCTCTAGGAGTGTCCACAGCAAAGTCTATCATGGAATCAAATATTGATGATGAAATCAAACCATTCGTAAAGGCTTGTATTAAGTTATAGTGCAATTAGAAGGCAGTAGATAATCTTCACGCCCTAATAGATAGCTACATAGAAAAGGAAGTACCACGCACTGAGACTAAGGCTGTGAACAAGATTTATAAGAACAAGAATAGAACTGGTTGGGAGATGTGCATGACTGTGAAAATGGAGAGTACTAAATGGATCAAGTCATCTTGGACTTAGGATTGGATGCAAATTTTCTTCCTAAGAAAACCTACAAAAATATGGGAGAACCAAAGCTGGAATGGTCCACCATTCAGTTTCACGTGGCTAATCAGTAGAAGATCAATCTGCTTGGAAGACTTCCAAAAGTTTTGGTAGAAATTGTTGGTGTAAAGGAACATGCAAATTTTTAAGTGATAAAAATTGTGGATGATGAAGACCCCTACCCTGCACTATTAGGACTGGATTGGGCCATCGATATGGGAGGTAGCATCAACCTAAATCGTAGAAGCATGATCTTTGAGAATGAGGGTACGCGGGTAAAGATACATAGAGTCAGTGCATGAAGGAGATGATGTTGACCATATCTACAAGCTTCCTACGTGGGATGAGGATTGGATCAACCCTAAAGCTGATGGAATGCTGAATTGGGAGAAGGATCGTTCATGTTTTTTAGATTCGGACGGGGAGATGTAGAATTGGAAGAATCTGTTGCATGATGTTTCTACATTTGGCTATCTCAATTTCACTAAAAACTTCTGATGTATCTCCTCAGAGGTAAGAGAACTACCTAATTTGTATGGTTCTGGTAGTGTCATATTTTTTTTGAAATAATTGGAAAAGGATGTCCCGAAGGAATGAGGTTTTTGGGAACATGACCTGGCTATGCGCGTGAGCCCAGCACGTTGGTGGGATATGGACAAGGGGTTTTTTAAGGACTAAGAGGAATGTAGAAAAATGATGAAGTTATGCTTTGAGCCACCCTCTACCCCTCCTATTATCAATCTACTAGATTCCAAAGGTTGAAGAAGGAATCCCAATAGAGGTAACCACAGACCAAAGTTTTGACTTGGTATCTAGCCCTACCAAGTCGGAGAGCGATCTCTCCAAAATGTCACAATTAGGAGGGCTGAAGGAATTAGGGTATTTAGGCTAGGTATGAGTGCAAGTTTTTTTTTTTATTTGATTGGGGTTGGGTTTCACTGGATGAAGAAATTAGGTCAAGGGATCTAGGTCAGGGAAAATGAGATAGGGTTTTAGGGATTAAATGAGGAAAGGTAGGCATAAGTCTTGCCACTTTAAAGATGATTGTGATGAGATGGTTTTAATATTGATGAGAATCTAGGAAGATCATGGGAGATGTATTCTTCCTAAACAAAGGAAAATGGACAAATTATGATATCTTTCCAAAGAAGAGCATGAGAAAGCATGTGTTCTTCCTATAAAATTGAAATAAATCATACAACAGAGATGTAATGAACATGAAGAAAACACATTCTAACATATGAAACTAAAGGAAAAACAATGATAAACATCATACCACATGTATCCCAAAAAATAGTTGCAACTCTTATTCATTAACTATCCAATCCAAGTACAATAGTTCCTTGATCAATACATTAGCATCGAAACTAATTCCAACCCATGATAAGAGTGAATAAAGGGAATAAATAAACATGAAAACAACATTCACTCATCCTCAGAGGTCGAATTCATGAGGTGAGGAAGAGATCCACAAAGTACTGAACTGAAAGCTGAAGTGTGGATGGTCCAAGTGACTCATTCCTAATTACATTGAAACTAATTCATTTTGATTCAATGATAACTTTTACTCAATGAATATACCCCTAGGTAACTTAATCATAACATAATTATATTTATCATCATTAATTACATAGGTAGAAACATGCTTTTCTGAAGAAAAGTCAAAATTTCAGAGAAATTCCAAAAATTTCAACAAATGGTCATTTTTGCCCTCCTCAGAGTGTTTGCACCCTCAACAGATAATTTTTTCCCTCAATAGAGAATTTGCAACCTGCCTTCAGCATTTGCGCCCTCTGCTCAGTTTTTGTTTTACCAATTTCGCCCAAAAACTTGAAATTTTGGTCTCTTAGAGTGTTTGCTTAGTGTTTGGAGGAGACAAATGAATTTGAAAATATGTCAAGGAATGATAAATACTTAAGTGAATTTGAATTTGGATTTGAAAACCCCACTTTTCTAATATTTCATTTCACCTTTTTGAAAACATTGTTCATTACCCTTTTCCTTTAATTTTTTTGTTCTTTGAAGGATGATGTTGCTGGAGTTTGGCACTTTTCACTTTTAGTTTGGCATGTGAAGTTTGAGTTGGAATCTTGGGACAAAACTTATTACATATTATGAACATAAAATTACATAAAAAATAAAAATAAATTACACCTATGTTTTAAATAAAATTACATTTTTGTATGAAAATCATACTCAGAAACCAAAATTAGAACTTTAAAAGTCATATTTTCATGCTGATAAATCCTCTGCAGATGATTGAGAAACTATTATTTGAGTCACTACCACACCTTTTCTAACCTTATTGCGATGAAATGGCATATTTATGAAACTTGAAATGAAACCTAATTGACCTAATAGAACCTTGGATGACTTGACTCCATGGTTGAATTTGACTGACATAATGACATAATGAAATGATCTTTTAAGATTGTTTTATGCTCAGCAATACATGAAGGTGGGTTAGAAAATGTGAAATTTTGAGGGAGAGTGAGGTTTTATGACTAGGGCTACCATCATAGAATCAAATTTTTGCATGACCTAATGGAATGATAAAAAAATTCTTTAGTGGGATCGCTAAAATGAATATGAAAAGAGTATATTTTGACCCCTAATGGAAAAATGCTATTCTGACACTAACATCGGCTCTAGCTTGGGATGGTAGCTCCTTATAGGTGCCAAGAACATCATATAACATGTGCCTATCCATTGGGCATGGAGTAAAAAGCTAAAGACTAATGGAATATTGAAAACTTGACTCAATAAACTAACTCAATGCTTACCCAAAACAAACTGAAATTGACTGAAAACAAAATTAAAAAAAATAAATGCTTAGAATTGAGCTTATTCAACACACCTACTCTAACTGATAGAAATGACTGCTAAATTAGGTAAAGGAAAAATTCCAATGAATCCAATCAAGAAACTGGATACTTGATTGTCCTCTACTTACAATATCTAAAAAAAGCTTGAACATTGGCAACTCAACATAAAACTGAAGCTGAAGACCATGATCCAAATCAAGACAACGGTGCTGATATAATGACTGCAACCAACTGGAAAAAGGATCTCAAAAATCATGTGTAAAGAACAGATCTTGATGATCAGCAAGAAGATCAGGACAATAGTCAATTTGAATTGTTTCCTCTTTATGAGCTAGAGGCAACACATAATCGTGATCCTCTACTATTTTCCCTTCTTTAACCATTGGTGGTTGTTCTTTTTCACTGTTATCTAACTCAAAATCATCCTAATATGACATGGCAACCAGATTTTCATTTTTTTTATCACACTCATCAATCATAAGTGGGAAAATTCCATTCCTATCATTTACCGCATAATCACCTGAAGAGGATTTTTCTCTTACTTGAACAAATATCTCATCTTGTTTTTCAGAAAAGGACTAGATTACCTCCTTGTAATATTCCCAAATGGGAAAAGCAGGAATATAGTGCAAAATGTTGGAACAATAGTGTAAAACATCATATAAAAGCAAGAGGCCAATATGGAGACCTTTCATATGTTATAAAAGCAACAAAATATTCAATAGTAATGGGCCATAAGATGTACAATAAGAAAGAACAAGACTCCAATGGACAAAATCCCTCGAAAAGAGGTGTTGCTACTATATATTAAGACTGGAAGACTACTATAGTGCTGTTTTAAAGCCACTGCTATAGAAAATGAATATTAATTAGATCTAGGACTGATATGTGCCTCAAAAGATAGATCCAATATAGAACTGAGCACTATACAACCTCCTTTGAAGAACCCCTTAAGGGTTTTCAACAAAATACCATGTACAAGATGGGGATCTAGGCCCCGGGGCTGAAGATCCACTGCAAAATATAGATCTACAAAGTGTGGCTGATATGATATGATCAATATAATAGCATCCTCCAATATATCCTCTAAATGAAAGGAAAATCCATTTCACTAGAAAACCAACTCTCCAAATGGTGTGCCAAACCACCCTGCAACTCCTTGTATAGAAATAACGCAGATCTGGAAGAAAACTGTGTTGTAGGGATAAATAAAAAGTTGGCCTGATGACAAGATCTGAAAATATGCACAAGGGTCTTCCTTAATATTCCCCCAATGGAAAGGAAGCCATCTCTACTGAAAATAAGCAATGAAATGACCCAGATCTAGTCTCCACTGCTGCAACCTGCAAAACAACTCGACCCTCAATAGGATTTGTGCTATAAATGAAAGATGAAGCTTGGCCTTAAGCCTGATAGTGGAAAATGTAGTACAATACTCCTCCAAGACATTCTCAATGGAAGAGGTGGGATTCCTGATGAGGAACACCCAGTGCTAAACAACAATCAATCTCATCTAAACAACAAGAGAAAGATATATGTCTAAACAAACCATATATTCAGAAATATCATATACATCAACATTCTGAAAAATGGTTACCATCCTCTTACTTAAATAATATATGAGCTTTCAAACCCTAATCCCCATCCAATAATAGCACTACTTCCATGCAAAGCATCTCCATCTAAAATTGTGTTATCTTTCATTGATGACCACCCCTCCATGACAACATTGTTGATTTGGTCAAAGTTGACCCAGTCAAGGTGTTCTAGCCCCTTTTCACACCTAAGGGTGCTAAATTAAGCTACCAGGATCTATATTTTTCACATTTTCATTGATTTATTCATTATTAAGGATAATTATGGACCTCCATTGTCCTCGTATTCATTAAACAAAGTAGTAAAACAAAATTTAATATTCCAACTAGATCATGGCTAATTTGGAATATTACAGTACTCCCTTCCCAAATGTTGCTTGTCCTCAAGCAACTGAAAAGGTGAGTGATCAAACTCTTTTCCTCCACCATTGGTGACACCAACATGTGATAATCTTCCCTCATAAGCTAAGTGTCTACCAATCCATCCCTCCATGAATTTCTCCTCCAAATTTCTTATGAGATGCAAATAATTCATCCCACAAGGAGACAATAGTTCCAATGAAACAAACATGGTTTTCCCAATGCTCTCCCTGAAACATGTAGCATACTGAACATGGAGAATATCTCTCCCGTAGGGCACATACATTCCTCACATCCTCCCTCCAAACATTCCAATAAAAATTATAAGTACATTATCAATGTATGGGATCAAAACTAAGTACATGCAAACATAAATTTGTACAAATGGAGGTGGGTCATAGTCCCACATGTGGAACCAGTGCAGTAAATCTCCTGACTGCCTCAAATAATGATATGGTAAGTGGTTTCCCCACCACTTACTTGATGTCCATGTCTTCTCGGAATGGTTGAAAGTGTGAGATATGTTTGGTGCTTTTGGAGTGCACCCACAATGATACAAAATATCCCTATGTCCTCCAAGGGAGTGGCCATGTTCAGAAATGTTTATGGCCCAAAGTTAGCCATGAATTTTATATAGAATAATGATCCTCCTTGGAGCTATGGCCTGCATATACATGGTAAAGTAATGAAAATAATCATAAATTGAAACATTATGTACATGAGCATGTTCTTTACCCATAATTTCGTTCATACAAATGGAGTGGCTCATAGATGGACCCCCTCTCATTCCAAAAGAGGAAAGATGTGGTTCTAATAACTTCTTCATTGAGTAATGTCTCTCTTCCAACTCCACATGGCTCATGCATCTTTGAAAATTCCGATACAGTTCCTCTTCAAAGCCTTCCCAAGTGTAGCTCTCCATGATAGTGTTGTAGGCCCTCATGGAATAAGTATGGCTAAAAAGGAAATATTCATAAGCCCTTTGTAGCAACTTCTCCTTGAGCTTGGAGTCTCTAGATAAGAAGATCCTACCATGATAATAGATGAATTCTTCTTGGAATAAATAACCCTCTTCATGCAGTTGGTCATCAAGTATCATGTATGGGAAAATATCCTTGGAATAATCCACCAACAGTTGGGATTTCCAATATGGATCAATCTTCCATAGTGACAGCACGAATGATCTATCACAAAGAACATTTTTCATATGGCTTCTCTCTTCCTTGACATCTCCCATGCCAAAGGTATACATTGGAAGGTTTTTGTTCCTCCCATGCTTCTCCTCCCACAATGTAGAATATGAAATGAGGGTGGATAATGATGATGTTGGGAAAATGCCTCCCTCCTCCTTGAGTCTACCCAAGACTCTCAGTGTTGTATCATGGCCTTCTAATAATCCCATCCCTCTCGGATCTATGAATGGAGCATCATATTGTTAGACATCTCTCACCAAATCTGGATGAGGTGGCCTCCCAGGTGGTTTACCACAAGATATTGATGTCTCATGGGCCATTCTCATATGCATAATAGATGGGATCATCATGTCTTTTCTTCCACTGCGTAAATTCAACTTTGTTTCTTGTGTGGAATTTTTATGATAGTTAGGTACCACTCTTAATGATGCAAGAGTTCCTCTAGTTGGAGTAATTTCTCCATCCTCACCTCCAGGTGGTGGCGGATCATCTCCTACTATTCCAGCATTGTGACCCCTCTCTTGTTCTTCTTCTTCTTCCTCCTCATCATCTAAGAAGACCTCTATGTAGTGTGCCTTTCTTGCTGCACATATATGTCTGGGTGCCCAAGATTCTTGGCATGTGAAGTAAAGCTTCATCCTCCTCAAATATCTTTGTACATCATAATCAAGAGGTTTTTTATTTTGGCTCTCTTTTGAAAGAGGATCCTTCTCATATTTTCCCTTTGATGGAGAAGAGGGCTTGTGCTGAAAAGTTCCCTTTGCTTTTGGCAAGGCATATTGAAGATCTCTAGCCATTTCAATGGCATCTTGAAGGGTAGTGGGACTGGTAGAATTAACAAACCCATGAAGAGGTTCATCTAACCCATCAATGAACATATAGACTCTTCTTGTTGCAAATAAATCAGGAACCATAACAGAGAGTCTCAAAAATTCAGAAATGTATGTTTCCGGATTACCTAATTGTTTAAGTTTTGAAAGCCCCATGAATGGTGCTTCAGGATCTCTTCTATCAAAACTCTCCACCAAACTCCTTGTGAACTCTAAACATGCAGTCACATCGGCATGAACCAATGTAGACAAGCCATGGAACCACCAATCATGTGCTTCACCCTCAAGGTGAAGCACTGCTATCTTAATGGCTTCCATTTATGGAACTTTGTTCAACTAGAAGTAGATTTCAAGCTTCTCTACCCATGATTTGGAAGTGCACTTAGATGACCCATCAAATTTGGGTAAAAATAATCTGCCCACAGTGTGGTGTCGATGATGATTCTGAATGAATCCTCCACCTCTATTGTGATGCCTGAGTATCCTATTGTCCTTGATTTGAAAAAATTCTTGAAAACTCAAGTGGTATTTGAATATTTGAGTTTGAGACTCATACTCCATGAAATAGTCTTTAAGGGATGCTTGCTCTTGAAACCATTCATTTCCCACAGCCAAGAATGTAGGCATTGTAGAGCACTGGTAAAATTGTTGTTGCTACACTGGTTGATCACTCCAGTGATGAGAAATGTCGGAGCCTTCACCATGATGAAATCCTTTAGGGTATTCCTTGTATCTATCCATCCTCATCTCCTTTATTTCTCTAGCGATTTCTTGCATGGCTCTAAGAAGGATATTTGGAAACTCCTTCTCTTCATCTTCTCCTCCAGATGAAGGGGTTTTACCCTTGTCTTCTTTATCATTTGTATAATCAAACTTCTGGTGTCTTATTCTTTGATACCTATTCTCTCTATCAGTAAGAGGTTATTCTTCTTTAGATGACATATTATATTTTCAAGATGCACAACCTATGCCAAGATTATGCTCTGATACCAGTGTAATATTCCCAAATGGGAAAAGTAGGAATATAGTGCAAAATGCTGGAAAAATAGTGGAAAACATCATATAAAATCAAGAGGCCAATATGTAGACCTTTCATATGTTAGAAAAACAACAAAATATGCATGAATAATGGACCATAAGATGTACAATAAGAAATAACAAACCTCCAATGGAAAAAATCCCTCAAAAAGAGGTGTTGCTACTATATATTAAGACTGGAAGACTGCTACAATGTTTTTTTAAATCCATTTCTACAAAAAATGAATATACATGAGATCTAGGGCTGATATGTGCCTCAAAATATAGATCCAATACAGATCTGAGAACTACACAACCTCCTTTGAAGAACCCCTTATGGGTTTTCAGCAAAACACCATGTACAAGATGGGGGTCTAGGCCCTAGGGCTGAAGATCCACTACAAAATACATATGTGGAAAGTGTGGCTGATCTGATATGATCAATATAATAGCCTCCTCCAATAGATCCTATAAATGAAAGGCAGATCCCTTTCACTAGAACACCAGCTCTCCAAATGGTGTGCCAAACCACCCTGCAACTCCTCCTATAGAAATAATGTAGATCTAGAAGAAAAATGTGTTGTAGGGATAAATAAACAGTTGGCTTGGTGCCAAGATCTGAAAATATGTACAAGGGTCTTCCTTACTGTCCTCCCAGTGGAAAGGAAGCCTTCTCCACTAAAAATAAGCAATGAAATGACCCAGATCTAGTCTCCACTGTTGCAACCTGCAAAACAACTCAACCCTCAATAGGATCTGTGCTTTAAATGAAAGATGAAGCTTCGCCTTAAGCCTGATAGTGGAAAATTTAGTACAAGAATCCTCCAAGAGCTTCTCAATGGAAGAGGTGGTATTCCCGATTAGGAGCACCTAGTGCTAAAAATCACTCAATCTCAGCTAAACAACAAGAGAAATATATATGTCTAAACAAACCATATATTCAATAATATCATATACATCAACATTCTTAACAATGGTTGCCATCCTCTTCCTTAAATAAGATATGATATTACAAACCCTAAGCCCCATCCAATAATACCACCACTTCCATGCAAAGCATCTCCATCTAAAACTAAGTTGTCTTTCATTGATGACCACTCCTCCATGACAACGCTACTGATTTGGTCAAAGTTGACCCATTCAAGGTGTTCCAGCCCCTTTTCACACCTAACGGTTCTCAATTAAGCTGCTAGGATCTATATTTTTCACATTGCCATTGATTTATTCATTATTAAGGATAATTATGGACCTCTATTGTCCTCTTATTTATTAAATAAAGAAGTAAAACAAAATTTAATATTCTAACTAGCTCATGGCTAATTGGGAATATTACACTCCTCCTGAAGACTTTGTTCTGATGGGATGAGAAAACTTAGGTAAATAACTCTGTTTTCTTCATTGGAGGTGATATCAACAATATATCTCTCCTTCATGGGACCCGGAGCAACATACTCTTTCTCATCAGAATCTGAATCTAGATCTGGAAAATTTAGCTTGACTTTACCACAATATGAATTTCGAACTTGATCTTCCTGCATACCATCTTCTGCTGCAAGTAGATCTGAAAAAAGACGTCATCTTCCATCATTTTCAACTGTACAAAGATCTTCAGCTTGCAGAAAAATTTCTTGAGCATCTTGATAAGTATCCTCTAATCTTTCTTTATGCTACTGAAATCGATTTTCATATAGGGCTTCGATGATCTCATCATCCATGAATTCATCATCTTCATAAAATTTCTCAATATTTTCAATAAAACTATAAACACGTTTACAACAGTTTTGAACTAATATTAAGGATGTACAAGATGTTTTATACCTTTCAAAGAACATGGTATGAAAATCATTTAAACAATAAATAGAAGCAGATGAAAAACTTTCATACCAAGATTAGGCTTCAACTTCAGAGTGGCCATGAATATATTCATCAAACAGTCTTCAGGAAAATCTATTTTTAATCTATGCACACACATGTGAAATCTCACTAGATGAAGAGCAGCATCATTACCTTTCACATCTTTGAATTTCGAAAGATATGTAATCCAATCAACTTGAGGTATGAAATTAGGAAAACCTGGTATGTGATCTCGGCTCATGGGAGCATACCTTCGATCAATTTAATCCATTTTGAAAATTTCCTCAAGCTACTAATTTTCATGTAGTGGAATGGCCATGAAGTGTTGATTTTCTGGATCTCTTAGTCAATGGAGTCGCCAAGTGAATGATGTACAACCTTCTTATGTGCCCAGTTATTGTTCACCATCAACAATTAGATCTAAAATTTGTCGTTCTTTACCAAGGAAGATCTGATCTTTTGTTCCCCGGAAATGGCACCAGAATGTTATCAATCTGCCATATTCCCAAGGCTAAAGAAGGAATCCCATTGGAGGTAACCACAAAGCAAAATTTTGGCTTGGTAGCTAGCCCTACCAAGTCGGAGAGGGCTCTCTCCACATGGCGACATCCAGGAGGGCTGGAGGAATTAGGGTTTTTAGGTTAGATATGAGTGCAAGGTTTGTTTTTTATTTGATTAGGGTTGGATTACACTGGATGAATAAATTAGTTCAAGGGAGCTAGGTTAGGGAAAATGAGATAGGGTTGTAGGGATTCAATGGGGCAAGGTAGGAATAAGTCTTGCCACTTTAAATATGATTGTGATGAGATGGTTTTAAGACTGATGAGAAGCTGGGAATAACATGGGAGATGTATTCTTCCTAAATAAAGGAAAATGGACAAATTATGATATCTTTCCCAAAACAGAGCATCAACAAGCATGTGTTCTGCCTATAAACTTGAAAGAAATCATACAACGTAGATGTAATGAACATGAAGAAAAAAAATTAAAACATATGAAACTAAAGGAAAAAAAATGATAAACATCATACCACATCTATCCCAAAAAATAGTTGCAACTCTTCTTTATTAATTGGCCAAATTGACTACAATAGTTCCTTAATCAATACATTAGCATCCAAACTTATTCCAACCCTTGCTAAGAGTGAAAAAAGGGACTAAATAGAAATGAAAACAACAATGACTCATCCTCAGGGGTCAAATCCATGAGGTGAGGAAGAGATCCGTAAAGTACTCAACTGAAAGATGAAGTGTAGGATGGTCCAAGTGACTCATTCCTAGTTACATTAAAATTGATTCATTTTGACTCAATTATAACTTTTACCCAATGAATCTACCCCTAGGTAACTTATACATAGCATGATTACATTTACCATAATTAATTACATAGGTAGAAACATGATTTTCTGAAGAGAAGTCAAAATTTCAGATAAATTCCAAAAATATCAGCAAATGGTCATTTTCACCCTCCCTGGAGATTTTTCACCCTCAAAAGAGAATTTTCACCAACAACAGAGCATGTGCACACTGCCTTCAACGTTTGCGCTCTCTGCTCAGTTTTTTGTTTTTACCAATTTCTCTCAGAAACTTGAAATTTTGGTCTCTTAGAGTTCTTTCTTGGTGTTTGAAGGAGGAAAATGAATTCAAAAATATGTCAAGGAATCATAAATACTTAAGTGAATTTGAATTTGGATTTGAAAAACCTACTTTTCTAATCTTTCATTTCACCTTTTTGAAAACATTTCCGATTACCCTTTTCCTTTGATTTTTTCTTCTTTGCAGGATGATGTTGCTAGAGTTTGGCACTTTTCACTTTCAGTTTGGCATGTGAAGTTTCAGTTGGCAGCTTGGGACAGAACTTATTACATATTATGAACATAAAATTACATAAAAATTAAAAATAAATTACATCTCTATTTTAAATAAAATTACATTTTGGTATGAAAATCATACTCTGAAACCAAAATTATAACTTTAAAAATCATTTTTACATGTTGATAAATCCTCTGCAGATGATTGAGAAAGTATTATTTGAGTCACTCTCAGACCTTTTTTGAACTTATTGAGATGAAATGGCATATTTATGAATCTTGAAAAATGAAACCTAATTAACCTAATGGGACCTTGGATGACTTGACTCCATGGTTGAATTTGATTGACATAATGACATAATGAAATGAGATTTTAAGATTGTTTTATGCTTAGCAAGACATGAAGGTGGGTCAGAAAATCTGAAATTTCGAGGGAGAGTGAGGTTTTATGACTAGGGCTACCAAAAATGAATCAAATTTTTTCCACGACCTAATGGAATGATAACAAATTTATTGACTGGGACCCCTAAAATAAATATGAAAAGAATATATTTTGATCACTGATGGCAGAATGAAAATTATGACACTAACACCACCAACTGAGCTTTTCTATGGTCAGGGAGACCCACGCAAGCACCTTTACATATAGATGGAAGTTTGGAAGGAAAATACCTGTAACGAGTGGGTTCATGTGTTTATTCACTCATTGGGGCTGGTACCTACAACTTGGTATCTGGAAACAAATCTGCACCAAGGAACTCGCCATTGGATTATAATGAATGATGATTTCCTATGAACCTTTATCTTGCTTGGGGGATTTGAAGAATTGGATGAAACTCTGCAGGATATAGATGCTCTTATCTTTTATGACTCCCATCCTCTAAGGGAATGTGTTGTGCTAGCATGGGACACATAGATGAAATACATCGTCAATTGCAGGAACCTGTCAATAGAGGATAATTAATATGATCCAAGAAATGTCAACATTCCTGAATCTGAAGGGGAGCGTGCAGTCGCAGGGCCCTCATTAGGAATAGTAGATGTAACTAAAACTCTGAAGTTAAGGGAAGTCAACATTGGGACAGAAGAAAAACCCAAGTTGGCCAAAATCTTGGATTACTGGGATGATGATATAGTAGGGAAGATTGCAGAGTTATTGTCAGAGTATCAGGACCTATTTCCTACAAAGTTCTCTGAGCTCCAAGGAATTTTAAGAGACCTAGGTATTATGAATATCACTTTGAAACGAGATTCCCACCCTGTCAAACAACGACCATACCGATTGAATCCCAAGTATAAGCAGAAGTGAAAGAGGAATTAGAAAAGATGGTGGTTGCAGGCATCATTGAGCCGATAGAGAAGTCTGAATGAGTAAGCCCAATGGTGGTTCAAGAAAAAAATACCAAAGGAGAGATAAGGATTTATGTAGATCAGTGCAAGTTGAATGATGCATGTGTGCATGACCCATTCCTTAATCCATTTTTAGATGAGATCCTAGATAATGTGGGAGGAAAATAGGCTTATTCTTTTACTGATGGATTTTTGGGGTATCGTCAGATGAGAATTGTGCTTGAAGACCATAGCAAGAACATCTTTGCAATAGAATGGGGGTCTTTCCAGTACACTGTCATACCTTTTGGATTAAATAATTCACCTGTAATCTTCTTGCGCGTAGTGGTAGTTATGTTCAAAGAATTCATGCATAAGTTTTTGGAGGTGTATTTTGATGAGTGGATAGTGTTTGGATTGGTAAAGAAACATGTGTCAAGCCTACGCATGATGCTTGACACTTGTAGGAAGCGCCAGATTTATCTTAACCTGAAGAAATGTATATTCTGCATGCCTTTTGGAATTTTGTCGGGAAATATAGTGTGTCAGCAAGGATTGATGGTAGACTCGGCGAGGATAGCACTTATCATCAACCTAGAAGTCCCCACTAATGAAAAATATTTGTGCTTTGTCTTAGGATACAATTGATATTGCAGGAAGTTCATTCAGGGCTATTCTCTGATCACTGCACCAATGGATAAGTTTCTAAATAAGGATGTGTCATTCTTCTGGGATGAGGAATGTTAAAAGAGAATTGAGATGCGAAAATAAAATATGGTCACTAGACCTATTCTGATATTCCTAGAATGGTCTAAGGTTTTCCATGTACATGTGGATGCATATAGTATAGCTTGGGGTTGTTTTAGTGTAGCCACTAAAATGAGACATTTATCACCCTGTTGATTTTTCTAGTAGGAAGCTCTATAGTGCAGAGTGAAACTACTCAACCACAGAAAGGGAAGGATTGGACATGATATATGCTCTGCAAAAATACAGGTACTATCTATTAGGAGGACACTTCAAAATGTTCACTGACCATTCTGCTATGAAATACCTGTTTAGAAGCCTGTGTTGGGGGGGGGGAATATTTGCATATGGTTGTTGTTATTTTAGGAATATGAATTTGAAATCATTGTGAAGCTAGGAATATTAAATAAGAGACTTGATCATTTGTCATGCATCGAGAATGGGGAAGAACCAACCAGTCTGGAGGAGGGGTTACCTGATGCGCAACTGTTTTCTATCAAGGTGTTTGATGAGCACTTTGTTGATATTATTCAATTTCTAACCACTAGAAGCACTCTTGTTTAATATTCAGCGCAACAGAATAAGGAGTTGGTTTTCCACATAATTTATTTTACCCTGATTGCTGGTAAGTTGTACAAGATAGGAGCATATTAAGTATTAAGGAGAAATGTGTTGGAACATGAAGACATGATATCTTGGCTAAGGCTCATGGAGGGGTGGCAGGATGCCATTATCCAAGGAATACTACTACACATAAGGTGTTGCGTGAAGGGCTATGGTGGCCCAAACTGCACAGTGATGCACATGCATACTATCAAGCCTGTGATGCATGCCAGAGAATGGGGAAGCCCTCACATAGAGATGAAATTCCACTGTAGCCAAAAATGGCCCTGCAGGCCTTTGATAAATGGGCTATATATTTTTTTGGACCAATAAATCCTCCAGGGAAGAAGACTGGAGCACTCTATATCATCACTGCCACAGATTATCTGACCAGATGGGTAGAAACTAAGGTAGTTAAGGACTGTACTATAGATACTGATGCACACTTCATTTTTGAACATATTTTGGCTAGGTTTGGATGTTTGGAGATACTGATGAGTGATAGAGGTACACACTTTGTTAATGAAACCATTGAGGCTTTAACAGAGGAATTTGAGATCCATCACCAGAAAAGTACCCCTTATCACCCTCAGGAAAATGGTGTGGTAGAAGATTTCAATTTTTTTTTTTGATATTGCACTCACAAAGATCTATAATGCAAATCAGAATGATTGGGACGTGCAAATACCTTTTGTTTTATGGGCTTATAGGACCACATACAAGAAGCTGACTGGGAAAACACCTTTCAGGATGGTCTATGGGAAAGAAGCGATCATGCCAATGGAGTATATTGTCCCAAGCCTCTGCATCGAAAAATTCACTAATATGGTTGAGCCTGACATCATGGAGGAACGTCTTGCACATTTGGTTACCTTAGAGGAAGATTGATTCATTGCTAACTTCCATAAGCAAGTACAAAAGGTGCACAAAAAGGCCTAGCATGATAGACACATGATAGTGTTCAAGGAGGAAGACTTAGTATTGTTATATGAGAGCCAGTTTATGCACCACCCAGGGAATTTCAGGAAACATTGGTTGGTGCCATACATTGTGAAGGAAATCACTGATGGAGGTGCGATTCACTTGGCCATGTTGTGTGGTGAGAATATTCTCGGGTATTTCAATCAAATTCGTCTAAAGCCTTATAGGGACAATCCTGTGCTGACCATAGACTATATGTTCGAAGAATAAGAATCCATTTGTCTATGCACGGTGCCAAGGGAATGCACAAAAAAGTGTGACAAGAGTCTATGGGTGATGTGTAGGGGTAGAAACTAGCAATTGGAACAGTGAAACTGGGTGAAAGAGTGATTTTACCGTTGGATGGAGCAGGTTTTTTGCATTTAATGAGGTGATATTATGGGATTCTTGACTATTTTTACGTAGGTAAGTTGCATTTAATAGAGATCCGACCGTTTTCACCTTGGATTTCCTATAAAAGGAAGGGCACAGGTCAAATTTGGTTCCTTTACTTTCTGGGTACATTGCGCCCTGAGCTTATCTATAAATTTCACCATAAAATTGTCTATGAGCACCGTATTTTTGGCTGAGATACCCCATGCGACATGAGCAATCCATAATTTATCTTTTTCCCAAGAATGATGGCCATCAATCCGAAGAGCGTGCATGCTGAGGAGCACTCTGCGCCTCTCACAACATTGACTAGGCCAAGGTCAGATGATTTCCTTGAGGTGGTCCCCGAGGTTGAATAAGTTGTGAACCTCTCCTAGGAACGTGACTTCTTCGCAACAAGATAGTAAATATAGGTCATCTATAGGTGTTCCTACGAAGAGACCAATGAGTGCCACTAAGGAGGCTACGCTAGTTGAGCTAATCTCATGGACACCGCTGTATGTCAAGCCACACATAAACTCTATGCGTGTGCCGAAGAACGTATACGTGGTGAGGGATTATCTGCAGATGCTGCTAGTCTCGCAAGCCATCCCCCTAACTGAATATATGTTCGAAAAGATTCGTCATGTCAAGTTCAATGAATATGATTTAGAGAATGAGGAGACATTCAATGATTTGGCACTAGAATACTACCTAGAGCGCATTCTCTATGATGATGTGGTAAAGGTTGAGCTTATGTCGTGTGTGCGCGGGGTGATAAATATTGGGATCCTCAATCTGCCGAGGATTCATCATTTTGCGAGGTACCCTATCACCTCCATATGCATGCGCCATCTGATAGTGTTGGTGCATGATGGATGCCTATGGATTCTAGGAAGGATTCCAATAGACACCACATTGATCCACCGGATCACTAGCTTGCCCAAGAAGGGGCCTCATCCTATGGAAATTTTTTGAAAAATCAATGAGCTCAAGGTCGCTTCTAATGTAAATAAATATTACGAGGTCAGGCGGGATTCTAGGGGATTACTAGTGCACACAATTGCAGACCCCGATGTGCGCCTAGGGACCTTAGTCATAGGCTACAATTTGACGCAAAAGTGTTGCCCAAAGGCAGTCCCTATGCACGTAATTTCACTGGCATGCCAGTGTGAGAAAGGGGTCAGCTAAAACTTGTCCCAATAGCTTTGCGAGGTATTCTTGGAAAATGTGCGCGAGGCATAGGAAGAAGGAAATAAGTTTGTCTATTTATGATTGTTACTGTTGATTTCCTTGATAGCATGGGAGACCCTAGAGGGGGTGGTCCTCCTAGAATTGGAGCCTGGCGTATGCGAGGGGGCACGCTATGCCAATCTGTGGGTTTCCTCTGACCCTAGGCGGGTGAAGGAAGACAATATTTTTTGGTGCTATTTGAGGGCACGCTAGCCATTGCAATACATTTGCGACCGAGACTATCCCTGATAGTATATGACAAGTATAAGAGCATCACATATTTTCAGATAAAAATGCACCATCTGCATATCAGGGTGCACAATGACCCTATGTGGTATATCTTTCCTTTCATGGTGATTCAAACGGAGGTCGACCAGGTCATTGCAACCTGGCAAGAAGCATGGAAATTTGGGCTAGGCTCCACCCAACCCATTACAACATCTACTTCAGGAAAAGAGAAAGCTCAAGGAGATAAAGATAAAGAGATCGAGCCATGCATTGACAAGGATGCAGAAATAGGAGGAGAGAAGGACAGTGAGAAGGATCCCGAGTAGGAGGCAGAGAAGGATATGGAGCAAGATCTTGTAGGTGAAGCTAATGTGGACCTTAGAGGCCTTGATGGGTTAGATGGCCTTGGTGCAGAATCTCCACACAGCATGAAGCGTGGCATAGAAACACCCAAGGGTTCATGAAAGAAGCGGAAAGGATCTAAAGCTGGAGGCACAAAAGAGATCACTTTGATTGAAGATGACTTGGAAAAAATAGCGATGCAGTCACATCTTCCTTTGGAGATATATGGATCACCATGGTAGAACAATACAAGTCTATGGGTGAGGCATTGCAATCTGGTTTGTCAATACTCCAGCTGAAGATTGATAATTTACAAGCGAGCATGAATCAAACAAGGTCAATTCTAGCGAGCCCACTGACAGTAATGAAAATCACCACCATAGACAGTCGGATATACCCCTTCCTGGGCACAACAGTCACATTGGAGCAGCCAGAACTGCGCATACAGGTGAAAACCTGCCCAGTGGTCGGGATCGATCTATCCAACTGTCAAAGTGGAAAGCTACACTCTATCCAAACTATCATCTCTGACGAGCTACAGTGCAGGGAGGCACATGTGTAATAGCATTTAAGTGAAGTAGCACATATGGTTGCAGCTAAAACTTAATAATCAATCCAAGCCTAGACAACGCATCAGACGGTTGTAGCACATTGAGAAGAGCTCGAGCACCTGATTGACAGATTGTGCGAGGACCTCCTAGAGGTAGCCACTCCTGCATCAGTGATGTCGTAGGTAAAAATTGAAATCTTGGTCGCAGCGCTGAAGGCTTCTCGGTCAGAGGTGTAGATGGTAAAAGCAGAGTTTGAGCAATAGATTACAGTGTTACAGACTAAGTTGGAGCCAGAGACTCCCCCGGAGGTGCGCACACAGCAGGAAGCCTTGGTAAAGGAGGAAACCAAAATTATTTCTGCAAATGTTGACAAGGGCTCTGTAATATTTCCAATTTTCCAACAGTTAATTGGAATATTAGAGTTTTTACTTTTTCTAATTAATTAAGTAAATAAGAGGGTGGAGGGACCCATAAACCCCATAGATGAATAAAATCCACTTATTCTATGTGTATGTGGGCTATTATATAGTAGATCTACATTATGGAGTAGTGGAGAAGCTTATTAATGAAGGAAGAGTGGAGATCATGGATCATTAATGAGAAGATCATGGAGATAGTGGAGGATTCAAAGTAATATCATGGAGAAATAAAAGTAATATCATATAGCACTAATGATCAGATGGTGGAGGAAGTGGTGCATTAAATGCACACATGATGGAGAGAGTGAAAACTAAATGCAGAGATCATGGATATCATCGAGACACATTGCAATGTTCATGGAGGCTAGTGGCCACATGTGCAGCGTAGTTATGAGGTGGGCTAAGGCCAGGGGAGGCTCACAAAGAATAAAAGGAAGATGAAGGCAACCATAGAAGGTGATTTTAGATTTCAGGATTGGATTTCCAATCTATATTTGTTATTTGACATTTTTAATCACGCTTCAGGTGTTTAGCTAAGTTTGTAGTGTTGTTCAACACACAGGTGTTCCCGAGCGGGAGTCCTACCCTTACTGATGGGGGACTTCAAGTGCCTACTCTGGGAAGGTTTCTTTGAGAAATCACTCATCATCAGGAATTGGTTCCACATTCATCTACTCTTTACATCACGTTCAATCTTAGTAATTACGCATTCCTACTTGAGGGTTTGAGAGGAGGAGGTTGTTTATTATCATTTTAGCTAGGAAACCGGTGGAGGATTCATGCTTTCAAATTTGGCTTTCATATCAGTCTTTCAGGAGTATAATTTTGATATCTGGCATCAGGCCATCAGTTTATACCTCCATGCAGTAGCAGTTCCCTAAGGAATTGTGTAGTCTAGTCCTGTAGATCCATTGGAGGAAGGAATTTTGCAGTATTTCAGCTGGAAATCCTATGAGGGATCATCCCCTCATCTTGTTGAGTTTATTTCCACCATTATAGAATAGAATTTCATCATCTAACATCAGGATATAGCTTCAAACTTCTTGATAGCGCAGTTATTTCTAGTTGTCATGTATTCAACAGCTGCAATCTCGAGAGGAATAAGGAGGAGATAGATCTCAAGCTTCTAGCCTGAAGATCTAAAGGAGGGATCAACCCTCTATTAATTGAGTTGATTTTATCTTATTTCAGCCATATTTATCTTCAGTTCATGCAGTATATCTGCATACCTAGCAGTTATATAGAGCAAGCCTTAGGAGGGTAATTTTCCAATATTGTTAGATCTGGAAATCCTTTCTGGGTTATTTTAGGTTTCCATCATAGAGCCCGGATCTGAAATATCGGCATCATATGAGCTCCAGAACATCCAAATTTACACATTCAATTTCAACCAGCAGTTACATTTCCATCATTTGTACAAGGGACAATGCAGTATGGCCTCCAATAGTCCAGCAGTTACGCAATGTCGTTGATGGGAGGACTTTAGGGTCACTCTAGCCTTCTTGTTTGGCTTGAGTGTTTCTATTTTTGAGCACTGTTGTAAATTGTAATCCACCTCCATATTAATAAAATGAATCAACTATGATGTATATTTTTATGGTGTATTTAGTGTTTGTGTAAATTGTTGTAGTTTTAATTTGTTTTGTTTCTATATTCTTGTCTTTCCCATTTTGGGATATTAGAGTGATATCAGAGCATGATCTTTGACTCAGATTGTGGGCACTACATCTTCTGACATTAGAAGAAGAAGCAGAAAGTAGAGATCTATAATGGCAGAGGGATTAAGTTTTGCCGCACTTCTCTTCAGATATATGCAATATCTCTCCAATAATTTCAAACAAATGAGAAGGGAGAGGCAAAAAGAGACCTCAAGAAGGTTTCAGAATGAGGAAGGTCCAAGAACTTCCTATCAGCAGCAGAAGAAAAAGACAATGCAAAGAGCTCCACAACAATCTACTATGTCCACTTTCTTTGAAGGGGAAGGTGAATGTCCTGGAAATGGAGGAAACTTGGAGAATGAGACTCTAAGTAAATCTATGACAAAGTAAAAATCACAGTCTTGAGAATTCAAGGAGAATATAACTCTCCAACAGTTTTTACATCTCAAAGAATAAATGAGATATCGCAACAACAATAGAAAAAAGAGGCACAAATTATTCTTATCTACAGTTGATGGATCATCGACAAGAAAAACAAAGGCTTGGGAGAAGCATTTAGATGCATTCTTCCAACTACATCCAATAGCGAAAAGAGAGCCTATTGAGATTGTAGCACTGCAACTTGAGGGTGAAGAAAAGGATTGGTGGTTCAGCCATATGAAACATGCAAGAGTGACTGCTTATGCAGACTTCACCCAAATATTGAATAAGAAGTTTGGTAGAAGAAAACTGGAGGCACTTTCCGTAGAGACAGTTCCTGTAATTGATAATATAGTACATTAGGAGCCAAAGGACGATGTCATCATTATCACTCCGGAAAATGAGCAACTACCACCACCACCAGCTACAGAAGTAATTGCATCAGGAGAAGGAGCACTTTCATATTTTCAAGATGGTCTTGAGCTCTTGACATGGGGAGTCCCATGCATGATCCAAGATATGCATGAGGAGGAAGAGGAAAATACCAGCACTGGTATAGTAGAGGAAAGGAAGCCATCATCATTACCAGCAGTTGGAGAAGCCATTGCATCGGTTGGAGGAACTCTTGTAGCTTTGCAAGATGTTCGCAAGATTCAGCTAATCCAAGGTTTGCAAACATTTCCATCTCATATTATTTCAGCACCTCATCTTGAGATTTGTGAGGTCATTCCATTAGGGAAATTTCATAACCAAGGGTTAGAGAACCTTGCTGATTTGGAGCAAAAAACTATCACTGCGCAGAGGACCCTTGACTTGTTTAAGGAGGAGATGTATAGCTATCCCAGTTTGTCATTGTTAATCTAGACATAACACTTTTTGTTGAAGTGTGGAGTTTCAGAGGATGGGATGAGCCTAGTAACAATCAATACAATGTCGAGCTATGATTTTAACATTGTGTATGGTCATGAGAAAGTAGGTGCACCATCATGTAGATCAGCAACACTATCACTAAGAAGCAGTGATGAGATGAGGTCCCCATTATTCTTGGAGAATTCCGAGGACAACTACACTCATGAAGCACTGGAGGTACAGATGATAAATGTTATACATCTTGTGATGGATATCATTTTCCATTATGAGGATGGAGTCTTCTTGATGAGCATCTCATAGCTCAAAGAGAAGTTTCTACCTACAACATATTCAGAACCTTATGGGTTCTATTGGGCCATTTCTGAGAGGATCTCATGGAGAGACCTCAAGGAGGGTGCACTTCAACATATCATGGAGTGAAAAGCTTATCAGATTGAGGAGGATGGTATTCTACCTTGGGTGGATACCACGTTGGAGCATGAAATGATTCATCATACATAGTGGGATGGATGGATGAGTATGATGAGCAAGGGTTTTAAGACCCACTTGCATATCTATGATACGAAGCAGCAAGAAGCATGGCTATGCTGGTTTCTTTGGGGTGAGTATGGTTACTACCAAAAAATTCACATTCGTATGATCCATGCCTTGCATAGCACTAGGGCGATGCAGCAGCAGGAGGCATGGCTACGATGGTTATTGTTGAGAGAGTTTGGCCATCACATGACATATCCTATGTCCATGGATGTATCTTTGTTTGGGACATTGTATGGAACTCACATGATATGGCAGCAGAGAGCTTGGTTCTATTGTTCTGACGTGACATTCTAAAATTCAATCAATTTGTTATTTCTCCATGATTTGCATCATGATGATGTGAGGTGGCAACAAGAATCCTTGTTGCTTTGGTTACTCTTGGGAGATTATGGGCTGAAATTATCCCATAGATTGCATGATGATGATGTAGGATGGCAACATGAGGCCTTACTACGTTGGATTCTATTGGGAGATTATGGGCACCATACTTGGTATGATGATGATGTGATGTGGAAGAAAAAGGCATTGTTGTAGTGACTTATCTTGAGAGAGTATGTTTAGCATACTTGGTTTGATGATGCTTTTCCATGGAAGGAGGAGGCATTTCTACGATGGTTACTTTTGGGAGATTATGGTTTGACACTTTACATGTCCATCCATATGCCTTTACTTCTTATTTTTCATATTTTTGATATGATGCTTGGAGCAAGCAAGGCCAACACGACCAACGATAAGAGCATGGAGAGATAAAATCTACTCTATGTAGCATGGGTTGGAGAGATAATTCATGAGTTTGGACTTTCCATTTTGGAAAGAAACCACTTCACTTTATATAACACATGCATATAGGAGAATCTTGAACATCATGTTATTGCCACTTGGAGATTCATTGATGAGGAGAGGCATCTAACTTCACAGTTGGAAGCCATTATAGATATTCTAGAGAGGCAATTCTGGAGTTGGGCATTCATAACACATTGGAGAAGATGTGGATACCTTCCATATGAGGACACCATTGAAAGGAAGATGGATTTCTGTAGCATCTAATTTTGCAGTTTCTTGAGAACAAGAAACATTTTGGCGGGGAGGACTATAATATTCCCAATTTTCCATCAGTTAATTAGAATATTAGAGTTCTTAATTTTTCTAATTAATTAAGTAAATAAGAGGGTGGAGGGACCCATAAACCCCATAGATGAATAAAAACTACTTTTGGTGTGTGTATATGGGCTATTAGATATTAAATATACATTATGGAGTAGTGGAGCAGATTATTAATAAAGAAAGAGTGGAGATCATAGACCATTAATGAGAAGATCACGGAAATAGTGGAGGAGTCAAAGGTGAGTGAAAGTAAGATCATGGAGCAATAAAAGTAAGATCATAGAGCACTAATGATCAGATGGTGGAGGGAGTGGGGAATTAAATGAACATGTGATGGAGAGAGTGGAAACTAAATGTAGAGATGATGAAGATCATGGAGAGACAATGCAGTCTTCATGGAGGCTAGTGGCCACATGTGCATCACAGTTATGAGGTGGGGCAAGGCTAGGGAAGGCTCATAAAGCATAAAAGGAAGATGAAGGCAGCCATAGAAGGAGATTTTAGATTTCAGAATTGGATTTCAAATCTGGATTTATCATTTGACATTTCTATGCATGCTTTAGCTATTTAGCTAAGTCTGTAGTGTTGCTTAGCACACATGTGTTCCTGAGAGGGAATCCCACCCTTACCCATGGGGGAATTCAAGTGCCTACTCCAGGGAGGTTTATTTTAGAATCCATTCATCATCAGGCATTGGTGCCACATTTATCCCCTCTCTACAACACATTCAGTCTCAGGAATTAAGAATTTCTTCTTGAGGGTTTGAGAGGAGGAGTTTGTTTCTATAATTTTAGCTAGGAAATTGATGGAGGATTCATCCTTTCACCTTGGGCTTTCATATCAGTATTCCAGGAGAAGCATTTTTATATCTGGAATCATGCCATGAGTTTATACCTCCATGCAGCAATGGTTCCCTCAGGAATTGCACAATCTAGTCCTTTAGATCAATTGGAGGAAGGAAGTTTCCAGTATTTCAGATGGAAATCGTGTGAGGGATCATCCCCTCATCTTGTTGAGCTTATTTACACCATTCTTGAACAACATTGCATCATATAGCATTAAGATATAGCTTCAACCTCCTTGAAAATGTAGTTATTTCCAGGTGTTGTGTATTCAGCGGCTGTAATCTCGGGAGGAAGAATGAGGAGATAGGTGTTGTGTATTCTAGCCCGGAGATATAAAGGAGGGATCAAACCTCTATGCATTGAGATGATTGTAACTTATTTCAGCCATATTTATCTTCAGTTCATGCAGTATATCGGCATACCCAGAAATTATATAGAGCAAGCCCTAAGAGGGTTATTTTCCAAGATTGTTAGATCTGGAAATCCTTTTCTGGGTTATTTTGGGTTTCAATCATAGAGCCCAGATCTGAAATCCCGGCATCATCTGAGCTCCAGAAAAACTAGATATACACATTCCATTTCATCGAACAATTATATTTCTATCATTTTCAGAAAGGATAATGTACTATGGCCTCTAGTAGTCCAACTCTTACGAAGTGCCTTTGATGAGAGGACTTCAGGGTCACTCTAGCCTTCTTGTTTGGCTTGAGTGTTTCTATTTTTTAGCACTGGTGTACATTTTAATCCACCTCCATATTAATAAAATGACTCAGTTATTTTGTATATTTTTATGGTGTATTTATTTTATGTGTACATTGTTGTAGTTTCCAGTTATTGTGTTTCTATATTCCTATCTTTCCCATTTTGGGATATTATAGGCTTTGCGCTGCTCGAAACAACAATGGGACTATCGACATCTATGAAAACAGAACCAATAGTCAAGAATATATCTCAGGAGTTGCATGCCAAAGAGAAGGCATTCAACAACCTCTAGGAGGCCTTACCCACTTTTGTCCCTGCTTAATGCATGGCTCGCCTGCACACAAGTCAAATTCTGCACGATGAAGTAGAGGAGCTATGCAGGGAGAAACAGATCGTGACAGAGAACATGAAGCCATGGGTAGATGAGGCTATGAAGTGGTCAAAAGACTTGGATGCAACCATTAATAATCTGAATCAGACATTCCAAAGCATCAATATAGCAGCAGAAGGGATGACGTCACAAAAGCTGGTGGACACAGCGCAGAGTGCAACGAATCAAAGCGCGGGAATCCTAGCGCCCTTTGTTGTTGCTATTGAAGAATTGAAAACCAAAACGAAAAACCCAGCACCACTGTGACTTGGGATGAGTCACAATATTGTGTTGGGGGTCTGTTCGAGCGGGGTCCCTTAGGACCGAATTTTGGGTAAAATGATGATATTTTTTGTAATTTTTTTGTTAGTTTAGTCATGCGTGCTAAGTGAAGCATAACTCAAGGGGATTTGGGGAAAATAAAATCCCCTCATCAATTGTAATAGACCAAAGGGTATAACTAGGGGTTGAAAACCACATTTTTCGGACCTTAGATGAGTGCAGGCTACAGGTATAAATAGGAGTCCAGATTCAGTCGATAGAAGACATGGCATAAGAAGTATGAAATATGTTTTTATGTTTTGAGTGAAATTTTCTGGGTTAGAAGGCTCCTGCTAGTTGTGTGCGTGGAGACCTTAGTCCTACTATGTGTGGACTCCCCTGGGAATGTGTGTGGATAGATCAAAGGTGTTTTAAGGAAGACCGAAACTGTGAATGAATAAAAATACAATTTTGAATGACATATGAGCATCAAATGCATCTGTATTTTGCTTTATAATATGTGTCAGCATGCTATTTCCAATTATTGTGTTATCGTTTTTTGGATTGGTTACTCGACTATCTGTTACCTTAGATGAATGATAAATGAATGAATTTATTGTTGTTCATCTTGAATGTTATATATTAAAGAATATTGGAATGTTTGCGAGATCTATTTTAGTGTGCACACGGGGTACTGTGTGTAATTGACCTGAATCTGCCTGTTTAGGGACTTTGTTGTGGAGGTCTGATCATAGTTATTTTAGATATGAAGACATCCACATAATTTAAATCTCTCTTAGGATGTGGAAACCTAGTTCTAGCACCCCTCATACTTCTTTGGGTGAGACTGTGACTTGCGCAAGTAAGTCACTATCGAAAGGGCCAACAGTAAGAGGGTTTTGCTGGTTAACCTTGACTCCAAACCTGGGTTAGAACCCCTCAAGCCAAAAATAGCGGAGTATATCCTAACTCTCTTAGATCCATTCCTTGGCCCTAGGGACCTTTCTTGCTCCAAACATCACATCAGTAAATGTTAAATCATCGTAACCATACAAAGCATAAGATGGAGACATATCGATTGACATATGAAATTTCATGTTGTAGCAATATTATCCCAAATGAATCCAGTGCAGCAATGCCTTCTGCTTCTCCGAAACATAGTTTCGCAAGTAGCCTTCCAACCACTTATTTACTATCTCTGTCTGTTCGTCCTTCTGTGGGTGTTAACTCGGTACCCACCAAAATGAAAATTTCCTTCCAAAATCTGCCCATGAAATGGCTATCCTTGTCACTGAATATTTCCATGGGGATACCATGAAGCCTGAAAAAATCCCTAAAAAATAGTTTGGCCACCTGTGAAGCAGTGTATCATGAAGATACTTTGGCAACTGATCAACGACCACATAGATACAATCCTTACCCTGCACCATACGCTACCCCATGATAAAGTCCATGGAAATGCTCTCCCACTTCCCCTCTGGAATGGGAAGCAGTTGTAACAACCCCACGGGATGGCTCAACTCTCCTTTGTTCCTCTGGAAAAATTTGTACTCCCTGAAATGTCAGAGTACATCGTCCTTGAGGCCTCTCCATGAGAAACTATCTCTGACGGCCCAATATGTTTTGGTGAATCCATGATGGCCTAGAAGTAGTGAATCATGCACTATGTTCAAAATATTCTCCTTGAGCCAAGAGGCTCTTGTCAAGAAGAACTGGTTCCGGTAATAGATGACCTAATCCATCACCCAATACCTTCCATCAGCCACCTTCCCATCTAATATCTCACATGCGATACAGTCCTTATAATACTCTATTAATAATTGGGCCCTCCAATCTATATCAATGCTCATCAAGGACAGCGCTGCTAGTCTTCGTGATAAGGCATTCACTACCACAATGTTCTTCCCCTTTGACATGCTCAATGTCAAAGTCATAAGCCTAAATTTTTCTGACCCACTTTTGTTGCCTCTCCTGAAACTGCTTCTACTCAAGAAAAAACAAGAGACTATTGTAGTTAGTCCTCACCTGATATCTATTACCCGCCAAATATTGCTAGAACTTTTCTAATGCATGCATGATGGCCAGCGTCTGTTTGTCGTATATCGAATACAACCCCTCATGCGGAAAGATCTTCTGACTCTCGAAAGCTATAGGATGACCTCCTTGCATCAACACTACACCAACTCCCTCTCTTGAAGCATCACACTCCAGCACAAAGGGTTGTGTGAAATATGGCAATGCCAACACCAGAGAGCTTCTCATCACATCTTTGAGCCTTTCAAAGGCCCTTTGCACAATGTATGTCCATCTAAATTCTCCTCTCTATGTGAGATCCATGAGTGGTGGTGCTAGCTAGGAAAACCCCTTAACAAACTTCCTATAGTAGGTGAAAATTCCTAAAAAACCCTCAAGTTCTGTCACATTCTTTTGTACCACCCAATCCCAAATGGCCCAGACCTTCTCCTCATGGCATCTTACTCCATCTAATCCAATGATATGCCATAGGTAGAGCATATTTGTAATTCCAAATTCAAACTTGGATAGTTTTTCATAAAAATGATGCTCCTCCAACTTGTGCAATACCGACTCAATATGCTGCAAATGCTCCTCCCAAGTGCGGTTGTAAATGAGGATGTTTCCAAAGAACACCAGCACAAAATTCCTTAGCTAGCCACAGAAGATGTTGTTCATACAAGACTGAAAAGTGGCCAGAGCATTGTTCATCCCAAAGGGCATCACCAAGAACTCGAAGTGGCCATAGTGGCATCTGAATGCAGTCTTTGGGACACCCTGGTCCCTCACCTTGATCTGATGGTACATCGACCTCATATAGATTTTGGAAAAGAACTTTGAACCCCATAGCTCATCCATCAACTCATCAATCCAAGGGATGGGGTATTAGTTCTTCATTGTCTTCTTATTCAAAGCTCTATAATCGATGCACATCCGCAAAGTTTTGTTCTTTTTCTTCACCAACACCATGGAAGAAGCAAAGGGGCTAGTGTTGGATCGGATGTGTCCTAGTGTCAAGAGCTCCTTGAAGGATCTTTTGATCTCATCCCTATATCCCTTAGGGTGCCTATAGGGTGTGGTGATCATTTCCTATATCCCCTATTCTAAATAAATATTGTGCTCAAATCCTCAGTCCGATGGTCGCCCCTATGGAATGTACCCAAATAATGAAGGGTAACGGTCTAATATCAAATGTAGATTGGGGTGTATAGACTGCCCTGTTACCCCTATGTTGTAGCCGCTACAACACCACCCAAAATTTTGGGTATATTTAAAATTTCGGGTCCCCTTA
>CM076572.1:727393137-727608129 GCA_034641835.2 Pinus albicaulis | reverse complement strand
GTTCAATTCTTAGCAATAGCCACGGAAGTGCCTAAAGGACGAACAGGTCACATTAAAGTTGTATATCAAGTAGCAAGTGCTAAATCAAATCAAGCCGAAAAGAGGAAAGATGGTGAAGCGCACATATATTGAAACCAATGGATACATAACACTAAGTGATGAAAGGCGGAACAATAGTGAACATCCAACACAAAGGTATTGGAGACGTGGTGTTACATGTCAACCCATATATTGGAAAAGGCCCCTGATTATGCATAACAACATACGTAGTAAGTCCGAGGGGGTCAAGCCGTGGGAAAGGGACGAGGCCCTTACCCCCGCGGACTTCCGACACGTGGCATGGTAAGACTTCACGGCAGAGACAGAACGAAAAGGATGGGCCGCGGGACGCTGTCTCGTGGCGGAGTTAAGGTGGGCCCGCGCAGGTGAGGAAGATAAGTGTAGGTCCGGCAAAGGGGAAGTCCTTCACGATAAAGATTGGATAGCGCATATGGAATAATGGTAAGGTAAGTCTATTAGGACAGCTAGTACTAAGGCACATACCAGCTTTTAACCCGACACGAGGCGCTCACCTACACCCTGATTTACCCAATTCCCACGCGCCACGTGTCTCAGTGTCAGTGTCCTTACGACACTCGCCCTCTGTTCTCTTACATTTTCACCCTTTAACCTAAACAGTCCTCCCGAATGGTAAAAACTCCCGTATTTCTCTCTGGTAAATCATTTCAGGTAGTTTTCTACGGCGAATACTAAGTAGGGAAGAATGCCGAGTTTGTCCAAGTCACTGTCACGGTTCCCCTCGTCGCTTTCCCAAGCATTGTCACCCTCTGCTCAGGTAATCCATTTTCCCGTTTTCTTTTTCATTGTATTTCCCTTTCTCTCTTTTCCGAATTGTTGAATGACTGCCATGGGGAGAGGGACGCCCAAGAAGAACGAACCTGAAACCCCCCAGCTCCACGAGTCAAGGAACCCCCCTGGTTTTGAACCCCTCTGTGACTTACAGGCGGGTATCTGTGACCCAAAATATCCTTTCGACATACGGAGTATCAAACCCCTACTGTTTGGCCGCCACTGTAAAAGTGTTGACCGTTTCCGAGTTGTCGCGTCTGGCTTCTATCACCACATTACCCCCCAAGTCCATTCCTGTGTCGATTTTATTGTCTGGCTCAGAGATTCCTACGATTCACATCGGGATGCTTTCATTTCTCGTCAGGGTAACATAATTTTTTCCCTTTCTCCCAATATTATAAAGCAGGCTCTCCGCTTCCCTTCCAGCGATGCCTACTTCAGTTTCAAAGATGAAACCTTGCTCGCACAGTTTAATAAACTGTCGAGGGAAGCCCGCCGTGCCTTCATAGCTGCCATAACCGTTGATCAGGCGACGGCCCTATCTCCGTTGGAGCCTTTCCCATTGAGTCTGTTTAATGAAGAAGTCCGACCAGTTCTGTCCCTCATTGCCGGCCTCCTGGGAGTAGGGACCCCTGAAGACATGTCTTCAGTATGCGTTCGATTTTTGTGGCTTATGATACAGAATGGAGTTACACTGGATATTCCAGGTTTCCTGTCTTTTACCATCCGGACCCAATTTCGGGAGCTAGCCAAGGCCCAAAAGTTTCGTTTTTGTTCGTTGGTGTTCTACCTCTTCCTGTTCCAGCATGCGGACAAGTTTAATCATTTGGGGCTGGACAGGATGTATTCTGAAAATTCCCAGCCCAGGCCAGTCTTCGACTGGAATTGCTCTGTTCGTCAGTTGCCTAGGGGGGAAGGTTATGTCAATTTCGTGAATACCTTCATGTCCATTGCTTATACCATCATTCACGACGCTCCTTCCCCTAGGGTTTTCCCAGAGATGAAGCGCTGGTTACAGGCTGGGAAGTACCAGTGTACCGGCGATTGGTTCCTATCAGAAGAGTATACTGAAATCCGTGTCTATGGAGCCGAGGTAGCCCCCTACCAGCTCCCAGCTTTTCCTGTCCAACGAGTCTACGCCCTTGAGTACATCCGGCAAGCCCTCAAGGCTGACCAGCTTCATTTCGTCCCCGCTAAGAAAGGCTACATCCTGAAGCTTCCCGACAATATTGGCCCCTTTGTTGTAAATTCCAGATATGCCCTCCCAATTGTTGAAAAAATGTTGCAGAACATGGACCTGAGATTAGGGGAGAGATGGGTTTATGACCCACGGGAAATTATCTCAAATAAAAGAAAGAGAAACAGGTCTGCGCCCTACATTCATGAGTCCAGGCCATTTCTGGAGTGGAGGGCTAATCTTGAAGTCCCGCCTATGTTTTCGCAGATGGAGACGGACTCGTCTGCTACAGGAGGAGAAGAAGAAGAAGTTAATAAAGGGGGCAATGAGCAAGAAACTGGCACATCTAGAGCACCATCACCCAAAAGGCAGAGGGTGGCCACTAGTGAAGCTGAGGTCATCGGGGAAGGGATAATTTTGGAGCCCTTTACTAAATTCGGGGAATTTGATAAAGGCAAGGCAGGAATAGTAGTTCTCAGAGACAGCGTTGCCTCTTCTGACTACACTGAAGTCACTCAGGCCATCGTCGAACCTCCTCCTTCCAAAACAAAAGAAAGGGAGCTGACCAATAAAACCGTCCGAGACAAATACAGGGCCGAACTAGGAGGTTTCGTGGAGAAATATCACACCAGAGTCTCTGCCTCGGTTAATGCAGACACCGAAGACCTGGTACTTTCTATGACCGAGGCTATCCTGGACCCGAATTCAGACGTTCCTAGCTACAAGGTGCTCGAATTGGTTGTCGAAATGAAGAAGGTTCCGATACAAGACCTGAATGACCTGTTCCAGACAATCTGTGACATGATGAAAGATAAGCTTTCGCAGATCACCCTTGCCCTAAGGAAGACCGAGCAGAAATACGACAACCTGAGCAAATCTTATTCCGCAGAACAGAGTGCCTGTCGTGCCAACGCACATCAGGTGTGCGTCCTTAAAGAGCAGATTATAAATTCAGACGAAGGAGGGAAGGGAATGCAAGCTGCATTAATAGCCAAGTTGGAGAAGGACATTTCAGCGGCTAAGAAACGGTCTGGCATACCAGCTTCACATCCGGTACAGACCGATGAACTGGTGCAGGTGGAGGAGGAGAAAAACGAGCTGATTGCCAGGCTTTCCAGAGAGAGAGAGGAGAAAGAAAAAATGGCCAAAAGAATTGAAGAACTGGAGAGCAGAGCTACTGAGCTGCAGACCCGCTGGGATACGCACAGTTGTCATGCAGCCGAAACATCAAGTGGGACAGGCTCAGCAACAACGAAACTATCCACAGCTATGGCTGAGATAGAAGTGTTGGGGAAGCAGACAACAACGGCCAAGCAAAAGGTGGTAGAGTTGGAGGGCGCCCTGGCTGAAAAGGCCAGAGTAATTGATGGGCTACAAAGAGAAGTGGAGGAAGGAAAAAAGACCTCAACTGAGCAGCAACAGATTATTGCCGAATTGAAGAGTAAAGCGAAGGGAAACCTCACCCTGCGTGAGGCCAGGAGCTTGATCTGGTCAGATATAATCATGGCAGTGACTGAGCAGTGGGAGTTTTTGACAATGATAGGTGAACTCAAGTCCACCCTTCCATATCTTAATAGAAGGTTACAGGAGGCCGGGGATAATCTGCCAAATAGAGCTCGACATGCCGGAATTTATATTTCTTTTCTCTATACACTGAGAGCAAATGACGTGGTAAAACATGGCATTCCCAGCCGGTTTATGGAAATCAATGAATGTCGGAAAATTATAGAGAAAGAGGAGGCTCGATTGGCAGCTTCGAAAGCTCTCCAACAGGTCGCGGACATTGTGGAACATTTCAACAAGGTGTGGGACGAAATCATCACTACCGGTCTCCCTTCATGTTGGGAACCAAACGCTCCTGCCATACTCATGCACCCCGATCAATACACAGCACTTCTAGAGGCAGAAAGGGATCGGTCAGATCTTCAGATGGGCAAAGGAACTCAGCTTAAGGCTACTACCATCATCACCGCCCTCCAGAAGGAGTTTAGCCTCCTCCATATGATCAAGTATCGGCTCCCCACCCATGCAGACATCCACACCTTCGGCGAGGCATTTACCAGGGTAGAGAGACTCTCAGAGATGTCAGAACCGAATCCAGAAAGCCAGCGGAGGTTGACACAGTTCCTGACTCAGCATGCTAGTCCTTCCACTGATGTGCCTCCTCCAGCTTCTACTACAGCCTCGACCCAACAGCATACATGACACCTCATGTTTTATCCATGACATGGCCTGAACGGCCTTTACTTTCATTTAGTTATGTTTTGTTTAAATTTCCGAGTGGGTGGTTTTACCTCCCACTCTTGCATTTTTACTTTTACATTGAACAATGATCTACATTTTGGTTTTAAGTTTGGCCCGGGGCCTGTTACGCATGATGGAAGGGTTGTTTTCCCCATCATGCCATTTTGTGGTTTTGACAATGACTGTTAACAAGTTTGTTCACGCGAGAGAGATATTTTCAGAAAATATCTTCTCGCTGAAAGGCAGAAGAGATCCTATATAATACAGGAAAAAGAAGATCGCCAGGTTCCATTTTCTTCAGAAAAATTGATTGTGTTAGAATTTCCTGTGTGTATGTTTTGTAAAAGCTCGGATACTGCCCGGAAGAGCCCGTTGGGTCTCAATACTAAGGAGTTTCATCTTATCAAGGATTCTGGACATGGTTGTATGGTAGTGTGTGTTCCTCTATCGTTCATTTCATCTATGCTCATGTTTCTTGTATTACATCCTGGAATGCGAGTGTCTTTCGTCTTTTGATATGAATTTATCGTGTTGATACTTATATCAGTAGCGACTTGATACTTTAAATGGCTCGGGAGTAATATGCTGTTCCACCTACATTTCACTCATATTTCTACTATGTTGGTTGTATTGAAATGTTATTGACGGGAGTTCTTGGTATGTATGGATTCTTAGAAATTTAAGCCCAATGTATGCCATGAAGCTTTTCTTTATATCATTTATTTGACAGCTGACATCTCCTTCTTGCCGTATATCTCCGCAATCTTTTACATATACCTTCTCTGCCATATATCGTGAATCTGGCCCTGATTTTGGTGACCTGTCTTAAAACTGTCTGACGCAGTAGTATCTGAACATTAACATTTCATTTGTTCAGTGTTATTCCCAATACTTCAAACTGTCCGAAGTTCTGGTTCCATTTTAGTCTATTCTCCGCTTCAAAGGAAGTAGTGTAAGAGCTCTGTCACGTTAAGGGATGAAACGTTGTTTTAAATATCCTGCTCTTTACACCTCATAAGATGTCCTAGGCACTGGTCTATAACAACTCTAGACTGTCTCTAGGAGTTACAACATCTTTATTAGTGATTGTTCACGTTAAGGGATGAAACGTTTTTTAAATATCCCGCTTTACAAAATACCCCGCGCTTTACACCTCATAAGATGTCCTAGGCATCGGTCTATAAGTTGTTGTAGACTCGTTCTAGGAGTTACAACACTATGAATCAAGGAAATTGAATGATTATGATAAGAAATATTCCACTCATGTGAATTGGAGCTTATATCAATAGTGCATGCACCAAAGATGTCAAGACACTACTTTCTTGGAAGAATATTTGTATTTATGTTAGATCGTGGAAGACTTAGATATTTGTTTGATTATCCCAAGTTTAATTCTAGATAGTCCATATGTTTGGCTTTAATCAATGAAGTTTATTTTGAAATAAAACACACTAAGGGAAAGGAAAATTGTGTAGGAGATGAAACAAAAAGAAGTATACAAGTAGTGCATTGGAAGCTATAAGTGCTTACGAGTTTGGCACCAAGGAAAGGGTCAAATAGGCATTGGCATTTGACAAGAATTTCTATCATGTGAAGAAATGCTTACAACAAGAACTAGAGGGATAAATTTGAAAAAG
This sequence comes from Pinus albicaulis, assembly GCA_034641835.2. NCBI lineage: Eukaryota > Viridiplantae > Streptophyta > Pinopsida > Pinales > Pinaceae > Pinus > Pinus albicaulis. The sequence continues at coordinate 727,602,222 of CM076572.1, read as the reverse complement.
ATACAAGCTCATTGATGATAGTATTTTCTTATTCAAAGACATGTGGTTATATGTTCATAGTGTGAATGAATTGAAGAAGCTCATAATGGATGAGTTTCACAATGAGGGAAGATTTAGGGGCTAATATTCGTAGGTTTGTTAATTTTCCATGCTTTTTACAAAAAAAATATTCGCCAATTCCCTTTTTTTGAAAATTGCTTCGCCCAAATCTTATAGTATAAAATTATTTTACCCTAAAAATCACCAAAAAATTATATATACTAATATAAAATAATTAGAAACCTAAATATTTTCACAAAAATATTATCAAAAAAATTAAAATTTACATATTGGGGACTAGTAAGATTCGCCAAGGTTTCTAAACTTTAAGATAAACTTCCATCCTTAAAATTTTCCCTGTTCACAATATTCCTTACAAAGGTCATCCTAGTTATCAAAAAATGATAAAAACCATAAAGAATTCATACTATTGGCCAAGAATGAATAAGGAATTTACTTAGTACATTACCAGGTACCTAGAATGCCAAAAATTCAAAGTATAATACAACCACCCAACAAGACTACTACAACCAATCCCAATTCCCAACTGGAAATGGGATGCCATATCTATGGACTTCAATACAAGATTACCAAATATGACCAAACAACATGATGCCATCATGGTGGTAGTGGACTGATTGAGCAAGGAAAATAATTTTATAACTATTAGATCCACCAACAGGTCCATTTACATAGCTCAAATTTTCATGAAGGAAATATTCAGATTGCATGACATACCTATGAAAATCATCTCAAATCAGAATGTGAAGTTCACTTCTAATTTTTGGATGGATTTATGTTATGATTTTGGAGCATAACTAGCTTTTAGTACAATGTATCATTCTCGAACATATGATCAAATATAAAGGGTAAATCAAATTTTAGTGGACATGTTGAGGACGTATGTCATGCATCATCCAATGAGGTGGGAATAATTCCTACCATATGTAGAGCTTTCCTAAAAAAATGGGTATCAAGAGTCATTGAAGATGATTTCTTTTGAGTCATTATATGGCCAAAAATGTAACACTCTTATAAGTTGGGATGACTAAATGAAAAGAGTATTTTTTGGACCTGACATGCTGAAAGAAATGGAGCAAGAAGTAGACACTATCAGGGTTAAAATGAAAGCAACCCATGATATACAAAATAGTTATGGAGACTAGTAGAGAGTGGACAGAGAATTCCAAGTGGGAGAGCATGTATATCTACGCATTAGGCCAAGGAATATTTCACTGAAAGTAGGGCCTCATAATAAATTAGCACCCATATTTTGTGGAACATTTCATATCCTAGAAAGATTGGGACTAGTAGCTTACATACTAGCCTTGCAACCCTCAATAAAACCACACAATTTATTTAACATTTATTTGCTTAAAAATTATCTACATGGAAATAATCATGTAATTTATTAGTGTATAATATAGGTGGAATCCGAGGGAATAATCCAACCAGAATCACTATGCATCCGAGAAGAACAAAGATAAATCATGTTCCAGACTTGAGTAATATAGAAGGTCAATGTGTAATGGAATCACTTTATACTAGATGAAGCAACCTAGGAATATGATGAAAAAATGAGGCTACTATACTTGTTTTTGTTTAATATAAATGTGGATTTAAGAGTTGTGATTATAAATATCAGTTTTATTCTTTTGTATTCTAGTTGCAAAACACCGAGGACATTTCTTCTTTAAGGGGGTAGGGTTTGTAATAGACCCTCATTTTTTCCTTTATTTTTGTTATGTGATATTAACTATGAAATTAAGTGTGGAAGCCATGGATAGATGGGAAAATTGCTATACAAAATTCGATTATTAATTTTTTTTTTTGAAAATAATAACAAAGATAGAATGTTGGCCTGGAGGGAGTGACACATAAATCCAAGTCTGGGGGAGAGTGGAGAAGTGAAATGTTCCCTCACCCTTGAAAAAGTAGGTGGTGTAACCAACCAAAACACCACCCAAAAAATCGTAAGAGACATGATTGGATGGGGGGGGATGTATTCAGTCATACTTGTTCACTAACAAAATGGAAAATATGGGGAAGCTACACATTCTAGGGAAACACATGAAGAGATGTAAGGAAAATCTAGTAACAGATGAAAAAAATGTGAAGGAGAGTAAAAAATGGAATGGAGTCAGAGTAAAACATGACAAGAGAAATATTTCCCTTGGGCATTGAGCATGGAGCACATGGATAAATGCTAAATTTTTTAATAAACTCTATGCTGTGACATTGGGGTGTTATTCCCTATATTGATGTGTTTAGGCCACTTAATTATGTTTTTTTTGTAACATCCCTAGTCAAAAATCCATGTAATAAAAGTTAATAAAGGAAAAATAATAACCAAGGTCAAGGGACATGTATTCCAAGCTGAATGTTGGGAAAAACATGCTAGTGTGGGTGTTCATTTGCTTTATTATGGCTAGGGGAAATTGGAAAAGGTAGTGGAAAAGGATTTGGAAAGAAAAAGTGGCATTTATTGGCATTTTATTTGTGAAACAATGGAAAATAGGAGAAAAGTAAGGTGAAAGGTCATAGGTTGTAAGTGAGGAGTAAAATGAAGGAAAATGATGGAAAATTGAAGAAAATAGACGCATCATTGATAAAAAGGCTTCCAAGGATCATTTGGTAGCTTTTTTCAGTTCAGTTTTGGAGCTCTCTCTCTCTATTCTTTCTCTCTAACACTCTTGGATACTTATAGTTTTCTTGGATCACTCTAGCATTCGATGAAGGAAAGTAAAGGAAGGACTAGTAAGGAAAATGGAAGAAAAGATCAAGCAAGGAAGGGCAGGATCAAGAAGCTACAATAGGATTAATTGCAGGTATCGATTTGCATGTGTGATTTCCTTTCTATATTTGGCATGCATTTTACATGCATGCGTGTATTTGGTTCTCTTACTGTTGTTGGCATGCATTTTTCTAGGTGTGACAATGTTCTTTAATATTTTATTTCCATTTCTAGATAGCCATGGTGTGTTAGGTTCTCTTGTATTTGGTTGAGTTGGATGGCCAAAAGGACTCAAAGATGAGTGGGGTGGTCTCAAGATTATTCATAAGGCCTAGGAATCCCTGGATGGGACAATGGTAAATCCTAGTTTTGAACACCTCAATTGAGCCTAGGAATCCCCGACTGGTGAATGTTGAGATACACGGTAAATCTCATAGGTGAATACCCTTGATTGAGACTAGGAATCCCCAACTGATGAATGGCAAGATAAACGGTAAATATTAGAGGTGAATGCCCTTGATTGAGCCTAAGAATATAGGGATGGGATACATAATAAAGCTCATAGGGAATACCCTTGATTGGGCCTAGGAATCCCTTGACCAATGATGGCAAGATACACGGTAAAGACCAGAGGGTGGAGACCTCGTAGGCCCAGGAATCCCTTGACCAGTAATGGCAAGATACATGGTAAAGATGAAAGGTTGAGACAAAAAATTTCCTCTTGGTTTAGGTGGATAGATTTGAAGGCATCCATTCTTGTTTAGGGCCTAGTGATCCGGTGGGGATTTTCGTAAGCCATGGTTTTATTTATGAGGTTTTGGGCCTAGTGTTCTGGTGAGGATTGCAGTAAATCCTTTGGAAGCCCTAGTTGATTTTGTTTTAAGTCCCACATTCATGCTTGGAATATGGCACGAGGGTGGTTGGCTGAAAGAAATATTTGGTTCAACCAATATATGGTCGGGTGGTTTGTGGAAGTCCCATACCTCATTGGCTTATGCATTCATTAATAAGAGCTTATTCTCCTTGGTATTTCATGTGTAAATGTATTGGCTTATATGTGGATTTTATGGCTATTATATCCTTACTATTTATGTTGGTTATATATTCAGGTTATGAGTATGTTTCACGATAAACTTGATGTATGGTTTTCATCATGTTTTGATTAGAAAATGAATGTATAGTGAATCTATGACCTAATATATAGTAATGCAACTATTATGATAAGGAAAAAATGCTTCTTAACAATTCTTAGATAAGTATGAGACCCTTATGCTCAGATATGTTGTTATGACTCGTAGATTGCATATTTGTGACATGTATGACAAAATGGTTGTCATGGCTAGTAGGGTTCATATCAAGCACTTGTATCAATGTTTGAATTAGTATCCTTGTTTTGATGTTATTATTCATTTATGGAAGTTTCATGAAATTTTGGGAAGTTGCCTAAGACCTAGTCCTCGAAAAGTGGCTCACACAGGGTCGCCAACATAGAATTGACTGGAAAAGTCCACAGTCGTTTGCATGCCTTGTTGTGGGAGTGACTAGAAGGCCTCAATTGCATGCATGGATTGTCATGGGAGTGTATGAGGGTCCGTAATAGAAAAAATACAAGTTACCTTAGGGGTTGGTCACATGGAAGGATTGGTTGGCTCTCGAAGGTTCTGTAACATGTGTGAAAGGTCATATTGGTTTGGTATTGTTGGTTCCACTTCCTTAACTGTACATGGGGATTTCAATCTCATCATAGTAGCCTCTCATTACATGTTTACCCCAGCGGACCAATTAACTTGGGTAAATGTGGGAGGAGGGTGTTACAGAGTGGTATCATAGCATGGTTCACCTCTTGGACAAGATGGGCGATGTGTTGGTCATGCATACATGTTGTTGCATATATGTTATTTATGCTTGTGGTATATGTGTTTGTTGTGTATGCACGGTTGTTTTCATGGTTGTAATTGTATCGCCATGTGAAGGTTGATGGTGTTGTCATTTGATGTATTTTTCGTGAGTACATGCCGGTTATGCATTTGTTATGCACGTCAATGTCTATATGTTGTTATGCATGCATTTTCATGGTCATTTTTATGCATGATAATAGGTAGGAGATGCATTGTGATGGTCATCATTGTGGTCTTGTGTCATCATGATGCTATTGGTATGTTGTGTTGCTAATATGATTGGAGGAGATGAGTAAGGGAAGAAAATCATCACAGCGAGGTTGCAACACCAAATGTCGGGGTAAGAGAAGATTGTCATACATGTTTGTATGTTGGGATTGTAGGTATGTTAGTTAATGGTTTTTATCATCATTAGGGTAATTTAAATGTATGTTAGTCTATGGTTTTTGCAGTTACAGGTATGATAAATGTTAGTTAATCAATGTGGTCACATGTACATGCATCGATTAGTTATGAACGATAGTAAATTGTTGTTATATGAATTGTGGTCATATGCATGATGGTTATGGTCATTGAAACTAAGATCTTGATGTTACATGTATTGTGCTAATTTCGATTAGCCTATGCAAATGGATAGGGTTATGACATCTAGGTATGATTTGACCTATTTGAGATATTGTGTTGTACTAATATATATTGACTGTGCATATGCCATTGTTAGGCATGAATGACAATTTTTTATGAGTATATGATGTGAACATGTTAGATAGTTACCATTATGGACATCATGACCTTATTTATGTTTGATTTTATATGTTTTGAAGTTATACCATGCTAATATAGATTGATTGTGCAGAGAATATAGCCTCCCTTGAGATACATTGAGGTATGGGCTTAATTATGTTGTCTATTTGTTGTTGAGTGTTTGATTATGTCATATATTTGGTGTTTGAGTGTTTTATTATGTCGTCTCTATGTTGTTTTAATGTTTGATTAATTGCATGATATGCGCATGTGTTCATAAGATTTCATGAAGAATTGATATTGTTTTAATATGGTTGTAATAATTCATTATGTGTTGAGACAACTGATATGTACTTGAGTGCAAGTAGGTGATAGTCATAACATTACGTATTATGACCCTTAATTTATTATGACATGGTTTTTATTCTTGGTAAAGGTTGATTTACAATTAATAAATGTGATGTGCTTATCTTGGAACGTGTGACTTACATGTTTGAACAGTTGCATGAAAACATGTTTGGTATTAGCATGACAAGGTAAGTAACAATTGATTTGTTTATATATAAATAACAATTGGGTGATGTGATAATATGTGATAAGAATTAATCATAACAAGGTGTTGTAGCTATTTAGCAACACCACCCAAAATTTTGGGTATATTTAAAATTTCGGGTCCCCTTATGCTCGCTTAGTCGTTAAGGTCTTTCATCGAACTTGCAGGCAGTGACATCTCAACGACCTATTCCCAACCCCTCATGAGTTGTCTCGCCATCATGATCAGATTTTTTTGCTGCAATCGCGCCATGTGAGGGAGGGATCACCTAGCATTCATTCGAATAAGAACTTTCCGTACCTTCCGCTCCCTCACCATGGGTCATTAAGCATGTTGTTTGAATACTTCTCTTATGATCATCGGTCCCATGTAATTTGTCTAGGGGCACCACTAGCAAAGAATAACTATGAACTAATTAAGGTTATGTTGTTTATACAGGTCAATCCACCGACTGATACATTCATCAACGATTGTCATGGCACCAAGGGGAATAAGAGTAAGCCCAATGTCAAGGTCACAGCTATGAACCATGACACATTCATTCACATGTCCCGCTTAGGTGGATATGAGACATAAGGCCACCTTTGAAGACCAAGGTTAAGGTGGATGACCAGGATGCACCCACAAGTGTGATGGAAGAGCACGCTAACATGATTTTTAGATGGAGGATGATATGGTGTGTGTTCATTCACTCAAAGGAAAAAGGAAGCACTGGGCACCAGAAGAATCTTATGATAACGCCATGGATATCAAAAGACAAAGGTTTCTCACGTTATTAACAGGGATGCCATATTAAGAGTGCACATGTTGATGTTATCCAGACAATGACACAGCAATAAAGGGTTTCTTCTATTTTCCACAATTAGATGAAATGGTTCACAGGTTCAGATGCATCTTGATAAGCATCGAAAAGGTCATCACCGTCAATTTAGTGATTAAGTATGAGTTTACATCGAAAAATTAGGAGTGATCTATGAGTATGATCCAGTTTCTCCAAGTTTACAAGCCTTAATTGTTTTCAGAAATAATGATGGACTATAGAGTTCGTCGCTTCAAATCCGACACTTTTTTCAGTCCCATCATCACCCATCAAAGTACAAGTGTTAGGTTTGATGGTTCAGGTAATGGGTGCATGACAAGTTTTGGCACAATTTCAAAATCTAAACGTACCTTTGGGAAGCATCTTTTTCAAACCTAAACTACATGATGGGCACAAATCGATGGACCTAGGCCATGGTTGTAAATATCATATAATTGAACCAAGGCGCAAAGTAATGTAGTGTCTAAAACATATAGAGTTGTGGATCGAAACGATATCATAACACATTTCGAATGGGCCTAAATAGTTCTATGGTGGACATAGCAATCGAAACTTATGTTTAAGGAATGGGGCGGAGTGTATACAAACCATGGTGACCTGTCATAATAACTTTGGTGCGTTACAACCAAAGCACAGAAGGGATAAAGCATACGTGTCAAACCACTGTGAAACGAGGCAACGAAACTATGTGGCCATGTGAAATGGGTGCAAATGGCAATGACAGGTTTTCAAGCGGTCAAACTGTATGACTAAAACAGGCCCAATGGACGCAGATGTTTGATGGAAAAGTTTCATCTCAGACTAAAAGTTTGGAGTAGATGCATGTATACATATATATATATATATATATATATATATATATATATATATATATATATATATATATATATATATATATATATCGGTCAACGACACGTTGGAGACATGGCGCAAGACCAATTTTTAGCATGTTAATGCGCTTCTACGCTAAAGTTAAATATGGAGCGGACAAATGTACATACAACGACCCAAATTTGTGTTCAAAACTTTGGAGCAGACATGCATTGTGATTGCGTTTTATAGCAAAGGTAGAACAGATATATATGTATATTTTCAATGGTTCAACATCATTGCATAGGAGCGGTCAACCTTACGTTTGAAACCCAACACAGGAAACTACATGGCCACGTGGCATGTAGCCCAACGTTCGTTGGCAGGTGTTTCAACCATAATGAAACGTTGAAGCAAGATATATAATGAGTGGTCAAGTTGCGTTTAAACGTGAATCTGGACCTTATAACATATTTACGATGGAAATGTTGTATAACTATTATGTGGGTATAATCAAAAGGAATGCCGAACTGTATGAAGACATCAGCGCAGTTTCAAACCTATGGATAAACGCATGGAGAAAATATATACGTAGTGGTCAAAGGCTGTGTTTAAACAGGGAGCAAGATATTTTAATAAACCTGCGACATCAACGTAGTAACCATGGTGCGATGATAATCAACTGCATGGATGAAATTTTCGGCATGTTTATCTCCAAGTATGCATGGAAAATGTCATAGAAGACCGTGCGTTTCTGAAGCTACCGATACTAAAAAGGAAAGCGAATATAGTATGCGTTACAACTGAAGCCAGCGCTATAAAAGCATGCTGTGTCTGACACTAAAGGAGTTATTTCAAAGGAGCAAATAACAGCCAACTTCTGTAGCCCCGATGGCAATATTCCGGGAGAAAATTGCTCTTTAAATCTGTTGCGCTAGTCCCATTTAGAAAGATGCTATAAATAGTAACACTACTGACCACTTTGAGTTGTCTTCGTAGAGCTCAGTCTTCGATGATTTGTTAGGCGCTTGCTGTTACTCTGTCCAAAGGATACTGAAAAAAATAGATCACACAGCCCATAGTGCGTTTTCCATTGCAGGCTCATGCAAGAATCTCTGTGAGTTGCATAGGGCCCTGAAAATTTTCGCTACAGGCATATGTGCATGTGTAAAGCCTTTTCGATTCAGAGGAGTAGAAACTGAGTGTAATTGGCTTTGCACAACGACAGATCCGATTTCTGAAGGTGGGATCGAAGTGCCCGACCCAAAACGGGATTTCGAAGACTTCATGCTCTCGTTGTAATGCAGGTTGGATCGCACACGGATTCAGCTGCATCGGCTTTGTCATTATCACAGAATATTGATTTAGAGAGGAAAAGAAAACCGCTCATCAGAACGAGCCACAGTAAAAGAGATAGGTCGATGCATATGTTTGCATGCGAATTAAGATGAAAGAGATGGTCATGTGACTATAACGCCTCGCTGACAGAGAAAAGAAAGCAGAGTACTTGAGCGTGTAGATGATTTCCACGGTAGGAGCGGAAACGCATCACTCCAGATGTTGAGACGACAAGGAGGAGGTCGCAACTGTCCAGAGGTCGCAGAGTCACCCCAAAGTGTGACCTCCCTCGGATGGCAAACGCCCACAACCATCTGAACATAGAGCTGCATTCTTGAAACGCGTATTGGACATCTTCTTATGAGTAGTTGGCTTCGATGTAGTAAAAGGTGAAATAAACTGGAAAGGCGCCCCACATAGCACGTGGAAACCCCAGCTAAATAAACAGAGAATTTCAAGCTGGATGCAATGATCAAAGTTCATCCTCCCTTCAGCGAAGCGGGTGATATTGAACACTTAGCAACCACATTCCGATTTACTCATGATGGTGTACCTGGAGACAATCCGAGGAAGCCTCTTGCTTTGTAATACTCACTTTATCTAGGACTATGTGTCCAAGTTTTGACCCTTTTTAAAATCTCCTCGGGCTTTATGTGCTAATATACTTTATGCATCCACGTTTATATATTTATTACTTCCACAACATGCATAAAATATTTGTATGCGCAGTGGCTAGTTTAACAAAGATACATGGCTGATTTAATTCGCTTATCTCACAGGGTTATAGTTAGGAGAGGATGCCGACTCACTCTCGTTGCCCCGCGTAAGCATGGTTGGCAGCGTAACGCCCATCCAAATTAAGAAGACTGCGAGCTCTCTTTGGAAGATGTGAAGCTGTGTTTCAAATCAAACTCAAGACCTCGTGTTATGTGGATACTCAACATCACCAGCAGATAGAGGCTGCTGTCTCACATGGCGAAGGCTAAGGCTGGCCTCCAGAGAACAAGGTTATGATATCACTGAAAGAGAAATGCAGAAGGAATCACCGAAAGTCTAAGGTCTCACATTTACCCAGGTCACATTTCTTCGGTTTTTTTGGCCTTTTGCAACCCCGCGACCCAGCGACCTAGTCGCAAGGTCGCAAGGTCGCATCTCCCTGTTTTTACCACCTTTTGCGACCCCACGACCCAGCAACCTAGTCGCAAGGTCACAAGGTTGCATCTCTCTGTTTTTGCTGCCTTTTGCAACCCTGTGACCCAGCGACCTAGTCGCAAGGTAGCAAGGTCGCATCTCTCTGTTTTTTGCTGCCTTTTGTGACCTCGCGACCCAGCGAACTAGTCGCAAAGTCGCAAGGTCGCAAGGTCGCATCTCTCTGATATTGCCGTCTTTTGCGACCCCGCGACCCAGCGACCTAGTCGCAAGGTCGCAAGGTCGCATCTCTCTATTTTTTGCCGCCTTTTGTGACCCCGCGACCCAGGGACCTAGTCGCAAAGTCGCAAGGTCGCAAGGTCGGATCTCTCTGATTTTTCCGTCTTTTGCGACCCCGCGACCCAGCGACCTAGTCGCAAGGTCGCAAGGTCACATACCTTCGGTTTTTTTCCTTTGCGACCTTGCAACCAAGAAACCTAGTCGCAAGGTTGGAACGTCGCATTCTCTCATTTTCTTACAACTTGCGACCCCACGACGCAGCCAGGTCGCAGGTCACAAAAATACTGGGTCGCAAGGCAACCCAATAGTCAGGAAGATGAAAGGTCAAGGAAGCCCTAAGGGCAGGTTTTTTTTTATAAATACTCCTTCGGGAGCTTGGAGGAGGGGCCTTTTCTTTTGGAGAGTCAAGAGCTACATAGCATTGTGTTGAAAGATTATACTCTTGTGCATATGAATACAGATACTTGTTAAAACCCCTTTGTCAGATGATGTGTTTTGCTGTGACAGCACTGTGTGTATTCCGTGTATAGTTTCAGAACATCCTATGATTAATGAAACTGCACTCTCAATGGCATCATTTATGCATTATGGTTATCTGTGTTAATGATGTTCTGTTTTCATCGCTTTCTTAATGAATGTTAATACCTTTGTCTATTATCATTTCTTTTTATCTTTCAGGAAGTAAAGAGGGATTTCACCATAAAGAAATATTTCTTTCATGGTCAGATACCTTATAAGCATAACCCCAGAGATTTGTCGCTAACTACACCTCCTCGGGCGTATATGCTTTATTTATTTTCTCGCTACGCATAGTGTTTTGGACATGTTCAATTCATCAATCATGTATTTTGTATCATGTGAATAAGTGTGTTTCCGCAGGTTCAATCAGGTTCTTTTGAGACTGAAGGGAAAAGTGACTTAAGCGGTAGCCGGACCTACACCCCGGATGGGATCCCCACTCCAAACGGTTCAAGGTATAATTGGGACTTTCTACCGGGGAGATCCCCTACTGTTGGCCGGACATATTTTCCCGTCAACAGAATTGGCGCTAGAAGGAGGGCCCGAACCTCCGACCATATGGTTAACAAGAAGGGGGGCCAGATGACAAGCTGAGCCCTGAGAGCCTGTAGTTAATCTCATATCTATAATGGCTCGTTCCCAAATCATTCTCCCGAGATGTTTGTCGGAGTTTTATGAACCTGGATACTTCATCCCCGATAAACTTATGTATCACTTGTCCCAGTTAAAATTTGATGGTGAAAATGGGGTACCTATAACCCAGCACCTTTTAGATTTCTATGACTTTAGTGAGTGCTACAAAATTGAAAACGAAGGTTTCATTTGTTTTCTTTTCTTCCTCACTCTCGAAGGTCGTGCTAAGCAATGGTGTTGCACTTTTTCGGAAGCTTCCATCCATTCATTTGAACAACTCGCCAGTGAATTACAAAAAGCTTTTCACAGGTATGATTTTCATAACGTTTTACTAAAGATAAATGACATCAGAATGGAACCTCAGGAATCTTTAGGTGAGTTCTCTATCATATTCGTTCATTATTGGTTTGAGTTCCCTGAAAAGGATGTCGATTGGAGGTTGTTAAGAGAAAAATTCGCGTATGCGGTTCTCGTTTCCCTTGAACCATTTCAGTTAGCAACCCGACCTGATCCTAGTGTGCCCTATCACAACCTGCGAGTCAATGGATGTTCTGACCTTGAGTCTTTCACATACCATGTCGAATCTGAACACCCCAGTGGCTCATTATCTCTTTTGGCTCATGAAACCTACCCCGAGCCCACTCGATCTCTCCCTGGACTTAGTCCTAAATCTGGTTCACATTCGAATTATGAATCAGATTCACATTCGGATGATGAATCTAGTTCACATTCAGATTATGGATCTGGTTCATATTTGGATTATGAATCTGGTTCAAATTCGGATGATGAATTTGGTTCACATTTGGATGATGAATCTGGTTCACATTCGGATTATAAATCTAGTTCATATTTGGATTATGAATCTGGTTCAGATTCGGATGATGAATCTAGTTCACACACGGACTATGAATCGACTCCTACCCCACATAAAGTTGATTCCCTTACAAGGTATGCCAGATCTTTGTGTCCTTTGAATGCACGTGTTGAAAAGCCTTGTAGGGTTAACGCCCCTGTGACTCAATCTGTTCGTTCATTATTCCCCGGTTGGTTTCCTGTTCCCACCACACCAGTAATTTCTTTGAGACATTCAAAATTTCCTTATACTGGTATTGGCAACAATCGTAAGCATGCAAATGGTGTTTCACAATCACAGTTCAAAATCGGTGAATCTTTTCGATCTAATCTTTCTCACTCGGAATCTTTAGATAGCCATAGGAGTGATTATCTGTCTGGGCAACCTCGAGATGTCTTCTTTATTGATCCATCCCAGTCGGTAACTCTCGGGGAACCTGACAGGCCAGGTACCCAACTCGACCACATCGATGGTTGTGGCGATCACTCCTTATCTGAAAATATATTCAATCATACCGCCGAGGACTGTCATTCGGATCGCTTGGCTGACCATATGAAGACACCAAAATTCAATGATCTGCTTTGGGAGGATTCGAGTACCCATCAGAAAATCGAGGTGCCTCAGCTTCTGCTGACCATTTCTCAAACGACGATCCCCACATACCATGCTCCTCCCAGCATAACCGCATCGAATCCACCCCACCCCGGTGAATCTAAAGAATTTGATATATCGATCTATCAATCTGTCAGCGTGCAAACATTTGACCAAATTGATACAAAGCCCACTGACATTTTGCAACTCACCACAATCCATGGTCACATCCAGTCGCTTGTTGATCTTGCCCAACCATCAAAGTTGGGAAGCCCTCCGCTCGAAGGTCCGGAGTTTGTTCAAGGCAGTGAGGAATTGCAACCTACATTGAAAGTGGATTTGAATCCTCATACCCTTGACCAAACCCAAGAGCAACTTCGAGCTAGGGTTTTCCAAACTAGGGTTTCTACGCTTGCATGCGCATGCATCTATAATTCGCCTGGCACTTGCTTATTGCTTCCATTCCATAAAACTGATGGTCCTCAACACCATGATGAGATGGCCGGTCAACTCGATGTGGATGTGCCTACAGATAGGAAATGGCTCACCCAGCACCTGTCAGACCTAGGATTGTGCATGAATAATTATGTGTCATTTATAAATGTTGAGATTCAGAAACATATTGCCGTGTATCAAGATGAGAGTGGGATTCAGCTTGCGCAATCTATTCTGGCATGTTCTTTGGCAAGTATCTATGATTGTTTTGCCGTTGCACCTGCTCCTCAGGTAAGTTTTGTTGCTACTGCACTTTTTTGGATACTAGCTCTGATCCTGATCATTATTGTTCTTGCAGGTCAGGAACTAATGTGGTGGCTGCACTGGAAAGCTGATTTTACATAACCCGACTGCATCATTGCTTAAACTAGGGTTTAGGTGTAGGCTAGCTAGGACCTGCAATAATTTTTTTTGTTTAGTTCCAAGTTAATTAGGTTTACTTGCTAAATTTTTACTTCATGATTTAAAAGTCTGTTTGTTATTTTTGTTTTTAGACATCTTCGTGTTACAAGTATTTACCTTTCATTTCCTTTTCAGTTACCTGTTGTTGCATAAATAATCATTGCTTGTATTACGCCTCTTTTCTACCTGCAACTGGCTGATTTTTCCTACACATGGCATTGTATTGCATCTTGAGCCTCACTTATTACATTATGTCGTACACTCTCTTTCTCACATCATTTTGTCATATCGCCTGCCACTGCATGAGCCCTCATTGCAACCCTATCACCTTGCAGTCTTGTTTTTCCCCGATTGCTCAAGCAGTAACCCCATTGTTTTGCGTGAGGTTGCGGTGGCTATCTCAAGAGGAAGCTGTCTCTTAGGACCAGTCATCGAAGTCGCATTCTCAACAAGATGCCTATGAGTCTAAACTTATTATCTGGGGAGATACGAGCCGATTGTCTGTGGGAGACCTGATGAGTTGAAGTGGCCCATACTCGTAAGCCTAAGCCTTGTGCCCAGCATAGTCTTGGATGTTTTAATGAGCCGTTTTGCGCGCTGCGCCTATTGTGGTGAATGTGATGTGAAGGTTCGGTACAAGGGCAAACCCAAATCAGGATATCTTTCAGTTTCTGTAAAACAAGAAACAACCTCTCTTGCCCGTAAAATAAGTCGGGATCCCTCATCCGCCCACGAAAATAAGTGCCACAAGCACATGAAAATAAGTGTTGTAAGCACATTAAAAAAATAAGGGTAAAGGATCAAGAAAGGCTTCCTGCGCAGAGAGGTAATGCAACGACTCCGCCGGGGTACTGACCAGGCTCGCTGGTAGCGGAGCAAATTTTGTGATTTCTTGAAGTGATTCCACCGGGGTACTGTCCAGGCCTGCTGGCAGCAGAGCAACACCAGAAACTTACTTTAAAAAAATCCTGAAAATAATAAACCCACTGCCTTGCTCTTCACATCATCAACAAGCTACTGGCATCTGTGAGCTTTCTCTTTGATGTGTTCTGATTAGTGATACTTAGCTGAGGCACAAGGATTAGGCATACCTATAAAGGACAAATGTAATACAAATGGTACCCGCGGAGCTTGTTCAATATTCTCTTGCATCATTATCCGGACTCAGACTAATTGTGGTGATATTGACAGAGATGCTGGATTCTACCAGTGGTTCGCCATTTTTTGTAGCCGCTACAACACCACCCAAAATTTTGGGTATATTTAAAATTTCGGGTCCCCTTATGCTCGCTTAGTCGTTAAGGTCTTTCATCGAACCTGTAGGTAGTGACATCCCAGCGACCTATTCCCAACCCCTCATGAGTTGTCTTGCCATCATGATCAGATGTTGTTGCTGCAATCACGCCATGTGAGGGAGGGATCACCCAGCATTCGTTCGAATAAGAACTTTCCGTACATTCAGCTCCCTCGCCATGGGTCATTAAGCGCGTTGTTTGAATACTTCTCTTATGATCATTGGTCCCATGTATTTTTTCTAGGGGCACCACTCGCAAAGAATAAATATGAACTAATTAAGGTTATGTTGTTTATACAGGTCAATCCACCGACTAATCAATTCATCAACGATTGTCATGGCACCAAGGGGAATAAGAGTAAGCCCAATGTCAAGGTCACAACTGTGAACCATGACACATTCATTCACATGTCCCGCTTAGGTGGATATGAGACATAAGGCCACCTTTGAAGACCAAGGTTAAGGTGGATGACCAGGATGCACCCACAAGTGTGATGGAAGAGCACGTTAACATGATTTTCAGATGGAGGATGATATGGTGTGTGTTCATTCACTCAAAGGAACAAGGAAGTATTGGGCACCAAAAGAATCTTATGATAACGCCACGGATATCAAAAGACAAAGGTTTCTCACGTTATTAACAGGGATGCCATATTAAGAGTGCACATGTTGATGTTATCCAGACAATGACACAGCAATAAAGGGTTTCTTCTATTTTCCACAATTAGATGAAATGGTTCACAGGTTCAAATGCATCTTGATAAGCATCGAAAAGGTCATCACCATCAATTTAGTGATTAAGTATGAGTTTACATCGACAAATTAGGAGTGATCTATGAGTATGATCCAGTTTCTCTGAGTTTACAGGCCTTAATTGTTTTCAGAAATAACAATGGACTATAGAGTTCGTCGCTTCAAATCCGACACTTTTGTCAGTCCCATCATCACCCATCAAAGTACAAGTGTTAGGTTTGATGGTTTAGGTAATGGGTGCATGACAAGTTTTGGCACAATTTCAAAATCTAAACGCACCTTTGGGAAGCATCTTTGTCAAACCTAAACTACATGATGGGCGCAAATCGATGGACCTAGGCCATGGTTGTAAATATCATATAATTGAACCAAGGCGCAAAGTAATGTAGTGTCTAAAACATATAGAGTTGCGGATCGAAACTATATCATAACACATTTCGAATGGGCCTAAATAGTTCTATGGTGGACATAGCAATCAAAACTTATGTTTAAGGAATGGGGCGGAGTGTATACAAATCATGGTGACCTGTCATAATAACTTTGGTGCATTACAACTAAAGCACAGAAGG
Source organism: Pinus albicaulis (assembly GCA_034641835.2). Classification (NCBI taxonomy): domain Eukaryota; kingdom Viridiplantae; phylum Streptophyta; class Pinopsida; order Pinales; family Pinaceae; genus Pinus; species Pinus albicaulis. The sequence continues at coordinate 727,585,749 of CM076572.1, read as the reverse complement.
GATAAAGCATACGTGTCAAACCACCGTGAAACGAGGCAATGAAACTACGTGGCCACGTGAAATGGGCGCCAATGGTGATGACAGGCTCTCAAGCGGTCAAACTATATGATTAAAACACGCCCAATGGACGCAGATGTTTGATGGCAAAGTTTCATCTCAGACTAAACGTTTGGAGCAGACACATGTATATATATATATATATCGGTCAATGACACGTTGGAGACATGGCGCAGGACCAATTTGCAGCATGTTAATGCACTTCTACGCCAAAGTTAAATATGGATTGGACACATGTACATACAACGACCCAAATTTGCGTTCAAAACTTCGGAGCATACATGCATTGTGATTGCGTTTTATAGCAAAGGTAGAGTAGATATATATGTATATTTTCAATGGTTCAATGTCATTGCATAGGAGCGGTCAACCTTACGTTTGAAATCCAACACAGGAAACTACATGGCCACATGGCATGTAGCCCAACGTTCGTTGGCAGGTGTTTCAACCATAATGAAACGTTGAAGCAAGATATATAATGAGTGGTCAAGTTGTGTTTAAATGTGAATCTGGACCTTATAACAGATTTACGATGGAAATGTTGTATAACTATTATGTGGGTATAATCAAAAGGAATGCCGAAATGTATGAAGACATCAGCTCAGTTTCAAACCTATGGATAAACGCATGGAGAAAATATATACGTAGTGGTCAAAGGCTGTGTTTAAACAGGGAGCAAGATATTTTAATAAACCTGTGACAACAACGTAGTAACCATGGTGCGATGATAATCAACTGCATGGATGAAATTTTCGGCATGTTTATTTCCAAGTCTGCATGGCAACTGTCATAGAAGACTGTGCATTTCTGAAGCTACCGATACTGAAAAGGAAAGCGAATATAGTATGCGTTACAACTGAAGCCAGCGCTATAAAAGCATGCTGCATCTGACACTGAAGGAGTTATTTCAAAGGAGCAAATAACAGCCAACTTCTGTAGCCCCGACAGCAATATTCCAGGAGAAAATCGCTCTTTAAATCTATTGTGCTAGTCCCATTTAGAAAGATGCTATCAATAGTAACACTACTGACCACTTCGAGTTGTCTTCGCAGAGCTCAGTCTTCGATGATTAGTTAGGCGCTTGCTGTTACTCTGTCCAAAGGATACTGAAAAAAACAGATCACACAGCCCATAGTGCGTTTTCCATTGCAGGCTCATGCAGGAATCTTTGTGAGTGGCATAGGGACCTGAAAATTTTCGCTGCAGGCATATGTGCATGTGTAAATCCTTTTCGATTCAGAGGAGTAGAAACCGAGTGTAATTGGATTTGCACAACGACAGATCCGATTTATGAAGGTGGGATCGAAGTGCCTGACCCAAAACGGGATTTCGAAGACTTCATGCTCTCGTTGTAATGTAGGTTGGATCGCACACGGAGTCAGCTGCATCGGCTTTGTCATTATCACTGAATATTTATTTAGAGAGGAAAAGAAAACCGCTCATCGAAACGAGCCACAGTAAAAGAGATAGGTCGATGCATATGTTTGCATGCGAATTAAGATGAAAGAGATGGTCATGCGACTATAACGCCTCACTGGACGGAGAAACGAAAGCAGAGTACTTGAGCGTGCAGATGATTTCCACGGTAGGAGCGGAAATGCATCACTCCAGATGTTGAGACGACAAGGAGGAGGTCACAACCGTCCAGAGGTCGCAGAGTCACCCCAAAGTGCGACCTCCCTCGGATGGCAAACGCCCACACCCATCTGAACATAGAGCTGCATTCTTTAAACGCGTATTGGACATCTTCTTATGAGTAGTTGGCTTCGATGTAGTAAAAGGTGAAATAAACCGGAAAGGCGCCCCACATAGCACGTGGAAACCCCAGCTAAATAAACAGAGAATTTCAAGCTGGATGCAACGCTCAAAGTTCGTCCTCTCTTCAGCGAAGCGGGTGATATTGAGCACTTAGCAACCACATTCCGATTTACTCATGATGGTGTACCTGGAGACAATCCGAGGAAGCCTCCTGCTTTGCAATACTCACTTTATCCAGGACTATGCAGGGGTTCAAGATGATCTTTAAAATCTCCTGGTTTTATGTGCCAATATACCTTTTATGCATCCACGTTTATATATTTATTACTTCCACAACATGCATAAAATATTTGTATGCGTGAGGCTAATTTAACAGGTTACACATGGCTGATTTAATTCTCTTATCTGCAGGTTATATGAGAGGATGCTGATCTACTCTGTTGTCTCACAGGTAATACAAGGAAACAATAACACCCATCCAAATTAAGAAGACTTCTAGCTCTGTCTGGAAGATGCGAAGCTGTGTTTCAAATCAAACTCAAGACCTCATGTTATGTGGATACTCAACATCACCGGCAGATAGAGGCTACTGTCTCACATGGCGAAGGCTAAGGCTGGCCTCCAGAGAACAAGGTTATGATATCACTGAAAGGGAAATGCAGAAGGAATGACCAAAAGTCTAAGGTCTCACATTTACCCAGGTCGCATTTCTTCGGTTTTTTTGGCCTTTTGCAACCCCGCGACCCAGCGACCTAGTCGCAAGGTCGCATCCCTCTGTTTTTGCCGCCTTTTGCGACCCCGTGACCCAACGACCTAGTCGCTAGGTCGTAAGGTCGCATCTCTCTATTTTTGCCACCTTTTGCGACCCTGCGACCCAGCGACCTAGTCGCAAGGTAGCAAGGTCGCATCTCTCTATTTTTTCCGCCTTTATCGACCCCGCAACCCAGCGACCTAGTCGCAAAGTCGCAAGGTCGCAAGGTTGGATCTCTCTGATTTTGCTGTCTTTTGTGACCCCGCGACCCAGCGACCTAGTCGCAAGGTCGCAAGGTCGCATATCTCTATTTTTGGCAGCCTTTTGCGACCCCGCGACCCAGCGACCTAGTCACAAAGTCGCAAGGTCGCAAGGTCGCATCTCTCTGATTTTTCCGTCTTTTGCGACCCCGCGACCTAGTCACAAGGTCACAAGGTCGCCTACCTTCGGTTTTTTTCCTTTGCGACCTCGCGATCCAACGATCTAGTCGCAAGGTCGCAAGGTCACATTCTCTCATTTTCTTACAACTTGCGACCCCGCGACGCAACCAGGTCGCAGGTCACAACAGCAGCCAGGTCGCAGGTCGCAAAAAGACTAGGTCGCAAGGCAGCCCAACAGTCAGGAAGATGAAAGGTCAAGGAAGCCCTAAGGGCAGGTTTTGTTTTATAAATACTCCTTCGGGAGATTGGAGGAGGGGCTTTTTCTTTTGGAGACTCAAGGGCTACATAGCATTGTATTGAAAGATTATACTCTTGTGCATATGAATACAGATACTTGTTAAAACCCCTTTGTCGGATGATGTGTTTTGCTATGACAGCACTGTGTGTATTCCGTGTATAGTTTCAGAACATCCTATGATTAATGAAACTGCACTCTCAATGGCATCATTTACGCATTATGGTTATCTGTGTTAATGATGTTCTATTTTCATCACTTTCTTAATGAATGTTAATACCTTTGTCTATTAGCATTTCATTTTATCTTTCAGGAAGTAAAGAGGGATTTCACCATAAAGAACTATTTATTTCATGGTCAGATACCTTATAAGCATAACCCCAGAGATGTGTCGCTAACTACACCTCCTCGGGCGTATATGCTTTATTTATTTTCTCGCTACGCATAGTGTTGTGGACATGTTCAATGCATCAATCATGTATTCTGTATCATGTGAATAAGTGTGTTTCCACAGGTTCAATCAGGTTCTTTTGAGACTGAAGGGAAAAGTGACTTAAGCGGTAGCCGGACCCACACCCCGGATGGGATCCCTACTCCAAACGGTTCAAGGTCTAATTGGGACTTTCTACTGGGGAGATCCCCTACTGTTGGCCGGACATATTTTCCCGTCAACACCCTGCCTCTTAAACATGTAGATCCACTTCCCACTCTATGTTACCCTTCTAGAAATCTGCCTCCATCCGGTGTGTCGAAACTCTCTAGGGTGGATATGTGTGTATTCCTCTGATCAACTGGCACTTCAGAATCTTCTGATCTGTCCACTCCATCTCCAATGTCTCCCAATATGTAGTGACCTTTCCCAGCATAAAAAGCAACTATACACCCAATATCACATTGATCTCTGGAATTTATACCACGAAGAAATTATCTGTCACCATATAGGTCCCCATGGTTATAGTTAACGTTGGAACGTACCTCAAACACTACATATTTCTGGCACCTAGGACTGATACAAAGAATCCATCAAAACTCTCAGTTGGTATGCCCCTCCTATACACTAATTGAGTATCAATGAAGTTATGTTTGGCCCCACTATCCAACAACACTGTAACATGTTGTCCTTGGACCGTGCCTCAGACTCTCGATGTCAAATACTTGGGAACCCCTCACAAAGATGCAAGGACTCCTCCAGTAGGTGCAAATGATCCTCCCCCTATTACTGGTGGTGGTGGAGGTGGATGAGCCCCCCTGGTGCATCAGCATGTGCATCTCCCTCCAACTCCTCATATGATCCTTCTTCTCCCTCTCTATCTGAGAAGACTCCAATGTAGTGTGTCTTTCCTGTGGCACATCGATGACCTGATGCCCATGGCTCCTAGCAAGTGAAGCATAACTTCCTTCATCTCAAATCCCTCTGGGTATCATCATCCAAAGGCCAAACTTCCTGCTTCCCCTTTGGAGGTGGAATCCTCATGTCTTCCCCCTTTGCTTGAAATGTTGGTTTTTGGGGAAATGAAGCTCTTACTCTAGGAAAGTTATCTTGTAGATCCCAGGCCCTCCCAACTATGCCCTCAAGTGTAGCCAGTCTAGTGGATCTGAATAATCCACACAGAGGCTCCTCTAATCCATCAAAAAACATATCCATGCTCCTAGCCACCAATAGATCTGGAACCATCACCGAAAACTTCAAGAACTTAGAGATATAAGTCTTTAGGTGTCATACCTTCTTGAGTTTGGCTAACTCAAAAAAATTATCCTTTGGGCCCCTTCAGTTAAATATCTCTACCAGCGTCTTCATGAAATCTGCATGCACAGTCACCCCTTCATGACCCAATGTGGACATCCGCTGGAACCACCAATCATGATTTTCTCCTTCAAGGTGCAGCACTGCCACCTTGATGGCTTCTACCTTCGCCATTTAATTCAGCTGGAAGTATATGTCTAACTTCTCCACCCAATATTTTTCCGTACACTTTGAAGACCCATCAAAAGTAGGTAGAAAAATTCTACCCATGGTACAATGCATGTCATTTCCCTACGTATACCCTCCTCCTCTGTTACAACTGTCAGGTCTTCGGTTATCCTTAATCTCGAAAACTCTTGGAAGGTCAGATGATCTCTGAATTAATGGGTATGAGATTGCTACTCAGTGAAGTAGTCACCTAGATCCTCCTTCTCCTGAGGTCCTCCTACTCCCATACCCACTACTAAGAAGGTGGGCACGGTGGGATGCTGTGATACTTGTGGTACCACCGGTTGCTCCACCCAATGGTGGGGAGTTCCTGATCCTTCTCCATTTTGAAATCCCCGGAAGATTTCTCTCTACCTATCGGTTCTCATTTCTTTAATCAATTTGGCCAGCTCCTACACTAATTTGAGGAGGAGATTTCCGAAATCCTTCCCATAATCTTCTTCTGCCATTCGAGATTTTCCTTTATCCTCCTCTACTGGAATGCATTCCCCTTCACCGGATGTGATCTCAACTCTACGCTCTTTGTCTCTGTACCTCATTTGATCTGTGATTTATTATCTATCTTTGGATGTCATAGTCTAGTTGCTCCATGGGCTAAGCCAAGTCCATGAGCTCTGATACCACTATAATATTCCAATTAGGAAAATGACAGTAATAGAAAGAAAAAAAAATGTCGTGATATGAAAACACCATAAATAGAGCCAGAAATTGCTGAGCCATTTTATTAATATGGATATGGAATAACAAGTACAACAGTGCTAAAAAATTATAGAACTCAAGCTAACAGAGATGGCTAGAATGGACCTCAAGATACCCCACTGAAACATTGTGTTAATTGTTTCTCAGCTGGACTCCCTCACTGCACTGCCCCTACTGGAAATGCTAGAAATGTTGATGTTGGACGAAAAGGGCTACGTATATGAGGTTGTTTTGGTGCTAAAAAAATGTCAGCATTTGGACACTAGACTCTACTCATAAAACCTAGAAAAACCCAGAAAGGATTTCCGGATTGGCAGACCCTGGAAAATCATCCTCATAGGGCATGAAAACCCACTACTAATGGGTATGTAGTGATATGAGATGGACTGAAAAATAAAATTCTGCAACAAATCCCCCGTAGCTAAACTATCGAAGGGATGATCCCCTCACTAGATTCCAGACGATATTGCTATGGAATTTCACCCTCCTCTGGATCTCTCTATTGCTGCACTGCATAAGTCACTGCGTGACTGCACTGCTCAAGAGGGATGCAGATGGCCTGAAGCCAGAATAATGAAATCTAATCTCAAGGATAGTAGGACTCCTCTCTTGAGTGGGCACTCAAAGTCCCCCGAGGACAAGGTTTGGATTTCCGCTTGGAAACACCCACGTGCTAAAAAACACTGTACACTCGACTAAACAACTCAAGCATGCTCAAGTTGTAAACGAAAAGAAATCAAATAACTCAGAATGCTCTCTATGGCTTCCCTCACCTCCTTATACTTGTGGAACCGTCACACCCCTGGGACCACATAATAACTATGCTTCTCTATTGGTCCTTATCCTCCACCTTGACTGAGTTGTTCACTTGGCCTCTTGGCCCCCTCCATTACTGTGTTGTTCCACTTTCACACTGGTGAATTTGTTTTATTCTATTAATAGGATTTATGGGTCCCTATACCCTATTATTCATCTATTTAATTAAGGAAATAAAAAAATAATATTTTGATTAGCTAAAATATAATTAGGAATATTACATAGCACCCCAAACAGTCGTGAGAGGGCACATGACCGTAAAACAATCTATCAAGCGTTGGGGAAGCTGGTCTACATGATAAGGATGATGGATGCACAGACAAGTGCAACAATTGTGCAGAGACTGCGCTAGGAGGGTGACCAAGTCATAGAGATGCCAAAAAGTAGCTATTGGAATAGTAAATCTAGATAAGACAACTTTATTACCGTTAGGAGGAGCGGCTAAACTACATTTAATGAGGAGATTATGCCATATTTGGAGTTTTTTAAGCATTTATGGGGCTAAATTAATTAACATTAGACCATTTAGGCCGCGCAACACTATAAATATAACAAGAAGGGTCACATTAGTTACCTTTTCTTTCCATGTGATTTATGCGCCCTACTATATGTGAGTTGTCTGAAGCTTATGTCTGGAATCAATCCGATGTTCTACAAAGAGTTGTGCAACCGAGGGTTGGGATATCTAATTCCATTGTAATATTCCTAATTAGGTTTTACCTAGTTGAATATTTAATTTTTCTTTTGTTATTTAGATAGATAAACAAGAGGCTAGGGAGACCCATAAATATCCTTAGTAGGAATAAAAACACTTCTAATGTGGATGAGGATCATCATATTAGCTGAATAAAGCACCCTCATGTGTGAATAGATGTTGAAACATGTGGATGGAGTCACGTTTGACCAAATCAACAATTCTAGTATGGAGGGAGTGGATAGTTAATGAGGGACAACATAAAGTTAGTAGGAGGAAGTCTCCATGAGAGTAGTGGCTTTAATGTGTGGGGCCCAAGGTGAGGAAACTCACAAAGAATATAAGGAACGAAATGGCAGCCATAGAGGGAATCCTGATTTTTGTTTATTTCTTGGTATTTTATGACTTCTTGCATGCTTCAGCTGTTTAGCGTAGTCCTTTGTTATTTTTAGCTCAAGGGTGTTCTCGAGCAGGAATCCCACCCTCATCCTCGAGGGAATTTGAGTGTCCACTCAGGAGAGGTTGTTGAGTTTCATTTCCACCATATGGCATCAGGCCAAGCTTTATCCATTATTCACAATGCAATCTCCTCTAGGGTTGTTTTGCTTTGTAGGGCAGAGGTAGTGGAGGATTGATAAGGTTAGTTTATGAGCTTGTTTCTAGTGGAGGGAGCAGCCCTTCACCTGGGAGGCTAGCAAGGAAGATCCTTGGGCATGATTTGGTCATTTGGCATCAGGCGATGCTTCTACCATCCCCTACAATGAAATTTCCCTCATAGACTGCGTTATTTTATTGAGCAGTTGCAGTGGAGGGTTTAGTGTTCCATCTAGTGAGTTAGATTTCTAGTCAAGGGAGTAGCCCTTCATCCGAGAGATTTATTGGAGGATTTCCATATATTTATACATCAGTTCAGCCACCTCCTATCATCTATCCAGTTGCAGTAATTATTCAGTCCTAGGGCTACATTTCATCATTTTTGTATTTTTTGTATTTCCAGAAACCCTTTCTGGGTTGTCCTGGAAATGTTATTGGGAGCCTATATTTCTATTCCCGACACCTTTTGAGACATATATTACAAGATATACATAATTTTATTTTCCAGCTGTAGTTATATTCACTAGGACTGTGTTGTATTGGTTCTCCGACATTTTTTATAGCAGCAACATTTCATGATTGAGTGTGTTTATTCATTGAAGGCTTGCTTGCCTTGCTTGAGTGATTTGTTCCTCAAGATATTGTACTTATTTGCTGCTGATATTCATAATAATATGGATCTTTCATTGTCTCATGCTTGACGTGTTGATATTCATTGCTATTTCTAGTTTTATGTTCCATATTGTTTCTTTTCCTATTTTTGAATATTACAGTGGTATTAGAGCACAAACTTGGCTCAGCCTATGTATCACAACAACTATTTCATTAGAATAAGGAGATCCTATCGCAAAAATAGAGAAGAGGTATCTTAACAGAAACCGGAAATATGACTATATAGACAACAAACTAGACAAGGGAAAAACTCTCATATAAGGAGAGGAGGATGAGAATGAGTTTCCCAAGCTTCTCCTTCAAACCATGCAGGATATTTTCCAAGAAATCAAGGAGATCATGAGGATGGAGAGACACAAAGTATCCCCTAGAGGGTTTCTACATGAAGAGAGCTCTGACATTTCATATCACTGGTATGATCAACCAGTGAGGCAGCCAGTTTCCCAATGCTCCACTATACCTACATTCTTAGCCCTGGGAAATAGAGGACCCCAAGAACAAGAAAATCTCGAAGATTATTTACTATAGTATGAGTCTCAATCTTGCAGATTCAAATATAGTCTAAGCTTTCAGGAGTTTTTTCAAATCAAGGAAAACAGAAGATCCTAGTATAACAATAGAAGTGGAGGATTCACATAGAAAAATGATCTACAATGGACCATGAGTAGATTTTTTCTTCCCACTTTTTATGGATCATCCAAGTGCACACCCAAGTCTTGGGTGGAGAAGCTAGACATCTACTTCCAGTTGAATTAAGCACCAGAGATGGAGGGCATCAAAGTAGCAGCGCTGCACCTTGAAGGTGAGGGGCATGTTTGGTGGTTTTATGGTATTTCTACATTGGGGCATGCCAATGTGACTGCATATTCAAAATTCAGACGAAGGTTAGTAGAGATGTTTGACCAGAGAGACCCAGAGGCACCCTTTATTGAGCTAGCCAAGCTCAAGCAGTCAAGTAATCTAGAGACCTATATTTCTGAGTTTTTAAAACTTTCTATCATGGTTCCTAATTTATCTGAAGCTAGGAGGGTTTATATTTTCATTGATGGGCTAGTAGATCCTCTACATGGGTTGGTTAAATATACTAAAGAAAATACTCTTCAAGATGTTGTTGAAAGGGCAAGAGATTTACAAGATCCTTTTCCAAGGGCAAAGGCTCCATTTCAGCCTGTTGCACTAAAAACTATCACCTTGAAATTCTGCTGACTGTATGAGCTCATTTTCACTCATACTTACCTCCTCTACAATTTTTACAACCTCTACTCCTCATGTCAAGCCCTAAAAATAGGAGAAAAACCCTAAAAAACTCCAAAACCCTGGGTATGCAGGTAATGTGAAGTTTACCTGCGTTCCTAGCTGGGGTACGCAGGTAATGTGAAGCTTACTTGTGTTCCAGAATGCAGTTTCTCTGTGTAATGCCTGCGTACCCCTGTCAAATTCAAAAGGGTTAGAAAGTAAAGTGAAAAAGCTGATTTTTAGTCAATTCTAGAAGCTTCTGGATGAGAATTTTTGGGGGTGAGTACGCTCTTGTAAGGTTCATGCATCCCACACCTTAAGGAGCTAACCCCTTGATGTGAGGAGCCTATTCCTTTGAAGGAGGATTCTATCCCTTCATAGGTGGAACCCTAACCTCCTCATATACGCTATAAAAAGAGGCATTGGGTAGCCTCAAAGGGAGTTCAAGCTTTAGTGTGTGATTGAGGTGAAGTGTTGTTGAGATTTAGACTCCTTTTAGCTAATATTTTGTGAGGAAAGATCACATACCTCTATGTGCTCCTGGAGGAAGAGTGCAAGGCTTATCAAAGTAGAGGAAACTCCTGCTTTGGACCTTGGGAAGGCCTGTTCAACATCAAGGCTAAGGTTGTAAGGTTCTTCTATTATTTCAAGGTTAATACAATCAAGTTTGTTTTTCTCAATAAATTGTCGTTCGATTGTTTATTTCAATAAGCTGTCATTTGATCGTTTATTTTGTAGATTCCTTGATCACTATGATAGGTATGTTTTATAATTATTTGTTGTACAGGTTATATTTAATATTTTCTTGTTTTTTATTGTAGGTCTTTAAAGATGACACTTTCAAGCGATGGAAGAACTATCGTTGCAAATAAGCGTTTGGATCTAAGGTAGGATCGACACCTTTATAGCATTTACTTGTAAAACGAATATATTTAGAGAAAGATAAACTTAGTTGTTTGTTTGTTGCTAGATTTTCTTCTGACACTAGGGAGATCAATATTTTCTATAAGATCGATTTATTCGGCCAACACAGCCAAGGCCACCCTTCCAAAAAACAGGGAAATATGTGAAGGTTCCCCCTTCAAAAGAGAACCAAAACAAAGGACCTCTTAGTGATGATGTTCGAAGAGACTTAAGAATAAGGAATCTTTGATTCACATGCCAAGAACCATGGGCACCAGGGCATAAATGTTTAGTATGGAGGCACACTATATAGAGGTGTTATATGATAAATATGAGGAGGAAGAAGAGGAACCAGAAGGAGGCAAAAAAGCTGGGATAGTAAGAGAGGATCCATCACCACCAGGAGGTGGGAATGGGGCATTTACTGCAGTTGGAGGGGCCCTTGCATCCTTGCTAGGAGTACCCAAGTACCTAACCTTGAAATTCTGAGGTAACATTCAAGATCAGAGAGTCTCAGCATTGATTCATAGTGGGGCTACCCACAAATTTATTGATGCTCAGTTAATACAGAGGAGAGAAATACCCACTGATGATTTTGAGGGATTTTCAATTTTGGTTCCAGGAGAGAGAACCATGCAGTGCATAAAATATGTTCCGGCATTATCTCTCACCATGGGGACATACACCTTGACTGATCACTTATTTATGGCCGATATTCCTGACACTAATGTGATATTGGGTGTGCAATGGTTGATTACTTTGGGGAAGGTCACTACAGATTAGGAAACCCTATAGATGGAGTGGGTTGATAAGAAGAGTGGTAAGCATCAGGTGATCAGGGGTATGCACAATTATCCGCATCAAATTTCGTCTGCACACAAAATAGAGCCTGATTTGCATGGTGGGGCTAAGGACACAACAATCAAATCATTTATGAAGTTGACTTTGACCTAAGATGTAGTATTATTTGGAGGCATTCCACCAGGAAGGCCCCTGGACCGGGAATTGGTTAGAGAGTTATCACAACAAGCTGCACCAATCATAGATCCAAATGATGTGAAAACCTTGGGTGTGTAATATTCCAAAATTTTAGCCTTAATCTAAATGGAATATATAGTTGGTTTTATCACTAGGTAGGTGAATAAATGGGTAAGGAGGCCCATAAACCCCTTTTGGAGGAATAATTACACTCCTAATGTGAAAGGAGGAAGAATAAGCAGATGGATCAAGCACCTTTGGATGTGAACAGGGATTGGATCATGTTGATTCAGTCCACTTTGACCAATTCAACAATGTTGTCTAGATACATTGAATCTCCTTGATGAACAACGCAGTTTGAGTGGAGGACAAATTGCATGAGCTTGGTGGAAAATATGAATGGAACCCAATGTGAAGAGGTTCACTTGCTATATATGGAGAGGATGGGAGCCTTTATTATTAATTTTTTGATATTATTATTTTGATATTGGTATATTTAGACTTGGATTCCTCTTGCTGTTTAGCAGGGTTGCAGTGTTGTTTAGCACTGGGTGTTCCCGAGCGGGAATCCTACCTCTTCCCTTGAGAGGCCTCTTGGGAGAGCATTGTATTGAATTATTCCACATCTAGGCTTGATGCCAAGCATTAGTCTTCAGTCACAACATTATTTCTATAGAGTATAGTGCTGTGTTGCAGGGTGTTTCAGTGGAGGATTGATAACACCACTTCTGGGTCTGTTTCTCAGTAGAAGGAGCCTTCCTTCTCTTGAGAGTTCAGCTAGGAAGATTTATGAGCTCATACCACATCTTGGCACTTGGCCAAAGTAATCCTCATCACCTACAGTGTAGTCCCTTGCAGGAGCTACGTCATTTTCCATAGAGATGCAACAACAGGGTTTAAGCCCTTGTTTTTTAGCCAGTTTCTTAGGGAAAGGGCCATCCCTTCTCCTAGAAGGCTACAGGAAGGGATTATCATCCCCCCATTGTATTATTCAGCTTCATGTATCTAATTTTTTAGTGAGACTACGTTATTTCAGAGCTAAATATTCAGATCTACTCTTTTGTACTTATGCTCTCAGGAAACCCTTGCTAGGTTATTTCTATAACACATTAAAGAGGCTAGATCTCTTTTTTCTTGGAATATTGTTCAATGAAACTCTACATATATGATTACCTATTATAATATTTCAGAAACCCTCACAGAATAATGCTATCATGTGCTTCAGAAATTCTGCATAGCTTAAGTCATGGGGTTTGGGTGTTTTTAAGTCATTTTGAGGTCGAGAGATCTGTTTAACTTCTCAAAAGAGATTTTTTTCTATTCCTATTTTGTATGTGAGGGCCTTAATACATATTCTAAGGGATCCAACCATTATTTCCCTCTGTTATAATGCAAATCTCTGGGAATAATGTTTTTGGGGCCAATATTGTTGCTTTTCCCCACTTGGGGACATTGGATGGAGATTTAATTTTGGTACTGTGATTCTAATATGATGGATATGAGTTACATACACATTTTATAATTTATTTATCACTTCTATTTGATTTTTGTGTTCATGTATTGTTTTATCTCCAATTTTGGGATATTATAAGATATTCCCAATATTGTTGATTTTCCCTATTTTGGGATATTATAGTGGTATTAGAGCATAATATTGGCTCAGCCTATGGATATCATCCAATATGCTATCTATAAGACACTAAAAAGAAGATATGAACATCAAGAAGACTCCATTATGTGGAGGAAGGAAGGAGGCTCTCAAAGCTTCTTCCAAAATCTATATAGAGCATCCAAGGAGATTTGAAGAGGATGAGAAGGGAGATAGTATCTCCAAGGAGTTTGTATCTAGATCCAACTCTATATTTTTAGATGAGGAGTGTGAGCATGTAGCCAAAACCTATGATACACAGCGCAGTCAAATGCCCAGATCTACTATGAGAGAGATGGAAGAAGAGGGAATGGCAAGGAGGGAAACTCTTAGTAATTTTCTACAAGAGTATCAATCTCAAACTGAAAGGTTTAGAGATCATATCACTTTCTAAGATTTTTTCAAGATCAAGGTGGAGAGGAGCAAGTAGCATGACATGGATATATTTTCTCTATCTACCTTTGATGGATCTCCAACTTGTTCAGCCAAAGCTTGGGTGGAGGAGTTACACAACTATTTTTAGCAGCACAAAATTTCTGAAGATGAAGCCATCAGAATTGTAGCACTGCATTTTGAAGTTAAGGCCTATGCTTGGTGGATGTTTGAGTCATTTTCATTGAAAAATGTCAATACTTCTTCTTTTGCAAAGTTCATTAATAGATTGATGGAAAGGTTTGATGGAAAACATTCTGAAACAATCAAACCAAAACAAATGAAACTTTGGCATGGGTTGGAAGGACCTACAAACTCAAATCCATTTCAGAAAAATATTTCATTAACTCACATCTTGCATGCCACCTTGCTAGAGGCAAGATCTCTATTTCATGAATTTGAACAAGAAGGCATGAATGTTCCTTTTTCAAAACAAGATCCTCTTATTGAGCAGTTACCTCCCATTCATATTGAAGAGGAAGAGAAGGATGGGGGAAACAACGTTGTCACATCTAGAGCATATCCAGTACCTCATGCAGAGGAAGGAGGATCACATGCTCCAACAGGAGGATTTCTTGTATCATTCCAAGAAGCTTCCCAGGATATCACATATGGAGGTCAAGGCACAATCGATCAACATCATGATTGTGAGACATTGCAGATGGAAGGAGAAGGTAGGGAGGAAGGTCAGTATCACTTGATAAGGAGCACACACCCCTATATATTTCAGAGAGCTTATGAAAGGAAGAGGAAAACTGATTTACATTGTGAGGGCAAGGACAAATTTGTCCATCCATATGTATAGTCTACTCTTGACATCGATGTCTCATTGCATGGAGGCATCCCACCTAGAAGGCCACCAGATCTAGATTTGGTGGGAGACATCTTAACATGTGGTTCACCACTCTTAAATTCCAGAGGGGTGAAGAATTTGGAGGAGTCTATTATAGCGCAGAGAATTTGGGATAGACTCAAGGTGGAGGGAGACATTCTCCCATTTTTAGCACTACCTACTCTCACTACACATACTGTGCTGACAGAAGTTGTTGCAGCGATGGAGGATGGCACCTTCATGGTGAAAAGGAGATGCTCCATGGATTTGGAGAAACAGAGGGTACTTCCCTTGAGGAAGGAATATTACATAAATTCAAGTAGATGGAGGTCACTCATGCTTGCATTGGCCAAGATCAGGAAATCCCTTTTGGATGGTAGCTTCTCATGGGAGGCCAATTTCCAAAATTTATTACTACTGTTTGAGCATGAGCAGCCGCATGGTGGGCATGGAAACAATTGGGAGGATGAATTTGGCATGAGGGATGTCAAAGTAGTAGACAACAGCATGAGGAGAGCTTCACATTCCATATCACTAGCGTTGTCTCTTAGGATGATTGATCCATATTGGAGGTCTCAACTTTTGGTAGAGTACTCCAAGGATCTTGGTGCTTGCATAATTCTTGATGACCAGGAGGGAGACGATAGATATATGGTGGATGATTTGGTCATATATTCTTATGGCAGATTCTTATTGACTAAAGCTTCTAAGCTCAAGGAGAAGTTGCCACATGCAGCATATGTGAAATTTCTTTCCATGCACTTTGATTCATACCATTCTTTGATGGAGGATTTCACTTGGGAGGGCATCCAACATGATATATTTCAGCATATGGAGAGATGCATAGCCCAAATGGTGATAGAAAGGATTTCACAGCCACTTCCCTACTCATTGGAGGTAAGGGAGCATTTTCAGTTGAGCCATTTCAGCTCAAGAACCAAGGTACATGGTAGAGAAGGTACAAATTTTCATCATGATTTTCACTTCTTTACTCTATATGAGTAGCAAGTTGTATTTAGGAGGACCTTTCCTTCTTATACATTATCTGATGATGTACTTGGAGCCACTTATAACATTGAGGTTGGCTACTTTATTGGTGGTTTTTGGGGGCAGCCACATAATTCTTGGTGTGCACCATTGAAACCATATTGTATATGCATGATTCCATCATATGGGACGACTGTGGCAGCCAACAAGTGGCTGAAAAAGCACTTTTAATTATTTATTTTGATGCAGGCACGGGATGCACTGCGCTGGTTCCATGTGAGGAACTATGATCCACTCTCCAGTTGTCATATGACAACTTATTTTTATTGGTTTTTGCTTCCATGTATTGCTGATATTCTTATGATCATGGGTAGCTTTGTTTAGAGAGTGCAGGATGAGTTGGAGATGCCCATTGGGAGTATGATTCTCCCTAATTTACATGTTGTATGTTTCAGGAGAAACAATGGGCAAACCATGATTTCCATATCACACCTCTTTTCTTCATATGTGAGAAGCCATTTGAAGAACTTGAGTTCTTGGAGGAGGCACTTCATGGCTGGATTGTTTGGTGGGGTAACTTGGGCCATTCTTGGAGGCCATGTCATTTCAGCCTAAGATAAGGAACAACCCCACTTTTACCATAAATGGAGAGAGAAACAACTTGAATGGAACAATATAAACTCTCCATGCAGCCCCACTACATTGCACAAACCGGGGGTTGATGATTTCTTTGATGAGCTACCTAGAATGGCTCATTTCATTTGGATGATAGCATGGGTGAGGGAGTCACTCATTGGGAATGAGATTCCCCATGTTTTTCATCACTCCTACCTTGAGGAGGCCATTTGACAGCAAGAAGGTTTCCACTTGCACCTTCCACATTTTCATGATGTGAGTCATTTGGTTTTGCATACTTGGAGAAGACATTGGAGGGAAGATTTATTGCAGATTGTTTTGAGTAGCGGTGGGGCTATTGATGAGGAGGCCACAAGAGGAGGAGGGGAGGAATTTTTCTCTCCTTATATAGTTTCTTGAGGACAGGAAACATTTTGGAGGGGAGGACTATAATATTCAAAAATTTTACCCTTAATCTAAATGGAATATTATAGTTGGTTTTATCACTAGGTAGGTGAATAAATGGGTAAGGAGGCCCATAAACCCCTTTTGGAGGAATAATGGCACTCCTAATGTGAAAGGAGGAAGAATAAGTAGCTGGATCAAGCACCTTTGGGTGTGAATATGGATTGGATCATGTTGATTGAGTCCACTTTGACCAATTCAACAGTGTTGTCTAGATACATGGAATCTCCTTCATGACCAACGCAGTTGGAGTGGAGGACAACTTGTATGAGCTTGGTGGCAGATATGAATGGAAAACAATGTGAATAGGTTCACTTGCTATATATGGAGAGGATGGGAGCCTTTTTTATTCATGTTTCGATATTATTATTTTGATATTGGTCTGTTTATACTTGGCTTCCTCTTGCTATTTAGCAGGGCTTCAGTGTTGTTTAGCACCGGGTGTTCCTGAGCGGGAATCCCACCTCTTCCCTTGATAGGCCTCTTGGGATATCATTGTACTAAATTCCTCCACATATAGGCTTGATTCCAAGCATTATTCTTCAGTCACAATGTTATTTCTGCAGAGTATAGTGTTGTGTTTCAGGGTGTTTCAGTGGATGATTGATAACACCACTTCTGGGTCTGTTTCCTAGTAGAGGGAGCCTTCCTTCTCTTGAGAGGTCAGCTAGGAATATTTCTAAGCTCATAACACATATTGGAACTTGCAAAAATTACTCCTCATCTCCTATAGTGCAGTCCCTTGTATGAACTGTTTCATTTTCCATAGAGCTGCAGCAGTAGGGTTTAAGCCCTTGTTCTTTAGCCAGTTTCTTAGGGAAAGGGCCATCCCTTCTCCCGGAAAGCTAGAGGAAGGGATTCTCATCCCCCAATTGTATTATTCAGATTCATGTATCTAATGTTGCAGTGAGACTATGTTATTTTAGAGCTGAATATTCAGATCTTCTCTTTTGTACTTATGCTCTCAAGAAACCCTTGCTGGGTTATTTCTATAATACATTAAAGAGGCCATATATCTATTTTATTAACATATTGTTCAATGACACTCCAGATATATGATTCCATATTATAATTTTGTAGAAAAACTCATAGAATAACGCTATCATGTGCTTCAGAAATTCTGCATAGCTTAAGTCATGGGGTTTGGGTGTTTTTAAGTCATTTTGAGGCCGGGAGATCTGTTTAACTTGTCAAAAGAGATTTTTTTCTATTACTCTTTTGTATTTGAGGGCCTTAATACATATTATAAGGGATCCAACCGTTATTTTCCCCTGTTATAATGAAAATCTTTGGGAATAACGTTTTTGGGGCCAATATTGCTGCTTTTCCCCACTTGGAGACATTGTATGGAGACATAATTTTTCTGCTGTGATTATAATATGATGGATATGTATTCTATACAAATTTTATAAGTTATATATCACTGCTATTCCATGTTTGTGTTCATGTATTACTGTATCTCCAGTTTTGGGATATTATAAGATATTCCGAGTATTATTGATTTTCCCTATTTTGGGATATTACAGGATGAACTTAGCACAACACAGAGAGTCTTTGGTAGGCTCAAGGAGGAGGGATACATTCTTTCATTATTAGTATTACCAACTGTCACCAAGCATCTTGCACTGAGAGGAGATGTTCTCGGCATATGAATTTGGCATTAAACATGTCAACGAGGAGGGTAGTAAAATGACAGGTGCTTTTCCACAATTACCAACAGCATTTTCATTGAGGAGTATAGATCCTTAGTGGAAATCTCAGCTATTGGTGGAATATTCCAAGGATATCTTCACATGAAAAGTACTTGATGGTCAAGTGACATATGAGAGGTATACAGTGATGGATGGAGTCATCTATTATCAGTGTAGAATCTTATTAGCTAGAGACTCTCTGCTCAAGGAGAAGCTTCTACATGTAGCACACAAATCATTCCTTTCTAGTTACACAGATTTCATGGGGGCATATAAAACCATTATGGAGGGATTATCTTCGGAGGGTCTCAAAGAGGATGTGCACTAGCATATCAGGAATTGCATGGTTGGTTTGAATATTAAGGAGGAAAACAACCACCTTGCAGGGTTGTCACAACCACCCCCCCTTTCGATAGATATGTGGGAAGACTCATCTATGAACCTCTTCACCAACTTGCCAAAGGTACATGGTAAGGATTGTGTTTTTGTGCATTATGATCAACTAACCATGTATTTGTATTCTTTTACCATTCATTTACATAACATTTCTCCCCAAAAGGGCAATCCTTTCTTTAGACTTCATGTTCTACTTGGGGCTACATTCAGTGATGGGAATGGCCACTCCCTAGGAGGCTCTGGAGAAATGGTAACTTATTGAGGGAGTGATCAGTTGACACCAAATTCTCTCTACTACTTCCAAGCATGTGAGAGGATATTGGAAGCAAGAAAGTGGTTAGAAACCCACTTATCACATCCTGTATGGAGGCTGCATGGAGAAGAAATGCACTGGTTCCTTTCGAGGGACCCTTATCCTCCTCTGGTATTTCATTTGGTAGTCAATATATCTTTTATTTTGATCCCATATGTTGATGATGTTTTTATCCTTATTTTTGGCATGGTTGGAGGAATGGCACATGGTTTTGGGATATTCCTTGGGAGTGAGATCTCCAACACTTCTTATGCCCCATGCTTCAGTGAGACCCTTGGATAGTATGTGGTTGCTACCATGGATCTCTTACTTCCTTATGATGTGAACCATTTGGATAATATGGACCCATGGGAGGAGCAGCTAAGGGGTAGATTTATTGAAGGGAACTTGGTTCAATGGGGGAGCTTATCATATGTGAGTGCCACAAGGGGAGGAGGAGAAGTTTTGCAGCATTCACCCTTATAGTTGCTTGAGGACAAGCAACATTTCGGAGGGGAGGACTATAATATTCCTAATTAGCTTTCAGGTAGTTGGAATATTAATTTTTTTTTTTGTTATTTAGATAGATGAATAAGAGGGTAGGGAGACCCATAAATCTCCTTAGTAGGAATAAAAGCACTTCTAATGTGGATGAGGATCATCATATTCTCTAGATAAATCACCCTCATGTGTGAATAGAGGCTTAAGAATGTGGATGGAGTCAAGTTTGACCAAATCAACAACGCTGGTATGGAGGGAGTGAATAGTTAATGAGGGACAACACAGAGTTAGTAGGAGGAAGTATCCATGAGAGTAGTGGCTTTAATGTGTGGGGCCCAAGGTGAGGAACCTCACAAAGCATATAAGGAAGGCAATGACAGCCATAGAGGGAATCATTATTATTTTTTATGTCTTGGTATTTTATGACTACTTGCATGCTTCAGCTATTTAGCGGAGTGTGATGTGTTGTTTAGCATAAGGGTGTTCTCGAGCTGGAATCCCACCCTCATCCTCAGGGGACTTCGAGTGCCCACTTAGGAGAGGTTGTTGAGCTACATTTCCACCATCTGACATCAGGCCATGCTTCAACCATTATTCATAGTGTAGTCTCCTCTAGGGTTGTTTTGTTTTGCAGGGCAGAGGCAGTGGAGGATTAATAATGTAATATTCCAAATTAGCTTTCAGCTAGTTGGAATATTAAATTTTGTATTTTCTACTTAGAATAATAAAAGGATAGGGAGACCCATAAATATCCTTAGTAGGAATAAATTCACTCCTAATGTGAATAAGGAGCATCAAAGTAGCTAGATAAAGCACCCTTATGTGTGAATAGGGGATGAAGCATGTGGATGGGGTCAAGTTTGACAAAATCAACAGCGTTGGTATGGAGGGAGTGGATAATCAATGGGAGACAAGGTACTGTGAATGGGAGGGAGTCTCCATGAGAGTAGTGGCTTTCAATGAGTGGGGCCCAAGGTGAGAAGGCTCACAATGCATTTAAGGAAGGGGAAGGAAGCCATAGAAGCCATGTTTTTTATTATTATGTTTTTGGTCTGTATGACTTCTTTCTCTCCTCAGCTGTTTAATGGAGAGTGTTGTGTTGTTTAGCACAAGGGTGTTGTCGAGTAGGAATCCCACCCTCATCCTCGAGGGAATTTGAGTGCCCACTCAGGAGAGGTTTTTGAGTTGCATTTCCACATTACGGCATCAGGCAAAGCTTCAACTTTCTTCTATAGTGCAGTTTATTCTAGGGGTTGTGCTGTGTTGTAGGGTAGAAGTTGTGGAGGGTTTACAGGGCCATTTTCTGAGCTTGTTTTCAGTGGAGGAAGCATTATTTCCACCGAGAGGCCAGCAAGGGAGGTTCTATGGAACATTTTCATCATTTGGCACCATTCCAATCCATTACCATCCCCTACAATGTAGTTTCAATCATATACTGCATTATTTCAGAGAACCGTTGCAAGGGTGGTTTCAGTACATCATTTGGGGAGTTATATTTTCGGTGAAGGGATCATCTCTTCATTGGGAGAATATATTGGGAGGAGGCTTCATTCATCTCTACATAAATTCAACCATCTCTTCCTGACTTTTTAGTTACAAGGGATATTCATCCGTAGGGCTGTAGTTCATCGTTTGTATTTTGTGCATTTCTGGAAACCCAGTTTGGGTTATCTTGGAAAAGTGTTTGGGAGCCTAGATATCCACTCCCGGAATTATTTGAGAACTATATTATCATATCTATACATTTATATTATCCAGCTACAACTACATTCATTGGGACTACATTGTATTATTTCTCCGAAATTTTGTGTAGCAGCTGCATTTCATGTTTTGGTGCTTTTTGGCATTAGAGGCTTCTCCTACCTAGCTTGAGGGACTTGACCTCCGAGATATTGTACTCATTTTTTGCGGATATACTTAATACCATTGATCTATGTTTGGCTCATTTTTTATGTATTTCTATTCACTACTACTTTCCATTATTGTGTTCAATATTATTGATTTTCCTAATTCGGGATATTACAATGGTATCATAGCATAATCTTGGCTCAGCCTGTGAATTTCAACCAATATGTCATCAGAATAAGGAGTGCCTCTCATAGATAGAGAGAAGAGGTATCTCAAAAGAAAAAAGGCATATAATTATACAAATGATAAAGAATACAAGGGAAAAACTCCCATATCAAGAGAAGAGGATGACAAGTAGTTCCCAAAGCTTCTTCTTCAAACGTTGCAAGATATTGCAAGAGAAATAAAGGAGATGAGGATGGATAGACACAAGGAATCCCCTAAAGGATTTCTACATGGAGAAGGATCTAGAATTTCACATCACTGACGTGATCAACCAGTGAAGCAGCAGATTTCCCAACGCTCCACTACGCCTCCATTCTTGGTAATGGGAAATGGAGGATTTCAAGAACAAGAAACTCTTGAAGATTAATTTCTTGACCATGAGTCTCAATATCAGAGATTCAGAGATCATTTGAGATTTTAGGAGTTTTGTTAGATCAAGGAAGATAGGAGACCATGAAATCACAATAAAGGTGGAGGATTCATACAAAACAATGATCTTCACCGGACTATGGGTAGATTCTTCTTGCTCACTTCTGATGGGTCATCCAAATGCAAAGCCAAATATTGGGTAGCGAAGCTAGACATAAACTTCCATTTGAACTAGGTACCAGAGATGGAAGCCATCAAAATAGTAGCGTTGCACCTTAAGGGTGAGGCACATGATTGATGTTTTCATGGTCTTTCTATATTGAGGCCTTCCAATGTGACTACATTTTCGGAGTTCACTAGGATTTTGGTGGAGAGGTTTGATCGAAGAGACACAGAGGCACCTTTTATTGAGCTAGCTAAGCTCAAACAGTCAGGTAACCCAGAAACTTACATTTCTAAATTTTTAAAACTTTCTGTTATGGTTCCTGATTTGTCTACAACTAGGAGGGTATATATGTTTATTGATGGGATAGCAAAGCCTCTACATGGATTGGTTAAATCAACGAAACCAACTACCCTTCAAGATGTTGTTGAAAGGGCTAGAGATCTACAAGATGATTTTCCTAGGGAAAAGGCACCATTTCAATAGAAGCCCACTTTTCCATTAAAGGGAAAAGATGTGAAGTCTCCTCCTTCAAAGGAGAGCCAAAAAAAAGTACCTATTAGTGATGATGTTCGAAGAGACTTGAGGAGAAGGAAGCTTTGCTTCACATGCCAAGAATCATGTGCACCCAAACATAGATGTGCATAAGGAAAGGAACACTATATAGAGGTATTTTTTGATGATGAAGAGGGGGAAGAAGAGAAACTAGAAGGAGGTCACAGCGCTGGGATAGTAGGAGAGGATCCACCACCACCAGAAGGTGGGAATGGAGCATTTGCTCCAATTGGAGGGGCCCTTGCATCTTTACGGGGAGTACCCAAGTACTTGACCTTGAGAGTTAGAGGTTCCATCTAGGATCAAAGGGTATCAGTGTTGATTGAAAATGGGGCTACCCACAACTTTATTGATGCCCAATTAGCATACAGGAGGGAAATACCTACTGATGACTTTGAGGGATTTTCAGTTTTGGTCCCAGGAGCTAGAACCATGCATTGCATGAAGTATGTTCCAGCATTATATGTCACCATGGGAACATACACATTGACTGATCACTTCTTTGTGGTTGACATCCCTGTCACCAATGTGATATTGGGTGGGTAGTGGTTGATTACTTTGGGGAAGGTCACCACAGATTGGGATACGTTGCAGATGGAGTGGATAGATAAAAGTAGTGGTAAGCATCAGGTGATTATGGGCATGAACACATATCCTTCTCAGACAATTTCCACACAGAAAATAGAGTTGGATCTGAATAGTGGAAGCAAGGACCTAACAGTCCATTCAGTTATGAAAATGAATCTAGCCCATGACACATTATTGTTTTGAGGCATTCCACCTAGGAGACCACCAAACCAAAAGTTGATGAGAGTTTTCTCACAACAGGTTGCACCACTCATAGATCCAGGAGGGGTGAGAACCTTGGGAGGACTTGGAACAATGCAAAGAGTCTTGGGTAGGCTCAAGGAGGAGGAATACATTCTCCAAATATCAATATTACCAACTCTCACCAAACATCTTGCGCTGAGAGGAGATGTTTTAGGAATGAAGGATGGCACCATCATGGTGCAAGGAGACCACTCCATGGCTTTGGAGAACTAGAATATACTTCCACATAGTGAGGAATCTTGTACATATGGTAGATGATGGTGTAAACTCATGCATACATTGGCCAAACTCAGAATATTTTGGATGGGTGATATCTTCCCATGGAAGGCTAACCTCCAAAAGCTTCCACCTTTACTTGAGCAAGAGCAGCTATAGGAGGGGAAGTAGAGGGAGGATAGCAACATCCCAACATATGACTTTGGCATGGGATATGTCAAAGGAGAGGGAAGCAACATGATAGGTGATTTAAATTGTATATTAACAGTGCTATCATTATGGAGTATAGATCCTTATTCGAGATCCCAGTTGTTGGTGGAATACTCTAAGGATCTCTTTTCATGTAGGGTACTTGATGGCAAGTTGTTAGATGGGAGGTATACCGTGAGATATGGGGTCATCTATTATCAGAGTATGATATTCTTGACTAGAGCCTATAAGCTCAAGGAGAAGCTACTGCAAGCAACATATGAGGATTTTCTCTCCAACCACACTAATTTCATGAGGGCATATCTTACTATCATGGAGGGATTCACTTGGGAAGGCTTCAAAGAGGAGATGCACCATCATATCAGGAGATGCATGGGTTTTTGGGAGATTGAGGAGAGACATAACTCTTTGGAAGAGTTATCACAACCACTTCCTTTCTCATTGGGAATGAGAGGAGACCCATCTATTATCCACTTCACCAGATTTATCAAGGTACATGGTAAGGATTGTATTTTTGTGCATAATGATTCACTAACTGAGTGCATGTATTCATTTTCCATTCATGTACAGTTCATTGATCCAAAAGGGGGCACTCTTTTCTTTAGACTGCATGATCTACTTGGAGCCACAATCAGTGATGGGCATGGCCACTCCCTATGAGACTTTGGGGAGATGATATCTTATTCAGGGTGTACTCAGTTTGCACCACACATCATTCAACTTCTCCAAGCATGTGAGAGGACTGGGGCAACAAGCCAGTGGTTTGGAAACCACTCATCATATCATATTCTGAGGCAGTTAGGAGTAAAAGTACGTTGGTTCCACTTGAGGGACCATTATCCTCCTCCAAAATTACATATCGCAGCTAGTATGACTTTGATTATGATCCTATATGTTGATGATGTTCTTATCATTGTTGTGGGAATGATTGGAGGGATGACACATGGGATGGATGTGCCCATTGGAAATGAGATTCTCCACATCTCTTATCCCTCATGCTCCAGGGAGAACATTTGGAAATACATGATTGCTACATTATACCTCTTTTTTCCTTATGGGATGAGCCATTTGATTAACTTGAGCACTTGGGGAATGCATCTCATGAGAACTTGGGAAGAGCATTTCAAGGATGGATTTATTGGGGGACACTTGGTTCATGAGGAGATCTTATCACATGGAGTTGTCACAAGGGAAGGAGGAGAATTTTTGTAGCACTCACCTTTACAGTTGCTTGAGGACAAGAAACATTTGGGAAGGGAGGACTGTGATATTCCCAATTAGCTTTTAGCTAGTTGGAATATTAAATTGTCTTTTCTACTTAGATAAAAGAATAAGAGGGTAGGGAGACCCATAAATCTCCTTAGTAGGAATAAATTCACTCCTAATGTGAATAAGGATCATCAAATTAGCTGGATAAAGCACCCTTATGTGTGAATAGGTGATGAAGCATGTGGATGGGGTCAAGTTTGACCAAATCAACAACGTTGGTATCAAGGGAGTGGATAATCAATGAGAGACATCGCAGTGTGAATGGGAGGGAGTCTCCATGAGAGTAGTGGCTTTAATGAGTGGGTCCCAAGGTGAGAAGGCTCACAATGCATATAAGGAAGGGGAATGAGAGGTTATTGGGTTGCATTTCCACAAGCTGACATCAGGCCAAGCTTCATATTTCTTCGCAGTTTCTGCTAGGGTTGTTCTGTGTTGCAGGGTAGAAGGAGTGGAGGGTTTACAGGGCCATTTTCTGAGCTTGTTTTCAGTGTAGGAAGCATTATTTCCACCGTGAGGCTAGCAAGGGAGGTCCTTTGGAATTATTTAAGCATTTGGCACCAGGCCAAGCCATTAAAATCCCCTACAATGCAGTTTCAATCATAGACTGCGTTATTTTAGAGAGTAGTTGCAGGGGTGGTTTCAGTACGTCATTTGGGGAGTTAGATTTCTGGTGAAGGGATTAGCCTTTCACTGGGAGAATATATTAGAAGGAAGCTTCATTCATCTCTACATCAGTTCAAACATCTCTTCCTAGGTTTTTAGTTATAGGGGATATTCAACCCTAGGGATGTAGTTCACCATTTGTATTTTGTGCATTTCTGGAATCCATTTTTGGGTTGTCTTGGAAAAGTGTTTAGGAGCCTAGATTTCGACTCCTGGAATTATTTGAGCATTTTATTATTAGATCTAGACATTTATATTATCTAGTTGTAGTTACATTCATTGGGACTGTGATGTATTAGTTCTCTGACATTTTGTGTAGCAGTTGCATTTCATGATTTGGTGCTTTTTGGCATTGCAAACTTCTCTTGCCTATCTTGAGGGACTTGATATCCAAGATATTGTACTCATTTATTTCTGTTATAATTAATAACATGGATCTATGTTTGGATCATGTTTGATGTATTTCTATTCACTGCTATTTTCCATTATTGTTTTCAATATTACTGCTTTTCCTGATTCGGGATATTACAGATAAGGTCAGTTTCTGAGATTGTTTCTAGTGGAGGGAGCAGCCCTTCACCCGGGAGGCTAGCAAGGATGATCATAATTTGGTAATTTTTAATTAGGCCAAGCTACTACCATCCCCTATAGTAGAGCTTCCCTCATAGAATGCGTTATTTTATTGAGGAGTTGCAGTGGAGGGTTTAGTACCCCATTTGGTGAGTTATATTTCCAGTGAAGGGTGAAGCCCTTAATCCGGGAGATCTATTGGAGGAGTTACATATATTTAGACATCAGATCAAACACCTCCTATAAACTATCTATTTGCAATGATTATTCAGTCCTAGGGCTGCATTTCATCATTTTTGTATTTTGTGTATTTCCGGAAACCCTTTCTGGGTTGTCTTGGAAATGTGCTTGGGAGCCTATATTTCTATTCCTGATACCTTTTGAGCCATATATTAGGAGATATACATAATTTTATTTTCCAACTGTAGTTATACTCACTAGGATTATGATGTATTAGTTCTTTGAAATTTTGTATAGCAACAAAATTTCATGATTGAGTGTGTTTATTCATTGGATGCTTTCTTGTCTTGCTTGTGTGATTTTTTCCTCAAGATATTATACTTATTTTCTATTGATATTCATAATAAGATGAATCTTTCATTGTCTTGTGATTCATTTGTTGATATTAACTGCTATTTCTAGTTTTATGTTCCATATTGCTTCTTTTCCTATTTTTTAATATTACATCCGTCAAGTATGACTACAACTGAGCCCACCCCCTCTGTGACATCGATCGAAGAGACCCCTACGCTGGTAATTGAAATCCATGTGCCAGTCATTGAAATCCATATGCTTGTACCCCAACCATAGAAATATAAGGAGGACCATTCCTTGGGGTCCTGAAAGTCACCGTGCCAAAAGACCCTGAAGCCTCGGTCAATCGTTACCAAGTGAAAAAAGAGATCTATGGATGACTTGCCTGACACAATTATGGAATAAAATGAGTTCGTGGAGGTAGATGCGATATCGCATTTTCCCAATTATATGGCACTGCGAAAATCATCTGTAAAGATCCCAAAGGACCTAGAGAAGGTTCTGTCGTACATCAACTCCCTGCTGCTCCCTGAAGATATGCCATTCGACGGGGAGATATTTTCAAAGGTCCCCTTGCTGAATATGGAATACTGGGACCTGGCTGACCAAAATAATTTCCTTGAACTCGCGCCTATTAGGTCCCTGTAATTTGTCAGATTGGCAAGACAAAATAGAAAAGGGTAACATCAAACCAAGTTTGGAGTCCTAAGATCTATCCCTCCTAGACTCAGAGAGGGCTCTCTCTATATTAGTATAAAAGATGTTAGCCCCTTAAATTTATCTCTTTTTGCCATTTTTTCCCTTCCTAAACCATAATAATTTACATCTGTTTTACCCTTTTTATGCACCCTCATCCTGCACTAGCCCAAGCATGGTGACATATTTTGTACAAACCTTTATTCTTCATATTTTAATTCAATTTAGCATTTATTAAATACTTATTACATGATTTATTACTTTTAAATTATTCTTTGTAACTTATCGATATCTCCAATGTTGTTTGGCGGTTAGAATGCTTATCGTGATTTCTAATCCTAGTGTAGGATTAGATCCTGTATAGTTGCCAGCACAACAGATCTTCATGGCAGATCCGAACCCTCTCGATCACCACCTTGACTCAAGCAGTTTCCGCCATGATAGCACGTAATCCAAAGGCAGCCAAATATTAGATCCGCGAAGGGTGGAAGCTGAAGATTAGTTACGGCTAGTTTTGCAAAACCGTCTTATTTTGAAGACCGAACAATCTAAATTCTGCATTTTGTTATGAAGCAATTGAAATATCTGTTTTGGCCTTCAGCCAATAGATCTATATAATTTAATTTGTAAATAGGACTCAGGGAGAGAAAATTTTATAGAATAGATAAGAACAGAGAGGTGATAGCAGGTTATTTTTTTATCACCTGAATATGGGCTGAACGTGTATTCACGCATGTATTTGCCTCAATGATCTAATAAAAAGGAATTTCACCTCAATTTCATGAATTTTGTTTTTATGGTTTGTTTGATTAATTAAATTAAGTGCTGAGTAGTGTTTTCGCTTAAGAGGGAAACATGATGGTTGGCTAGGGCCCAGCCAACCCAACACATTTACCCCATTCTCTTTTTCTTGTAATTTATGTTTTATTATCAGAGTGTGATTTAACTTTTAGCGCATAAATTCCTGTCTGTGTGAAAACGGATCTATTGCGTGAAGCAAAAAGAATTTATTTTCTTGCAATTTACTTTCCTTCACTTTATTTCGGATTGGCTTCCCCCGCCTAGTCCAAGCAGGAGGAATATACATGCACTAGCACACGTTGGTGTGTTACAGCAAGTCTTCATTCAATTTCCGCAACTTTCTTTCATTGAATGATTATGACAGGATAGATGTTTATGTTTATTTATTTCTGCACTTCGTTAAATTCAGAAACATTTACTTTTCATATATGCAATCCGGTTTTACAGAAAAGTAGCACTTGCGACAATTAAACAAATCATTTCAAGAATTAAAAGCTAAGTGGAAGAAGCTTTGATTTGGTGCAAGAACTAGCTTCTTGTCACAAGATCTGAGTGCTCTAAACCTTGAACAGTTTGAGCCCTTGCATGAAGTAGAAAAACCTTCAGTAAAGACACAATTTATACCTTCTACATAAAACTCTGATCCTGCACTAGTGCAGGACAAATTAATGTAAGAAAGAAATATCTAAGGAAGCAGATTCAAGGGCCCATCTAACGAGACTGCTAAAATGCCTCTGCTGAAGAAAAACACACTCTTAGTAGTTAAGCATAATAAGCTAGAGTGATTTCCTTTTTATTTTTGATATCCTTTTCGCAAATGCATTCTTTCTTGTTTCAGTTTAGATTATTTTGATGACTCAAGTTATCTTTTTCTCGTCTTGACTTTATTCTACAATATTTCCTTCAAAGAAAGTAGGGATTTATATTAGAAAGATTCATACCATCTCTGGAATTTCCTGTGCTTCGTCTCTAAGTTTACGAATCCCCTGGGTTGACAATTAAGTGTTGAGGAGTTTGCTTAAGTGTAATTCCTGCACCCAACATTTAGCGCCGTTTCCGGGGAGGCGATTTGATTTGGTAAGAGTTTTCTAATTAGATAATAGAGGTAATTTTTTTCCCTTATTTGTGTAGCATTGTTTGGAAAAAAAATTTTGAAAGAATTTTACTGACGTTAATTGATTTCTGACATCATTTTTTTTAGAAGTTGTCTTCTATTTTTCTTTATTTTTTCTTGTTGAAATGAATGCCTAAGAAAGGTAAGGGTTCGAAGCCCAATAAGGGCCAAAAGAATTTTTCTCATATTGGGTCTCCTTCTGCAAGCAAGAAGCCCAATCCAATTCAAACCCATCACGCAGGAACAATCCACCTGGATTCTAGTAATAACATTTTAGGTGTGGATCAGCCTGTGGAGAGCGGTACAAGTAAGAGGGGAAAAATGGAAAACCAAGAAGATCATTTGGAAGGGACTGGTGACAACCAGGTAAGTGAAGGACAATCCACTTTTGTTTTTCCAATTGTGGATCTTGATACTGTGTCACAGATGAAGAATATTCCACCATCAGCTCTCCCTCATTTTCATGGTAAAGTTCACGAAGATCCTGACTCTTTTCTATTTGAGTTTGATATTCTGTGTAGAAGTTATGATTATGCAACTGAGGCTCATAAGTTAATATTATTTCCTGTTACCCTCAAGGACTCAGCTCTTCACTGGTTTATGGGGTTAGGAGGAAACACCATAACCTATTGGGATTAGATGAAGAGAGTATTTTTGTCTAAATATCAAGAATATTGCAAAACTCGGGACATGCAGGATGAAATTTTTACAATCATACAATATGATGATGAAATTCTTGAAGATTATATGGAAATATTTTTATATATTTTACAAAGGTCAAAAATTAAGCTTGATCTCAACACTATTAGAACCTTGTTCTTAAGAGGAATTACTGATAATGCTAGAAACAATTTGAATCTGTTAGGACAAGGTGATGTTTATCAGCAAACTTTTGAGAAAAATTGTGAATTATGCAGGAAATTTTCAAGAAATCAATATAGATCCGGTAGAGGAACTCGAAATAGAAATAGAAAAAATGAATCTATTGATGCTATGATTATTGGACTAGAAAATAAAATGGAAAACATGAAAATTGATATAATGAACATTGTTACCAAACAGTTAGACTCCTTAAAATTTCAGCAGAAAATCATGAAGGAACAAAATTCTTTATGTATTTTCTGTCCTAAATGTAGAGACAAGCATCCCCCTAAAGAGCGTCCTCTTAATTTGAA
The DNA here is from genome assembly GCA_034641835.2 of Pinus albicaulis. Taxonomy (NCBI): domain Eukaryota; kingdom Viridiplantae; phylum Streptophyta; class Pinopsida; order Pinales; family Pinaceae; genus Pinus; species Pinus albicaulis. The sequence continues at coordinate 727,554,846 of CM076572.1, read as the reverse complement.
AGAAAATAATAAGTGTGCTATTTGTGCAGAAGACCATATCACAGAAAAATGTCCCTCTATACCAGGACTTAAGGCTGTATTTATAGGGGGACAACCTAAAGTTGAATACTTGAATGCTATGGGAGCAAGAAAGAATTGGCCTCAGGTAGGTACAGGTATGGCTTCTGAATTTCCTCCACACTATTTTGGTTATAATTCACATGCATATTCTTATCCTAACTCTCATCAGTAGTGGAAGTATGGGAATCATTATCAGCATGGGCAACCTTCTCAACCATGGCAACAAGGTTGGAGAGGGCCAACTCATTCTCCATATTCCTACCAGCCACCTATGCAGTCATACCCATCTACACATGCACCTTATTCAATGCCTCAACTTTCAAGTTAGTCCACTCCACCATTTCCTTTACCTCCACCCTTTAGACCTCCTCAATTTCCTACTCAACCTATGACAAATCCTAATAATAATAAAGCACTACAAATAATCCATGTAAAAAACCCACCTTTACCATTCGAATACCAGTCTATTCCAGTTGGGGTTCATGATATTCAATTAAGATCGGGAAGGACTGTAACATCATAAAATCAGAAGCAACATATGGTGATAATTGAAGAGAAATGAGAAGAGGAAACTCTCAACCATTCTCCAAAAGTTGTCACTAAGCATCCCTTACCCTCTGAATCCTTGCCATATTCTTCCAACCAGCCTCCCTTCCCAAAGAGGCTAGTAATGGAAAGGAGTGAGCCTATTTCTGAGACTAGTTTGGCATCTGAGCTTCGAAATATTTTCATTAAGATACCTTTGCTTCAAGCCATCAAAGAGATCCCCATTTGTACCAAGATTATTAAGGAACTCTATCTCAAGAAACTCGAGAGGAAGAGATTTGAACCCCGAACCATTCAATTTGTTCGTAGGGCAGCAAAGTTGATGACATGATGTGTGTCTGTGGAAAAATATACTGATCCCAGAAACCCTATTTTCTCAGTTCAAATTGGTAATGTCCTTGTCTCTAATGTTCTTATAGACCTGGGGGTAGCCATTAATGTCATGACTAAGAAAACCGTGGATCAACTTCAGTTATCTCATCTTTGCCCTACTCCCACTATGCTTGAATTAGCAGATAGATCTAAAATTAAGCTAGAAGGAGTATTGGACGATGTGATCATCTCATTAGATTCTTGGGAATATCATGCTGATTTCATTGTGCTTGAGAAAAATAACCCAGTAGGAGGACATCCCTTGATCTTAGGTCGACCATGGCTTGTTACAGCTGATGCATATATTGGATGCCATTCTGGTGATATGTATATCTCACATGGAGATTTTAGGAATAAAGTTACCTTATATCCCCCTGCCAGATCCATTCAGGACCTTAGAGATACTTTATGGTTAGATCAAAGCAGTGATGAGGAGACTTAGCCTATCTCCCTTATCCATCATTATACTGGGTCTTCACTAGAAGATGAGATTCAAGATTTCTTGAATAATCTAGAGATTATGCCTAATTATGAGCCTCTGAGCCAATTTTTCAGCCTAGATTTTCAAGAAGATCATGGTTCTCATTCTTTTATACCACTACATTTGACCACTCCCTTAAGTACTCTTGAGCTTGATACCACTCTTGTTGAGATTAGCCCTAGTAAATCCTTGCATATTAGTTTAGATTTGGACTCATCTCAGCAAGATCAGCTTGTGAATTTATTGTAAAACCATCTTAGTGCCTTTGCTTGGGGCCATGAAGATATGAAGGGCATCCCTCCTGAAACTTGTACACATCACATCTATATTCAGGAAAGAACCAGACCTGTCCGACAACCCCAAAGGCGAATGAATCTAGCATTAAGAGACATTATGAAGGAAGAAGTACATAAACTCTTAGATGCTAGTTTTATTTATCCTATTTCTGATAGTCAGTGGGTCTCTCCATTAGTACTAGTACCTAAGAAAGATGGAAGATGGCGTATTTGTAGTGATTATCGAGAATTGAATAAAGCCACTCTTAAAGATTACTTCCCTCTCACTTTCATTGATCAGGTGCTTGATACCCTTGCAGGAAAGAAATATTTCTCGTTTTTGGATGGATTCAGTGGTTATAACCAGATACAGATTGCACCCGAGGAACAAGATAAAACTACTTTTACATGTCCATGGGGGAAATTTTCTTACAAAGTGCTTCCCTTTGGTTTATGTAATGCCCCGACTACCTTTCAAAGGGTAGTCCTGGATATTTTTTCTGATCTAGAATTTGTAGAAATTTATATGGATGACTTTTCTGTGTTTGGTGATTATTTTTAGGAAGCTCTCAAAAATTTGGAGAAAGTACTTCTTCGTTTTCAGAAAGCCCATCTTGCTTTGAGTGATAAGAAATGTAGATTAATGTGCAAAGAAGGAGTGGTGCTTGGCCATTTAATTTCTGACAAAGGTATCTAGGTTTATCTGGCAAAGATTGAAATCATTCTAAATCTTCCTGCACCCAAAACTCAAAGGGAAGTAAGAGGTTTCCTAGGACATGCTGGTTACTATAGAAGATTCATTGAAATTTTTTCAAAAATAACTGCTCCTCTTTTCCGACTTATAGCTATGGATAGTGAATTTTCTTGGTTCATGGCTTGCCAACAATCTTTTGAAACATTGAAGCAAAAGTTGGTATAGGCACCAGTTTTGCGAGGTCCAAACTGGTCCCTGCCTTTTCACATTTCCTCTGATGCTTCAGATTTGGCTATTGGCACAGCTTTAGGACAAGAGGAAAATAAGAAATCCTGTGTTATTTATTATATTAGTAAAAAAATTTCTTCCGCTGAATTGAATTATACAGTTACAGAGAAAGAGTTTTTAACTTTGATTTTTGCAATTAATAACTTCAGACACTATATTACAGGATATGAAGTATTTGTACATACTGATCATTCCGCTATTAAATATTTGATGAACAAACCATTAACAAGCGGTAGAGTGACTAGGTGGTTACTATTGTTACAGGAGTTTAATGTTACTATTTTTGATAGACCTAGGAAATCTAATGCTGTAGTAGATTTTATTTCTAGATTAGATAATCCTGGTGAAGTAACTCCTGTTAATGATGATTTTCCAGATGAACATATTTTTTCTATGTCTACTAATTCTTCATGGTTTGCTGACATTTCTAATTACTTGGTTACTGGAAAAACACCACCTCACTTATCCGCTCATGAAAAGTGGAATATTATTCAAAAAAGTGCTGCATATTCCTGGATTCAAGGAGACCTCTTTTACACTGGTCCAGATTTGATTATTCGTAGACGTGTAAGAGAGGAAGAAGTGTTTTACATATTGAAATCTACTCATGATGAACCTTGTGGAGGCCACTTCGCTGATAAGCAGACTACATATAAAGCATTACGTGCTGGTTAATTTTGGCCTTCCTTGTTTAAGGATGCCAAACAGTATGTCAGGTGATGTGATAGTTGTCAATGAATGGGTCAGCCTAATCAAACCAATGAAATTCCTTTATTCCCTCAAGTTATGATTGATCCATTTGAAAAATGGGCTATTGATTTTATAGGGCCAATAAATCCAACATCCTTCAATAAAAAGCATATTTTGGTTTGTACAGATTTTGTTACTAAATGGGTAGAAGCTAAAGCTGTTTCTTTTGCTACAGAAAGAGTTGCTGATTTTTTTTTCTGAAATCTTTACTAGATTTGGTGTGCCTAGATAAATTTTTGCTGACAATGGTCTAGAGTTTATTTCTAATTTGGTACAGGGTGTGATGGAGAAGTACAAGATCCGGCATAGGAAATCCACGCCGTATCACCTGCAAGCAAATGGCCAGGTGGAATCTACAAACACAGTGATCGAGTCCATTCTTACAAAGACAGTCAATATGCATCGGAAATATTGGACTAAAATATTACCAGAAGCTTTGCGGGCATACAAAACCACTTGGAGAAATAGCACTAGACATACACCATATGAGCTAGTATATGGAAAATAGGTTCTGTTACCGATTGAGTTCCAGATCAAAACCTTCATAACTGTAGTTCAGTTAGGATTAGATCTCTCCAAGGCACAAAAACATCGTCTTCTCCAATTAAATGAGTTAGATGAATTTTGTAGAGATGTTTTTCAGCAAAACATATTAATTCAGTAGCAACAAAAAAGGTGGCATGACAAGTCTATTCAGAAAAAGCAGTTCCAACCAAGTGATTGGGTGCTCCTTTATGATTCTAGATTTAAAATTTTTAAAGAAAAATTCCATACATTCTAGATGGGACCATATGAAGTGATCCGAGTATTTGAGAATGGAGACGTAGAATTAAAAACTATTGATGGGCAAGATTCAGTATTCTTGGTAAATGGGCATAGATTAAAGAAGTATTTTCAGTCGCTTGCTAAGAAAGATTTTACACAACAAGTCCAACAGAAATTTGGGATGGTAGTGGTAAACAAGTAAAACCAACCTTTTGAAAACATGAACTCTTCTTCTTCTCAAAAGAAAAAAAAAATTAATAAAAAAAATAAAAAAGTAAAGGAAAAATATTTTCCTATAATTGTGAAAATCAGTTCGCTGACATGATTGCAGAACGGTCAACCTGAAAACCAGCTTGCTGGCAGGAAGATCAAAATTTTCTAATAAAAAGAGAATGTTGCTTGATCTTTAGATATGCTAATAACCACCGAAGTAAAAGCAGTTTCGGCAGAGCCAAAATTTATACAATTGGGGTAATTAGCATGGATATTTTTTATTTCAAGTAACGCTTAATTCTCGTTGCAGTTATTTTTCTTGCACCAGTGCAGGCAGGCCTTCCAGAAAATTTTCTGCCTTTCTTCATATCCTATTTCATAATGATCCCTCCATTTTCTTCTTGAAATCCCAGTATAATTTACCTTCCCATATTCTTCTAAATTTACCTTATCCGCTTCGTAAAAATCCCACTTACCCCTGAATTTTTTTCCCTATCCCACTTCTATTTATTCCATCTATGGTACTATTTCTGGAATCCCTGTAATGAAATTCCTTCCCATTCTAAAAATTCCCCTTTCCCGCTTCTTTGTTCCCTCGTGAATTTATTGCAGAATCTTATACACAGAGAAAAAGGATATGCTCTGAAGCATCAAGAAAGGGCGAAGAAAAATTCCATAATTGAGGAAACTGTCAGAAGTTCAACCTATATTTTAATTTCTCTATTTTTTTAGATATTATGCTTGCATCAGTGCAAGCATGTTGTCCTATATAATGATGTAATTAGATACCAACAGAACAACTTAGTCAAGTGGTGTAAGCATAACAGTGCAAGCATGCACCTCATCTGAAGCATAATATTTCTTCTTTTCAAAAGTGTATGCCATAGGAAAGTGGTCATCATAGATGTTATGAGAAATTATTTTATTTAGTGATAAGTAATTATGCTATCATATCAACTAGGAGAAATATTTTCAAAGTACAAATTTTTTTAAGTTAAGAGTCATAATTATTTTTAATGAATGCTAGAGATTCTTTTGAATTATGAAGGAATGTGTGAATATTTAACCATTTCTTAGACATAATTACTCCTTATTCTGCCATAACCTTAATGTCCTTTCACTCATATAATTCCCTTACCTATCCATTAAAACCGCCACTTCCAGTACCAATCCAACACAGGAAAAGGAAGAACCAGCACAAGAAGAAAAAGAACCGGCACAGGAAGAAGAAGATCTAGAAGAAGTAGAAGGAGAAGAAGAAGAACCAGAAGATGAAGAAGAGCCAGAAGAAGTGGAAGTGGAAGAGGAAGAACTCGAGGAAGAAGAGGAAAAGGAAGAAGTGCTCATCGAAAACACAAGGGATACTGATTTCCATGAAGTTCCTGTCACGACGAAAGAGGAAGAAGATTCGGTAGCTTCTGCTACTTGGATACTTCAGCTCGAGCTTCAAGTACAAAATTTAGAGAAGCTCGTAGCTAAAACATAGGAGGAAAAAGAATAGAATAAGGAGGATTTCACAGTGAAGATCCAAAAGAAGAAAGGAGAAGTCAGGGTATGGAAGTACTATGCTTCACAATGTTTCAGATGGCTTAAAAAGGTGATGAAGAAATTGAAGAGTAGCAAAAAGATGAAATCTGAAACATTACAGGCTGGAGTCACTATAATGGAGCAGGATTGAGCTGGAATGCTCAAATTTTGAATTTTTTTTGCAAAGGTAAAAAATTTGTGTGAGGACACACAACAACTTAGGGATGGGAGGATGTTAGCCCCCTAAATTGCTCTCTTTTTGCCATGTTTTCCCTTCCTAAATCATAATCATTTACCTATGTTTTACCCTTTTTATGCACCCTCATCCTGCACTAGTCCAAGCACGGTGACATATTTTGTACAAACCTTTATTTTTCATATTTTAATTCAATTTAGCATTTATTAAATATTTATTACATGATTTCTTAATTTTAAATTATTATTTGTAACTTATTGATATCTCCAATGTTGTTTGGTGGTTATAATTCTTATCGTGATTACTGATCCTAGTGTAGGATCGGATCCTGTACCATTGCCAGCACAACAGATCTTCACGGCGGATCTGAAACCTCTCGATCACGTCCTTGACTCAAGCAGTTTCTGCCACGACAACACGTAATCCAAAGGCAGCCAAATATTAGATCCGTGAAGGGTGGTAGCTGAATATTGGTTATGGTCAGTTTTACAAAACCGTCTTATTTTGAAGACCAAACAATCTAAATTTTGCATTTTGTTATGAAGCAGTTAAACGATCCGTTTCGGACTTCGGCCAACAGATCTATATAATGTAATTGGTAAATAGGACTCAGGGAGAAATTTTTTTGGAGAATAGAGAAGAACAGAGAGGCGATAACAGGTTCTTTTGTTATCGCCCGAATCTGGGCTGAACGTGTATTCACGCATGTATTTTCCTCAATGATCTAATAAAAAGGAATTTTGCCTCGGTTTCATGAATTGGGTTTTTATGGTTTGGTTGATTAATTAAATTAAGTGCTGAGTAGTGTTTTTTCTTACGAGGGAAACATGCTTGTTGACTAGGGCCCAGCCAACACAACACATTTACCCCATTCTCTTTTTCTTGTAATTTATGTTTTATTGTCAGAGTGTGATTTAAATTTTAGAGCATAAATTCCTGTCTGTGTGAAAACGGATCCATTTCATGAAGCAAATATAATTTCTTTTCCTTCAATTTACTTTCATGCAAATTTACTTTCCTGCACTTGATTTCGGATTGGCTTCCCCCACCTGGTCCAAGCAAGAGGAATATACCTACACTAGCGCACGTTGGTGTGTTACAGCAAGTCTTCATTTACTTTCCGCAACTTTCTTTCATTGAATGATTATGAAAAGATAGATGTTTATGTTGCTTTATTTCTGCACTTCGTTAAATTCAGAAACATTTACTTTTCATATATGCAATCTGGTTTTACAGCAAAGTAGCACTTGCGACAATTAAACAAATCATTTCAAGAATTAAAAGCTAAGTGCAGGAAGATCTGATTTGGTGCAAGAACTAGCTTCTTGTCATAGGATTTGAGTGCTCTGAACCTTGAACAGTTCGAGCCCTTGCATGAAGTAGAAAAACCTTCAATAAAGACACAGTTTATACCATCTACATAAAACTTTGATCCTGCACTAGTGCAGGAACTAGTGCAGGACATATTAATGCAAGAAGGAAATCTCTAAGGAAGCAGATTCAAGGGCCCATCTAACGAGACTGCTAAAATGCCTCTGCTGAAGAAAAACACACTCTTAGTAGTTAAGCATAATCAACTATAGTGATTTCCTTTTTATTTTTGATCTCCTTTTCGCAAATGCATTCTTTCTTGTTTCAGTCTTAGATTATTTTGATGACTCAAGCTATCTTTTTCTTGTGTCTTGATTTGATTCTATAATATTTCCTTCAAAGAAATTAGGGATTTATATCAGAAAGATTCATACCATCTCTGGAATTTCCTGTGCTTCATCTCTAATTTTACGAATCCCCTGGGTTGACAATTAAGTGTTGAGGAGTTTGCTTAAGTGTAATTCCTACACCCAACAAAAGATATGAATTATTTGATTTAGGATGTTGATTTTACGCTAGTTATAATGATAGGGTTTGTTTGTTTTTTTTTGTTTAGTTGGGTTGCTTGTCAAGGAGAACAAATAGAGTAAGAGAGATCCAAAACATTGGGCTATGGGGTCTGTAAAAGGCTTGAAAATTACAATAATGAATCAAGGGTGTTTTATAGGGCAAGTTGACAAAGCCAAATGGATCTTAATAGATTTTGTGCGAGTGAAATGAACATTAAATTTGTGAATTTAGTAGGTTTAAAGGGTAATTATGAATCCTTTCACATATATTATAACAAGAAGAGTATTTAAGATTACTATGCTTAAGAAAGAATCAAATTACAGGGCGTTCCATAAAATTCTTTGACCAGACTTCACCAATTAAACTTTAAAAAAACAATCCAGAAAACCCTAGAGAGCAGGGAACTCCTAAATTCTCTAGCTATTTACCTTCAGAGAAAGAAAAAATTTAAGATAACAAACAAGTGATGATCAAAGAGTAGGGAACTCCTAATTTTCTTCAATCAGATTATAAATACCTTCAAAGTAACTACTCAAGATGGACTAAAGGACAAGGCAAACCATAAACTTCTTCAGCCAAACCCTAATTATAAAACTCCAATGAAAAAGCCTTTAAAAAAATGTTTTAAGCTACACCAAAGGATAGGGCGTACCATAAACTTCTTTGGCTTGACTCCATTCAATCATTTTAAGGGAAAATAAGCTAAGTGGAACTAGAGATCAATTAAGAATTCTCTAATCATACCTAGCATAGGAAAACATCTAAACAACAGAAAATGGATAGAATTAAGGTGCCTCTCAACAACATATCCTAATCTAAATTTCTACTCTGTTGTAAGGGAAAGGATGAACAATATGGAAAACATAAGAGGAAATAAAAAAAATAGATTAGAACAACATCACCATTTAAAAAAGTCCATGAATCCTGCAAATGTTCTTGCTCCATTATCATTCAGTCCAAGACAATTACAAAGCTCCAAAGCCAAAAACTCTTTATCACTCAAAGTTTATGTGATTTTCATCTCAACAATCAACCAACCAAATTATGAAGCCTTACATGCAGTATTTAACTGCAAAATTATGAAGTAAACCCTAGCTATGGTTTTAGAAGTCATTAATTATACATATTTAATGCATCTTGACCTTAGAGACCATGCAAGGCCCAAGGAAAAATATCCAAAACTCATTAAATGCAAAAATAAATTCTAACATAACTTCTAAGCTAATTTTGGAGTCATTTGTCTTCAAGGCCTTCAAAATATATTTTTTAATAACTTTTTATGTGTTTTGTTGAGTTTTAGGAAAGGGCACAGTGCTAAGGTACAAGGGTGTAGCACTAAGACTGAAAAAATTTGTTGTTTCGCAGCTCAGTTTTGGAGGCCTTCCTGGTGTCCAAATGAGCTCCATGATAGCTCATTGAAAAGCCTGCCCTATCTAGTTTCTAGATCGGACTTTAGTTTCTATATCAGCCTTTAGTTTCCATATTAGTGCCCCTTTTCCTAGTCAAAACCCATTTTTCCAAAGACTGCTAAGGGCGTAGCGCCAATGCTGAAAAAAGGGTAGAAAGGTGATTTTTCGCTAGCTTTTGGCCCGTTTGGGGGACTAGTTTTGCTCCAAATGCTCTGAACGTTTCTGAGGGTGATGTCCTTGGCATGAGGAACATGAATATGTAAAAATTTTCCCATTTTAGTGCCCCAAAAAAGAGCACAGCGCCAATGGCGTTACGTGTTTGGCCCTTTTTCTACAAGCCAAATTGTCAAAAACTCAAATTTTGCAAAAATGTGTCAAAATTGGATTTGGCTTTGCTGATCATGGTTGGGAGGCTTGGAGGTATACATCAGCAAGGATGTCAATTTTTCCCTTCTCCTCTCCCTCGGTCAAGGCATGAATCTTTGCAAGGGCTCTTTTGAGCTTGGCCCTTGCAATCCTGTTCCTCATGGCATAATGTCTTGCCATCTTTCTCTGCATGTCGATGTTTCTCTTGGCCTTCTCTAATTGACCCTCTCGGTGCAAATTTTCCCTCTCAGGCCAATATTCTCTATCATAGTTGATTTCCATGGAAATAAGCTCACTTGGAGTGAGCTGCTCTACCAATTTTGTCTCTTTCTCTCTTTCCCAGGTTAAAGCCTTCTTCAACCCAATTGTCCTTGGCCTCTTCCTAGGAAGTTGTTCCTCCTCATCCTTAATGTCATCAAAATTTCCCAAGGTCTCATCTAGTAATTCCTTGGCCTTTCCGACCTCTTTCCGAGCTCTAATTTCCGTTACCTCACTGATGGATTTCTCTATCTCTAACTGCTAGTTTTCTAACTCAAAGAAGTTGATCACATTATTTTCCCTACCAAGATTATCTTGTAGCTCACTAATCTTGGCATCCTTTCTCTTGAGAAACATATTGGTGATCCTTTCCTCATCTTCATCCTCAAGTTAAATAAGTTGAAACTCTTGTTTAGTTTCATTTTCATCCTCTTCAACAATGACCTACTCTGCAACCTTTTCCTTACCCTTATCAAGTTCTTTTATTGATGATGAAGGCAAGGCCCCTTCCACAATCTGTGGAGCAAACACCTACTTGTGACCTTTTTGATAGGTCAAAGGAAAAGGCTCTATGTCAATCATCTCAGTGTCATCTGTCTCACTACTTTTTTCACTGTTTGATGCTCTGGTTTCATAAGATGATGGTGAAGGATTGTGAAAAGGTGATGAAGGAGGATCATCATGGAGTGAAGGAATGTGAGTGGATGGTGATGTGGAAGGGTCATCATGGGGTGAAGGAATGTGAGTGGATGGTGATACATGAGTAGTGAGATGTGATGGAGAAGTAGGAATGGGAGGATGAGAAGATGAAGGAATATATTTTTGATGATGGCCATGTGGAGTAGTGAAAACCTCATGGGAAATGAAGGTCTCCCATGGAATTTTTTTCTACTGGAGCTGGTGCGTAAAAACCATCTTGATGAGCGAGTGATGGAATAGGCTCTGCATTTTCTGAGGGGAATCTCTCTTTTGAAATATGTAGGCCATTTTTTCAATGCTCCAGAAGAGGTAATATGGTATATGCGGCATCCTAACCATAGTGAAATTCATAAGAAGACGGATGTGGTATGAGTAGAGGCAGGAAAAACTTCCCTCACATGTGAAATACTTCATTATGATCCTCATCATGGGTGCATATCTATCAAGAATATGAGAAAATGGGAAGATGTACTTGTGGTAATATTTATACCTAGGCTTTAGGTAGGGTTCAAAGTAACTCATGTCTAGGTTTTCTTGCTTGAACCACTTTTCTCCCACACTTGGTATCCCAGTAGCTGCAAAAATAGCATCAGTGGACATCTCAAATGTAACTCCAGCAAGTTTAACTTGTTTGTCATGAAAATTTATAATAAATATTCTTGCTAGCTCAGGGTGGTTTTGTACTTGCTGCACCTTCTCACAAAATTCAAAGCACCACATGTATTTGAAGCAGGAAACAGTAATAGGAGATGCCATGAGCTCCTTTGTATTGACGAGTTCAAATCTATTTATCTTCCCTCCCTTGTGATCATGCCTCCTTGGAATTTTTCCCTTGCCACCACTGTCACTATCCTATCCCTCAGACATGTTGAAAACTCTATTTTGGAAACCCTGGGGCCAATGTGAAATGAGATGAAGGGAGGGTAATGAAATGGTAGTCTTGAAAATGAGGGGAATGAGTGAATGAAGGGAATGGGTGTAGGGGCAAGCTTAGATGAATGAAAACCCTTGAGCATTGTAATAACCCTTTTTTTTTACTGATACTCTTTTTAGGAAGATGAAGTAATGATAAAACAATGACTTCAACCTTAAAACTTAGGGTTTGATTTAGGGTTTCCTTTTCATTCAATTAAGAATCATCAAATAGCTTTGAAAATGGGTTAGGGCATGCACTTACCACTTATTAGTGCCTTGGAGGATCTTGGAGGAAACTTGAAAGTGTTTTGAAGTGTTTTGAATGGTTGGAGGGCTTAGAAACCCTCTTTTTCTGAGCACACAGTGCCAATGCTAAGGGCGTAGCGCCATGTCAAGCGCACAGTGCCAATTCTGAGTGCACGACGCCAAGGTTTTTCAGCATAGTGCCTATCGGGAAAGAGCGAAACGCCACTCCCAGCGCACAATGCCACCTCCCAGACACACAGCTCCTTCAGAAAATGAACAGAGGAAGAAAGCCAGGTGTGCAGCGCCAACTCCCAAGCACGCAACACTAGTCTAAGTGTGCAACGCCAAGCAAAGTTTCCCAAATTCACTTAGAAAACTCACAAATTCTTCTCCTCTGAATGATCTTGATCTCTTGAAAGAAAAAAATGACTCCTTTGAAGTGTAATATGTGCTTTATAGGCAAATGGAATTTGATTTAATTTGGTAAAACCCACTTTCTAATGTTTTAAAGTCCTTTTCCTTTTTTATTAACATTCTTTGAAACTTTTACCTGTAGGTGACTGAAAACATTGAATTGGATTTTCGTTTGATCATTGAGGTATGACAAGTTCATTTTGACAACTTTAAGATGATTACACATAGTAGCATCTTCAAAACCCTCTTTTTCTTCCATAATTGAGTTCAACTCATATTTTCACCTTCTCTGGCCACTTTCTTCAAAACCCTAGGTGTCTATAGATCTTTTATACCAACCATCAGTGTTGTCTTCTAAGTTCTCTATATCCATTTCAACTTCATTCATTTCTTTCCAGTTCACCTCACCTTTGTCCATATTTCATCAATCTTTTCTGACAGACTTTCTTCAAGTTTGGCCTTGTGTGCTTCCTCCATGTCATTTTCTGCAAGTGATCACTGTTTTGGCACTCAACTGGACCATCAAGTTCATAACCCCAGTCATCTACAAGAACATGTGTTTCCTCTTTCCTTGTTGTAAGTTGTTTTCATTCGGTAGTAGATAGTCTACCTTATCGCTACCTTTTGCTAACACAAATTTCAACACTCCTGCAGAAATGATGAACTTTGCCATTTTCTTATTTGTAGACTCTAAACTGAGAAGATAATTCTCTTTGGAAACTTTTAGTTCCTTCTTGAATAACCATGTCTTGACATTCTATTACATATGAACTAGATTCTAGCAAAGGAAAAGAAGTGCCTGAAACATCCAAGAATGACCTTAAACAATATAAAACCCTAATGACTTAGTGGGAGGGTTCTTTGACACAATTTTGGCTGAAATTTGACTTGGATATTTTCAAGTGAAAACAAAGTATTGTTACAACTTATTATACCCAAAGAGACATGGGAATGAGTTGGCAACAAGAAACCCTAGAGGGAGGATGGAGTTTATTGACAGGGGAAAAATGGGGCATGAAGGTCTAGGCACGGAAGGAGGATGGAAATGAGAGGTATGAGCCCATAAGGAGTTTTTTAGGAGCAACAGGGTGACCTTGAGATGGAAAACTTGATAAATAGTAAAAATATGTTTATAACGATAATGAAGGCAGTGGGATTTCAAAACTCAAGATATTCAATGAATATTGTTTTCAGAAATCTAGAACCATCCTATAGTCATCTAAAGATAGTGAAAAATATTGATGACTAACAGTGGCTCCACTTGGGGAGGGAAGCTCCTTCCAGGAGGTGTCAAGAACCTCAGAGTTCAGATTTCTGTGTTTTGAAGATCAATACCTTACTTGTACTTGGCAGATCCCTCTTTCTTCACTTGCTGATTTATTCATGTTCTTTGAAGTTGTGATCTTAAAAATATGAAAAACATGATTGCTTCAATATCAACTCTACCTACTCATCATAATTTTCCTAACATTTTTTTCTTCATTTGGGTGCACTTGGATTGGAAAACCATGAACATCAATTTTATTTTGAAAGCACAAAAAAAATATCTATGTCTACCCTTATATCATCCAAAGGCTCAGATTAGACTGATGAGCTCTTTTATTTTCTACCTAATCTACTTATCTGTCAAGGTTAAACAGTTTGAAAAATATTCATTCTCTAATATACTGACATGAAATTCAAAACATGACCAAACCAAGGTTAAGCAATCTGATTGGCCAAGAGTTGTGGCATTTTGGACAAGTTGCATACAGATTTATTTTGCAAAAAAGATAAATTGAAAATTGAGTGTTGTAATTTTAAATTTGGTATGCATCCCTCTCTTTTCTCTTTGGTTCAGATTTGAGCTTTGGGAATTGTTAGGTCTCCGTAGTTTGCAATATTGGCAAGAACAAACTCTGCAGAGGCCAACATCAAAATCACTTTGGAATCCTAGGATCTAGCCCTCCTGGATTCAGAGAGGGATCTCTCTATATAAGTGTTTTCAAATATATTTCTTTAAGGCTTATGATATGATATTAGGCTAGTTATGAAGTACAATGGTTTTTGTTTTGGTTTGGTTGGGTAGAATATCATCAAAATGAAGGAAGTATTTTGAAGGTTATAGGTGTGAGTAGTTTGAAAATGGTTCAGCTGATAGGATAGGTAAGAAAAAGTATCAATCCATTAGGCTATGGAGTCACAAAAGGATTTAATTCCACAACAAGTTTAAAAAGTGGTCCATGGGGCAAGTCATCTATGTCAAAGGATTCTTTAGATTGATTTTGTGATATGGAAACATAAAAAGTGTTGTGAAAGAACCAAACACACAAGAAAAACAAAGGACAACCTAAGATCAGGTAAGTACTTTTAAAATAGCCTGATTTTGGCATGCACTTAATGGAAAGACACAAAAGTAACCTAAGATCAGGTAAGTACTTTTAAAATAGCCTACTTTTGATATACCTTTAAAGGAAAACATTTAAAAAACAAAGAACAGCTTAAGATCAAGTAAGAACTTTGAATCTAGCCTGCTTTCAACATATTCTTAAAGGAAAACATTCACGAAAAACATAAAAAGTAGCCTAAGATGAGGTAAGTACTTTTAAACTAGCCTGCTTTTGATATACCTTTAAAGGAAAACTTTTCAAAGCAACTGTTGGAGAAGAAAATAGAGGACGGGGCTAACCATAGACTTCTCTAATTCAACTTTACTTAGCAGACTTTTCAAGAACATTCAAGAACAGAATCTCAAGTTTTACTCAATAAGACATGGGCTCACCAACATTCCTTGACTGATCACACTCTATTGAATCATCCTAAAATACACAATTAGCAGAAAACATAAAGATAAAGATTTATCAATGAGATTTAGGGTACTTGACAGTAAATCGTAATCTATATTTGCTGTTCTTTATCAGAGAAAGTGGAAAATATGGAAAACATGAGAAAAATGACAATTACAGTAAGAAAAACATCACCATTGACATAAACGAGGATCCTATAAATCAGCTTGTGTATTTGATGTTCAAACCAGTTACAATCTTCAAGTCCAGTGGGTCTTTTATAGCTTCAAACTTCTCATCTCAGTTTATGTTTCTTCAATTACAAAACAGAGCTTCAACAACCTCAAAGCTATTTACGTTTAGTGAGTATTCAACCCAACAACAATAATGAACTCCCCATATGATATTTATAGGTGAAATTGAGGAGGTGGAGTGAAAAGAGGTCTATTTGTTCAATTAATACAGAATAAGTGTTTCTCCACCTTTGGGAGGCCCGAGGGAGAAAATTTCAGATGTTTGTCTTTGTTTTAATCAATTTTACATTAACTTTCATCAAATTTAGTCACTTTTGTTGACTTTGAAGGCTTTTGGTAGGCTAGTAATTAATTATGAGCTGTCTTTGAAAAATATCCCTGACTGTGCATTAAATTTGTATTCTTTTTAGGTGAAATCAGGTGGCAGGTGGCATTTTGAGGTTTAATTGCCTCACTGATGTGGCTTTTGGAGGCTTCTTTGCTGATTTTTCTGTCTTAATACTTTAAAACACTAATTTAACTCTGATTTTGTGCTTTAAGGCTGATCATGCCTTCCTTATTCTTCTTCATTCTTTTAGTCCTTCATTTGACTGTTTTAACCTTTTAAACTGACTTTATCTTCAAACTATGCTTTATCCCTTTAAACTGTGGGATTAAGTCTTCCGATCTTCAACTTTGCGCTTTAATCCTTTATCCTTGATTTCTGATTTTCTTTACTAATTCTTCATTGATTTTCTTTGTTCACATATGGCCTACACTAGAGGGTTTTAGTTGCGAAACCAATGCTTCATGAAACACTGATTAAGACATGAAATTCAGCCCCCTTTTTGTCCCTTTTCCTTTTCATCGGGCTCTAAGGATCGTCACCCTCAACCTCTGTCCCTTTATTGGACCATGGGACGGTTTTGTGTCATAAAACCACCATGAAACCTGCAACAAAACACAAATTATTATAAAACCCTGCGTTATGTGGATGAAAACTGCTTTGAAGGCTGGCAGAGGGTGAAAGGATGAGTGAGGAGGAGGAAACAACATGTGGGGGAGGTTTTATGGAGAAAACCTATGAAAACCAGGTTTAAAAATGCATTTGGTGCGAAATTGTAGCTTGGTGGTTTTGCGAAAACTGTCAGTGGTTTTCACGCGGTGATTGAGTGGTAAGTGGTTTATTATAAAATGAACGTGATTCAATCATTGCGCGACACACGTCCCTTGGAAAACCAGTGGTTTCATGTGAGTTTGGATCATCATACCCCAATGGAAAAAGTTGCGTGAAAATAAACGTAGGCCGTTGGATCTAGGGGGAAGATCTAATGGCTACGGGAGAGCGTGACGGATGGAAAGATGCTTGGGTGAGGCTTTTAGTGGGAGCCAGGTGGCAAGCACAGATTGGGAGAGGTGGCTAGGTAGTGGGAGGTAGGCCTCGGCGGGATTGGATGTCAGGTTAAAGGAGAGTCGTTGGATTTGATTAATCAACAACGGGGATTGATTATAGGGGTGAACTGATATAAATAAGTCGAGAGAATAGGATAGGAGGGGAGGCATGGTGACCGTTGATCTTTGAAGATCAATGGTGGGGATGGATTTGTGGAGTGAAAAGGCGGGGGAAAATACATAAATGGATGGGGGCTTAAAGAACAAGGGAAGGCAGGGTCCGATGGAGGGATAAGGTGAACTGAGGTGGAGAGAAAGGGCTAAGGAAATGGTGGAGATGGGGCGATTGACGGGTTAAATGAGGGTCGTTGGATCCTATGGATCTACACTGTAGATCTCGTCGGGGTATTTTTATTGGGGTGGGAAGTTTATAAATAAAATTCGGGTTTTGAAATGGAAATGCCGATGCGATGGGGGCTTGGGATAAGGAAAAAGCGTGGTTCTGTGGGAGAACGAAGAACCAGGGCTAGGGGAAGAGGGGTTGAGAGAAAAAGGTTTAAGTGCCCGGTTCCGGGGCTTGGTCACAAGATGAAGAAAAATCTAGGGGCTAAGTCGGAAGGGGCTAAAAACCCAAAACTTTAATATGAGCGAAAAAGGCCTAAAATGAGGATTTTTGAGGTTTTTTTAAGGCTCCGATAAGGAAAAATGGGTAATTTAAACCATAAGAAAAGGATTTTTTATGAGTTCAAAAGGAATTTTTGAAGGTTTTTTAGGATAATGAAGGGTAAATGAGAAGGAGAAAATGGGATTTTTCAGAGGAGAATAAAGGATAAATAAGGGCAATCAATGAGTGACATAGGTTTAGAAAATGATGGAAAATGTCCTAAAAAACATTCTTTTTGGATATCAACATGGTTTCTTGGTGTATCTTTTCAATGAAACAGCAGTGAAGATTACTTTTTGAGTTTAGGAAGCATTAGAAGGTTTCAAGAATGAGAAATTTTCTATGAAAATAATTTCTTGAAGGCTCAGGACCTGTTTTAGCCATCATTTGCCATGACAAAAATTTACTGATGGCTAACAGTGGCTCCACTAGGGGATGGAAGCTCCTTGGAGGTGTCAAGAACTTCAGAGATTGATATTTGGGATGTACACTTGTGCCTTTATCCATTGAAAACCTTTCTTCTTTGATCATGCTGCTTTAGAAAATATGATCAGTATTTCATATCAGCAAGCAAATTTCTCCCAAACATTCTACCTGCACAGCCTACTTTTCCTAACATTTTTTCATCATAAGGTGCACTTGGACTTACAGACCTTTGTCATCAATATTTTATTCTTTTATTGAAAGAAAGAAAATGATCTAAATCTACACTTATTTCTTCCATGAGTTCATATTAAGCAGTTGAACTCATTAATTCTCTACCTAAGCTACTATCTGCCAGGATTAAACTGTCTGGTAGTTTTTATTCTCTATTCTCTAAAACAGAAATTTAAACACAGTCAAATCAAGATTAGATTATCTGATTTGCCATGGTGTCTATGGTTGTATGTACAAGCTGCACATAGACTTTATTTGCAGAAATTTAAAACAAAACTGTGAAGGCTTAAGATCTAAAAAACAAAAAACATCCTTCATTCTTTCTTTCAGCTCTGGTTTGATATTTTTTGAGCTGTTCTTTTTCTATTCTTTCTTGGTTCAGATTTTAAACATGTTTGAACCATTCTTTATTTTTCTTTGGCTCAAATTTTGGTCTAATGAGAGCCATTTATTTCTATACTAATCTAATCCACTGATAAGCCAATATTAAGCAGTTTGGAAAATATGATTCACTAACCTATTAGCAGTAAATTGAAATCTATATAATCATGATTAGGGTGTATGACTGAACAACAGTGTTCTTTTGGTAGTGGAATTTAAGCTTGCACACTTTCAGATTTCTCTTTTTTGGTATGAGGCTGTACCTTTCTTCTTTTATCTCTGCCCTCTTTTTCTATTTTCTATTGTTTTTGTATTTCTCTTTTTTCAAATTCAAAGTAGTGTTATATACAATGAACAAAAAAGCTCTGAAACTAAAATATCAGCTAACAGAAGTAATGTTTGAGCATCCTTCCATTTATAGGACCTCAAAAATACTCAGCTCCATCTAACTCTTGTAAAAAGAATGCATTGTTTCCAACAGCAGATTGAATAAGATAAGGGCCTCACCATAAGTTATCAAATTTTCCATGTTTGCCCTTATCTTCCCTCCTTGAATCCCATTTTAAAACTTTATCACCAATTTTAAAATCACTTTCCTTGGTTCTTTTTTCAAACAACTTCTTGATGTTTTCTTGTGGTTACTGTGCTCTGATGTATACTTCCTCTCTGGTTTTCTGTAGATGTATAGTCTAGTTTATTCTTCTGGTCATATCATCATCTTTAGACTGTACTTCTTGGATTAGCTTCATGACTGGAACTCCTAAATTGGTTGGAAATATTGCATCAGTTCCATAAACTAGATGGTAAGGAGACATCCCAATTGAATTTTTAATTGTCAATCTGTCTGCCCATAAAGCATGTACTAGCTTACTGTGCCATGATTTCTTGTTATCTTCCAGCAACTTCTTGATAATATTTACCAAACTTTTATTTGATGATTCTACCAACTCATTACCTTGAGGGTAATAAGCTGTAAAATGACCCAATATAATCTGATATTTATGACAGAATTCAACCATATTTTTAGACCCAAATGCAGCAACATTATCAGTTATGATCTTCCTAGGGCAGCCAAATCTAGATAGTATATGGTTTTCAAGGAATGAAATGATTACTGAATCTGTGGCATTCCTAGATGGGATGGCTTCTATCCACTTGGTAAAATAGTCTGTTGTTGTGATAATCCATTTATGTTGGGCAGATGAGGCAGGATGGATTTTCCGAATGAATTTTAGACCCCACTATTGAAAAGGAGCTTCAACAGTGATTGGTTGCAGAGGTAAGGGAAGAAGCTTTCTTTTGCCTTCAAAAATTTGACATTTGTGACAGGCAGTAATAATTTTGTGAATATCTTGGAAGAGGGTGGGCCAATAGTAACCAACTCTAAGGATTTTATTAGTATTTGACTTCCAGTAGAGGTGGCCTCCAAATTCTCCTACATGAAACTCATGCTTGATCTTATCTGCATCATTCTCAGGGAAACATTTAAGCAATAATCCACTAGCATTTTTCCAATATAAACATTTATTCAAAATGCAGTAATTTACAGTTTTCAACTTTAAGAATCTTTCCTTTGTTTTTGACGAACCAGGAGGGACATTAAGATTGAGAAAAACATACAAAATATCATCATACCAAGATGAATTCAAAAAATGACCTTCAATAATTGGGGCTGTCAAATCCTCTTGTTCATCTAATGCATTAAGCATGTTTATATCAAGAGCTTGAAAGTTGGATTCAACCATAAGTCTTGCTAGTCCTTGACCTTTTATAAGCTTAGTGGGCTTGATTTCTAAGTCATACTCTAAAATTACAGCAATCCACTTCCCTCTTTTGCCATCTGGATCTTAGGTTAATATGTCTTTTACAACTGAATGAGGCACAAATGTTATAATGTGGGAATGTAAAATGTAAACTATGAAGTCTTTTAAAGCTTTGACTAAGGAAAAGGCTTGTTTTTCCATTATATTGTACTTCAAAGGTGCATCTCTTAATGCCTTGCTAAAAAATGCAATTGGCTGCTCTTGTCCATTTAAGTTTTTATGTAATAGGACAACAACTACTGTGTGTTCTGATGCAAATGAAAAAATGAAGAAATATTTTGTAAAATCAGGACTAATGAGAATTGGTGTTTTGGTAAGGGCTTGTTTTACTAGCTCAAATGATTTCTTTGCTTCTAAGGTCCATTTAACTCCTTCTTCTCTTTTAAGCATGTTTGTCATGTTTCTAAGGAGTTCAACTAGATTGGGTATGAACCTTCTCAAGAAATTAATCTTTCCAATTAAAGATTGAAGTTCCTTGATGTTTCTAGGATGATTGATTTTCACTATACCATCGATCCTCTTTGGATCTATCCTTATTCCCTCTTCTGATATGATATGTCCAAGAATTTTACCTTCTTGGAGACCAAACAATGTTTTCTTTGGATTTAAGGACAATCCATATTTTTTGCATTTTTCAAATACTTTTCTCAAGTGTATTAGGTGTTCTTCATCTGTTTTTGAATAGACAGTGATATCATCTAAGTAATCCACTACGAAGTAACCTATTTATTCTAAAAATGCGATATCCATGGCTCTCTGAAATGTGGCACCATAATTCATTAAACCAAAGGGAATTTTCAAATACATGAAAGTACCCCAAGGTGTAGTAAAGGTTGTTTTAAGTTGATCATCAGGATGTACCAATATATGATTGTAACCTGAGAAGCCATCTAGCAAATAAATTCTTCTAGAACCAACTACCCTTTGTAAGATATGATCCATTTTGGGTAAGGGATAATTTTCCTTTAATGAGGCTTTGTTTAAGTTTCTAAAATCAATGCAAAGCCTTATTTCTCCTGTTTTCTTCCTAACAGATACAAGATTAGACACCAACTCTGAGTATCTAACAGTTAATATAATTCCAGCATCATACATTTTTCTAATTTCTTTTTCTACCAGAGGTATTTGAATAGGGTTAATTTTGTGCAATTTTAGTTTAAAAGGCTTTTGGTTTTCCTTGAGGGGTATCTTATGCTGGATTATTTCTGTATCATATGATTTCAAATCTTCATAACTCCATGTAAACACATCAGAAAATTCTTTAAAAATCTCAATGTATTTCAGTTTAATGTGAGCTGGCAGTGTTTTAGATAATTTGATCATTTTGGTCTTTTCCTCACTGCCTATGTTGCATTATTCCACTTCAGTTTCAATAGGTTCCAGTTTTAGATTTTTTGGCAGCATCATTCAAGTCAAACAATTCTTCTAATGGGACCAATCCCATTGGAAAGCTGTGATCTTTAAATTGCAGTATTTCTAAGTCTTCATTTTGTACATCTATGCTATTTTTTGTTACATTTTTGGGTTCATGGGTTAACAGATTTATATCAGCAATTTCAAGAGATTTTTCTTCTTCAAAAAATGGATTTTCTTTAGTAGGGAAGTCTTGTTCATAATATGAATCTAAGTTTGGTATATAAAATTCATTTTTGGAATGTAGGAAGTCTTCTATTTGTTTATCTCCATCAAAAACTTGCCAGTATTTTTCATTATTCGAAACAGCTGGTCTAAATTTGACTTGGGTGGTGCATTGCTTGGTTTCATGAGGTGTTAGACAAGTTCTAGCAGCAAAGGCTAATCCATTAGCCATAATGTTCTAGTTCCTTGGGACAAAGGTAAGTTTAAATTTAGCAAATGTTTTTAACAAGTCCATGGATTCATCTCTATAGGCTCTAAGTCTGGGATGTTTGGCACTATATTCCCCATTTACTTGCCTAATTATAAATTCTGAATCCCCATGAACTTTTATTCTTTTGGCCCCTAATTTCTTCAATAAATGGAGGCCTAAAAGGAGAGCCTCATACTCTGCGATGTTGTTTGTGCATTGGAAGTTTAATCTATAGGAATGCCCCTCAGCATGATTGTTTTCAGTGTTGTGTAACCATATGCCTGCTCCTGCACCAGTTTTATTACAAGACCCATCAAAACTCATACTCCAAAGAGGACTGTTTTCAGATCTGTCATTTATTTTATTGTTGTGCTCTTTTTTTTTCTTGCCTAATATGTCACTCTGTTGTTCCTACAAGTCTGTTCTATGCTGAATTTTGTTTTCTCCCTCAAGATTTTCAATATTTTGAGGTTTTAATTTTTTATTTTCATGATCTGTACTGTGTTTATGACTGTTTTTGACCTCAAAACATATGATCTGTTTGCTGTAATTTTCTAAATTAGAAAAATTTATTTTAGTTTTCTCCTCATTTTCCTCTTCGTCTATGGCTTCCAATATGTTTGTGTGTGGTGGGAACACTAGATTGGGTGATGTGTCATTGAGTAACTCCTGCTAATTAGGAATCTCATCATTGTAAAGAATGAATGATTCAAGGTTAGTGTGTATGGAATAAAGAGGAGATTTTTCTGTTCTTTCTTGGTTACTCACTGTGTATTTCATATGTGTTTCCCTATAAAGTATTCTAGGTTGACTGAAGACAGGGATGGTGGCATAAGTCATATCCATCTGCATAGTGCCTTGTAACTTAGCACCCTATGATCTTGAAAGAAGCATGCCATATTTGGAGGGTATATCAACCACTACAATGTCCATTACTAAGCTTTTGGCTGGGATTTGAGCTAAGGTAATACATAGATCTTTTATTAAGCCTAGGCACCTTACTCTGCTTGAATCAAAGGAATATAAACCCTTATAAGGTCTAGTTACCTCAAGGCCTATTTTTTCCATGATTACTTTAGGCATGAGATTGTGTGATTCCCCTGAATCAAGCACGACATTGTGCAAAATATTATCATGGATGTTCAAACTGATGTAAAATGGAGGTGTAGTTCCTTCTTGAAATTTTCCTTCAATTTTAGGACCAAACAGAAGCACTGGTGTATCATCATTCAAGTTAACAGTATCATGAATTTATTCTATGTTTAGAGCTTTAAAAACCTGACATCTATATACATTTTGAGTGACTAACTCAGTGAGTGGGACAGAGATTTTAATTTTGGAAATTTCACTTTCTAGGCTAAAGGGAATCTGATTTTTAACAATGTTTGATTCAGCCTTCTTAGTCACTGATTCATCAGCAAAATCAGCTTGTTGATTTTTACTATTTATAGTAGTTAAAATGGTTTTTTCAAGAGCATTAGCTGAAGTACTAGTGCTGCTAGGGTCATCACTATGTTTTTCATTGATGTGGTTGTTTTCTCCCTTGTTTGGATCAGAACTTTTAGCCACTGTTTTATGATTTTCTGTTGTCTTTTTAGAAGTATTTTCAGGGCTGGTTTTGGCAGAATTTTCAGAGGTTTTCTTCTTGGGAGTATCTTGATTCTTTTTACTTCTTAGGTCATATTTTTTAGGTGATCCTATGATGGCATTTTCAAAGTCTGGTTCATATTATTCATTCTCTTGTCTTCTATCATCATAGGGTGTATATAGACCTTGTTTTCTTTCATAAATGAAATCAGAATCCTCATTTCTTACTCCCAACATGTTCATGTTCTCATCATCTGTTTGTTCATTTGTTTCTTCATCCTCATTAACATAATTTTCTTGGAAAGGAGGTCTGATCTGTTGATCAACATCTCTTTGTATTTTCTGAGGTTGATTTCTCCTAAAGTTCTGATTTTGGTTTTGGGATTGATTTTTGTTTTGAGAGGCTGATTGATTTTCTCTAAATTGAGCTCTCTCATATATGCTCATTCTTTCCATCATCTTCTCCATCATGCTTTCCGATTTTTATTTAGATGTAGAAGGTACAGCTTCATCCCTATATGATACCCTCTTCTCAGTCCTCTTTCTAGCTCTCTTCTCAATCAAATTTGTTTCCACACTAAGAGCTCCCTTCTACATGTCTTCTAAAGTTAAGGGATCCCTTTCTCTTAGTTGATAGGCCATTTCAGGATCAAATCCTTCAGGGAATTTGGCCAAAGCTGATCCTTTTGGAGGTTTCAAATCTGGGGGTAGTGCGTTATAAACACTATTAAATCTAGTGCAATAATCTTAACCACTTTCCCCAGCATTTCTTTTGAGGTTGTTGTAATCTGAAATTATTTGGAGAGGGTTCTTCCTAACTTTCCATTTGTTTACGAATATTTGATGGAAAGCCAGGAGATCATTAATACTTTGAGGGTTTAAGCCTTTGAACCATTTTCTTGCTTCTCCCCCTAAAATTTGAGCAAATAATCTGAGTTTAATGGTTTCATCATCTATTTCATTTCTATCAAAATAGTCATTCGTCTTATCCACATGTATTTGAGCAATGATGGAACCACTAGCATCATATAATGGGATTATGGACTGATAGTCCTGTGGAAAATTGGGTAAAGGTAATGGTAGGACTAGAGGAACATACCTGCTGCCATGATAGGAGGTTATGGAAAAAAGGGGGGGTTTACAAGTGGAGGGTTTATGAAAGGAGGGGGAGGGTGAAATGGAGTAGTTTGTATAGTGGGTGTATGGATAACAGAGGTACTAGGACCAGGAAGAGACTGTTGAGCAGATCTAGGGTGAGAAAAACCAAAGTTATGAATGAAATGAAGGTCAGGTGAAGTGGTTTCTCTACTATAAGTATGTTCACCACTATGTTGGGGTAAGTGTGAAGGCTCAAAGTCTATATGATCTATATCACTAATTTACTTAGTTCTGTATGGGTTTATTACATCAACTTGTGTATCTTGTAGAGCTGAGAGGTTTTCAGGGACAAAATTAGATCTATGAATTGGTCTGACAACAGTTGAAGTCTTGGATTTAGGAGATTTGCTAAGGATAATCTATGGGTTATCAACTATCTCAGGAGGATTTGGGTCTGGAAAGGCTCTAGTATAAACTCTTCTAGAAGCCACTATGAGATGTTTTTAAACCCAATGATGAGAAAATTTCAGCCAAGTATGACAATCTTTTAAAGGCTAACTAATATTTTTAAAGAAAACTTAATCCTCAAAGTCTTCTTAACCGAGTTTGAATGATGTTATGATAAAAATTTCCCAGTGGAGTCTTAGGAAAAAATAGTGGGGTCAGTAGGCCTACTAAATACCAATGGAGTCGCCAGGTGAAGGATTTTTACTTATTTTCAAGGTTTGGTTGTTGTTCACCAGCAACAATCAATAATAACCAGTCTTGGTGACACTTGTTTTATTTAGAAATAGGGGTTATTTGAGTTGTGAAGTTATCTATTACTCAATAATCTACCCAGTATGGTCGCCACTCTCTTAGGGCTCCGTAGTTTTAAAGATTGGCAAGAACAAACGCTGCAGAGGCCAACATCAAAACCACTTTGGAATCCTAGGATCTAACCCTCCTGGATTCAGAGAGGGATCTCTCTATATAAGTGTTTTCAAAGATATTTCTTTAAGGCTTATGATATGATATTAGGCTAGTTATGAAGTACAAGGGTTTTTTTTTTGGTTTGGTTGGGTAGAATATCATCAAAATGAAGGAAGTCTTTGGAAGGGTAAAGGTGTGAGTAGTTTGAAAATGGTTCAGCTGATAGTATAGGTAAGAAAAAGTATCAATCCATTGGGCTATGGAGTCACAAAAGGATTTAATTGCACAACAAGTTTCAAAAGTGGTCCATGGGGCAAGTCATCTATGTCAAAGGATTCTTTAGATTGATTTTGTGATATGGAAACATAAAAAGTGCTGTGAAAGAACCAAACACACAAGAAAAACAAAGGACAACCTAAGATCAAGTAAGTACTTTTAAACTAGCCTTCTTTTGGCATGCACTTAATGGAAAGACACAAAGTAACCTAAGTGTTAGTATGACTCTTTCGTCATAAAATATCACTTTAGCTACGCATAACAAATAGCCCTAACATCGATTATGGCTGCAAAATATCTTTAAGTCTGCTGCAAAAATTTAGATCTAAGCACAAAATACATTAAGTAGATAAAATATAATATGGCTCCATGCATCCAATAGACAAGAGAAGAACAAAGTGTTTAAAAGAATGATTTGTATTATATTAAAGAATGGGGCACCTGATAGGAAAACAAGAAAGGTGTTTTCTGATTCTCCTCAGTGGGATGGGTTCTTGGAAGTCCTCAGTGTTTCAGATCTAAAAATTCCTCTCTCTTATTGTGGTAGAAAACCCAAACAAACATAGAACTCAATGGGAGCTCACAAGGTAAAAAATGGAAAATGGTGACCAAGAATAGATCTAGTGTGATCTAATGCAATGAAGGTGACTAATGAATGGGGAAAACTCTCCTGTTTATAACAAAATATTAGGGTTATCTAGAACTTGTTGCATGAATAAAATATTATTAATCAAATTCTAGAACCACCCTTTAGGAATATTTTATTATATTTGTTGGAGGGAAAAGGTCTTTTGACATGGGTCAGTTCCTTTATTTATAAACAATAAATAAATAAATGATTTATTTATTATTTTAGGGAGATGATGGGGATATAATTAAATAAATAATGATTTATTTAATTGTTTAAAAATGATTTAGTCAAATTTAACTAGGAATGTTATTAAATAATGATTTAAATAACTTGTTCCTAGGAAATAATTAAATAAATAATGATTTATTTAATTAATTTCCTTGTTTTGGGTTAAATATGACTAGGAAATATGGACCAATGTTATTTGACATGGTGAAAGAAATTTTATTTAGGGTAAAATTGGTCTTACATGGTGTACTTGGGTTCATCTAATGATAATGAGTTATATGACCAAAAAAATGGTGTAACAGATTTGCCCCCAACATACGAGTGTTAGGAGAAAATCATATGACTGAAGTACGTTATAAGAACTCAATCACTAGGTATCAAAAGGGAAGTGAGAGAGAGGAATGTAAGGTAGTCTAATGTGCTAGAGGACTAGACCCGGAGGAGACGAGACTTACAGGTGCAACAAGTCTCTAGGTGATGAGTGGTACCAGTGTTAAAGGCAGCAGGGGAGGCATACCTATGCCCGCCGAGAAAATAGTACAAAGAATAAGGTGCCCAGAAAACCACGAAACGGAATAATGAATCATATGTTGGCCTAAACATGAGCTAGATAAAAAAAATGATAAATCCCACATACATGCGATGCTTGGAATAATCTTCAGGACTTATACAAGGAGATTTTAGTACATGAGATACAAATACACCCAAATGAACCCTACACATGGGGAAAGGCTCGCAACATCGGACTGGTACATGAAAATCGAAGAGGCACTGCAAGTGGTTGGGGCTGATATCATCAAATGAGAGGAGCTGCATCAAGGGCGGAAATGAAGAAGTCATACGGGCATGTGGGTGTTTACCTGCAGGTCCACCCCCTCATGAGGGTTGAGACATCTCACACGCCCCCGGGAATCACCAATAGCTATTGTTGCATCACTGGACCATCAAGTGTATAGATCACCATCATGCTGAGAAGAACTGGAACCAAGGTACACTGACCCCTAGACCTGGCTTCTGGAGTAAGGAAGTTGATGTCGATAGAAGACGGTCCGCCATAGGTGAGTCAATAAGGGAACCCCAACTAAGGCACGAGGGAAAATAGTAGAGTGATGAACAAGTAGGTACTGATAATGATGATGGAATGAGGGATACAAAGGAGCAGTTGGACGACTTCCCTTGTTAGAGAATAAAGGGCATGAATGGCTTGGCAGCAACTAACACAATATTATGAGGGATAGGGGACAAGGGTACTGAAGGCCATAATGTGCAACACGAGAGAGGGATCAAGCAAGAAAGGATGGAGGATTATAGCGGGGTATGACGAGACTCGGGATAGACTCGATGGATGTGATGATGACTCGACGCGGATGCTCTAAACAAGGGCTACTCAATGGTGCTGCCTCATAGTAAGGGTCTAATGGGGGACTAGAAAAGCATGAGTACAATAGGGTAGCTCATGACAAAAATCAACATGAACGAAGATGAGTAAGGAGGAAAAGTGGTGCCCTAAGTACAAGTGTCGTAAGTGAAGAAATTCGATTTTAAGAAGAGGTGAATAGACCCTTCATGGAAAAAATGTGTCCTGGTGAAGCATGAAAAACTGACAAATATCCATTTGAGTGTTCGGTGAGAGCTTTCCAATGGTGCAGATGGTATGTCAAACGGGGCTACGATTTGGTCACAACAGGCGAAAGAAAAAATAGGGGTTTCCTTCTAATAAGGTGTTTTCCCTCCAAAATCATTCATTTGCTTGTGTAGCTGTGATGAATGTGAAGAGGAGAGAAGGCCCTAAATCTTGCGTCGATCGTAGCAGATAAACCGACTGTTGGAATTGTGATCCGTCAGTTGCAGGTAATAGGCCTAATCCTAAGCTTTGTTTTTGATGGATTCAAATTGCAGATTAGGGCTTTAGATCTTAGTGACTGCCCTTACTTCATCATTACGGTTGGGTCGCACTTTTTGGGGCAAAAGCTGCGACCTGGGACGCAGGTTTTGGCCTAAAAAGTGCGACTTGGCCCAGGTTTTGCCCAAAAAGTGTGACCTGTTAGATGTGGGGGGTGTCAGTGCAGTTATGGGTTGAGATTATGTTTTGGTGTATGTTAATGCAATTTTGTTGAACTGGAGGCTTACAAAAATGATATTTTTGTGCAGATATGGTAGATATACGGATCAAGTGGAGAGAGAGAGAGACTTAGGGACATTACAGACGGAAATCTAGGTGGATCAGGGTGTCCGTCGTGCACTTGCTAAGCATAGGGTTCTGAAATTTTTGGAGAACCCTTTGATGAGGGCTGGAGAGCCCTTGTTGGCCCAGATTATTAGTTATTGGGATCCAGATCATGAGGCATTTGTAGTGCAGGGGCACAGGATCGAGCTGACAATCCAGGATTTGTATTTCTTGACTGGTCTCCCACCATTAGGGATGGTGGGAAATACGCAACCAATGTTATCACGGGAGTGTAACATTATGGATTTTGTTGAGCGATATTGTCGACTAGGTGTGCGAGTCAAAGGGACTCGGATATCCATTGGTGATCTAGAGAGGTTGGAGACCTGGGCAGTGGCCGCAGCAGTGTTGCGGATCTTGGGTATCCAGGCATTACATCACATCACTGGAGGGAACATGATGATTGTGGAGAGTGTGCTAAGTGGGACCTACTATGGGTGGGCCCAGATGATGTTGGTATCGATGAAACGACAGTTGTCGCTATGCAAGTGGCAAGTGAATCATAATTGCACCTACGGGACGGTGTTGTGCTCTTTCTTCTTTGAGAAGATCCCGACCTTACGACCTCATGTACAGTTTCCTGATGGAGGTCCGAGAGAGCCCCAGATGCGTCGGTGGGGATGAATACTGTGTAGAGGAAGGGGAGGGGCAGTCGGATGGATGTTCTGACCAGAGTTCTTCGCGCATTGGGATCAAATGCCATTATACATAGACGACTATCCCTATAGTGGGATGAGTTATTGGGGAGATCTGGACTTGCCGCTTCCGCCTGGTCGAGTGTGGGGGCCCGATGGTAAGTGAAAATTAAATAATATATTATGTTTATTTTAGAGTTTGTGACTAGTATACATGGTGCTAATCGTGATGTTTTTTGGAATGCAGATATATCTCCGGTAAAATCGGCCGAATATATGGGACGACCTGCAGCGACAGGAGCTATAGGTGCAAGTGGATCAAGGATGGCACAGAGCGAGGATATGGCTGCTCTAGTGGAGGAAATTCATCGTAGATGTGAGGGGCTACTGACCGGTGTATCAGAGCGTGGTTGGCAGGATTTAGATGACTGGTACATAGAGTTATGTATGGTCTACCCTCGGAGTGGCGAGGTAGCATGCGACACATGGCGATGGTTGATCAGGCTGTGCGTGATCTATGAGCTGTGGGAGGAGAGCCATTGGCTCTGGATCCTCCAGAGAGTGATGAGATGTAGGGCAAGTGGTGCCCCAGAGTGTCTATGTAGGGATGAGTGGTGCCCCCGATTTTTGTAGTTTTGTTATTGTAACATGCTATGGGCATGTCATATGTTTCAGAGTAGATGGACTCTAAAAACACATGTTATATAATATATATGATGTATATGCATTTGATTGATGGTGTTAAATGTTATTGTGTTGTGTGTGATAAATGCCAGTCTAGAACATGATTTTCTATTTGATCTACGTAGTGATTTTGATCTCTAGGTATATGGATAAATGTAATGAATCTAAATTGTCGGATCAAAATATGCACTCGTAAATATTGTCTAAACAGGATAGGGTTATGCACACGATAGACACCATTAATTTGTAAGACAAGAAGTAGGGAATCTAAATGAACATGCAGATGGAGGATGTGATGAGAGAGGGCATCGGCTAAGATACCACGAACTACGTCATATTTGGCCTGATTATTGGTGGCCTTACCAATGAAGACCCCATTTGCAAGAACCATGGTATGTAAGGGGGTAAATATGGCCCATGCTGCTAAAGAGATATGGCAAGAATAATGACTTGCCCCATTGGCGTAGCCCAGATAAGGTGTGGACGAGAGGGCCGATGTAATAGTGTCATAAGACAAGAAATGGGAGGGATGAGAAAAAGGATGGCAACGTGAGTAGAGGATAGACATTCATTGATGGCTACGGGAGGGATTAGTCTGGGTAGGAAGTCTAGGACTCATAGATCGACAAGAGGGAGATGAATGAGAACTATGGGATGAAGAGTGGGCACTCAGGCTGTGACGGACATCGAAGATACGGATGGTATGATCGTGATTAGGAGAGGGAATGGAAAGGTCAAGGAGACCATAAGACGCTGAAAAGGTACCTAAATCATCAATATGGGAAGAGAGGTGGAGATACAGGTCATCATGGGGAATGACAGAAGAACAGGTAAAAAGACGGTCAAAAAATGAAGAACCCGTGTCTGGAGGGGAATCAAGCAAAAGAGGTGGAGTGGATTCAGAAGGAATGGACTCCGGGGAGTGTGCAGACGATGATAGGTATAGAACGGAAGCAGCAGGGTCTGACATCTCAACATCAGGGGGAGGAATGTCAATGGTAGTAGGGGGATCCACGAGTAGACTGGACGCATATTGAGCAAGGATTGGAGAGGCAGATTAATTTTGTTCAACTTCATACTTGCGGATGACCTCTAAAGAGGCTCGGTAATGCGTGAGGTGAGGACAACGGTGAGAATAATGGCCATGGACACCACACAGAGCACAGGGTTTGTTGGTGCGAAGATTCTTTGGGTTCTTAGCTACAGATGAGGAAGAAATAGAGGTTTCAGGGATCGTAGATTCAGGGAACACAACTTTAACCATGGGTTGGATACGGGGCAACTCAGGACAAGTGTGTGTGGGATGATCGATACCATCACACAAGGGACAAGGTTTGGTGGGTGGGGGAGGGGTAGGGTCAGGTGTGGTGGCCTTGTCATTGGATGCGCCCTTGCGAGTTTTTAGTTTCTTTCCTGTAGTTATCGCAGCATTCGGAGGGTGCTGCGGAGGGGCTAGGGGCACAGTGGTGGTGGAAGGAGTGAAGGGAATCAGTTGCACTGGTGTCACGGCTATGTATGGTTTGGCATGGCTTGGTGGGGTCTCGGTTGGAGGAGTAAGATACCATACTGGAATTCCCAAGGTTAAATTAGGGAGGGAAAGGGTGGCCATGACAGGGACCGAATAGATGCCCGGGGGGGGGGAGGGCCAAGGAAAGGTATTTGACCGGCAGGGTAATGACCAGGGGGGACAACTACCATATGGTGGAGACCTGAGGGAACTAACTCAGGAGGGTAGGGAGGTTCCTGAGTGTGATGGGAAGGGTCAGGTGAAAAAGGTTCGATGGACTGAAGCGACGGGCTAGGAGCAGGAGGCGGTGGGCGAGATTGAGGTTGCTAACTAGCCGGAGTAGGCTGTGGAAGGCCAGATTGAGATGATTGCATCATGAAAACATTTAATAGGCTGGGGTCAGAGACAGGAGGAGGGGGAGGACCAGGAAAAGTTCCAAGAAAAGAGGAATCTTTGTAGACGCCAGGGGAAACACTAGTTAAAGAATCAACAGTTGGTTTATTAGTGATAGTAGAGATGGTGGACTCAGGGGAGGTCTGAGATTTTGGTTCATGGTAGGTCAATTGGTCAATGGTGACAATCTTGCCATTATGAGGGAAAAACATCTTGCGGTGGACTGCGGATGGGACGGCTGACATGGCATAGGTGTAACTACACCCCAAAAATATGTTGTAATCAAGAGGGGCGTCGATAACTTCAATGTCGACACAAACAGTCTTGCCGGCAAGGGTGATAGGACAGTTACAGAAAAGGCTAATGGGATGGGAGGCATGGCCATCCCATGTGTGAAGGGTGATGGTGGAATGGGCCAGCTCAGGGGATTCGAGTTGTTTCCAAACTGAAGCGGACATTACGCAGGTAGATTCCCCCTCATCAATAATACACTGAGCAACATTGGCGTTTCAGATTTTGACTGGGATTTGGAAAGAAACCGAAGGAGGAAGAGGGGGATGGTCTGACTGAAGGGCATCGAAAACAATCAATTAGTCATCAGCAGGATCTACAGCGCCCACGGTAGATAGTAGAACCCTCTTTTGAGAAGGACACGACTAGAGGAGTTCCAGTGTTGAAATGGCAGGAGGAGACTAGGCCAGATCATCTACTATGCTGTATGAATGGGTAGCCAGACCAAAGGTAGCATTTTGGCATAATGGTCCCTTAGGAGGCTTGGGATGAACCTCGGCTTTGGGCGGAGGGAGGTGCAAGGGACCATTGGGTGTCGATAGAGGCTCTGTAGGACCTGACGATGGAGACTCGGAGACAGATGGAACGAGAGGTGTGGAATACTGATGGGACCGAGTTTGAAGGTTGAGGTCGACGGTGAGAAGGGGGTCAGAGGCCATCATGATAATCTGGTAATCATAGGAACCATAAGGGGAAGGTTGAGTGGTTATCGGGGCATGAGGGGGTTGAGTGGCCACAAATCCTTGTTGATGGAAAGGATTAGTAAATAGAGTGGGTTGAGAAGTAGCTGGGGTGGGAGGGACAGTAGGGGAGGAGTGTTGTCCCCGCACGGTGGCCTGAGAATCCCACATTTGCCTCATTTGTGGTAATAAGGGACAATCATGAGTGTAATGACCATAAACACCGCAACATGAACTGGGCTTATAGGTGCGAAGTGGTCTTTTCGGCTTGGGCTGAGAACCATGTAGCTGGTTAGCAGTGTGAGGATCAATACTTGAAGGATTGGGTCCACAATTACCAGGGGCAGATTTATTTCCTTTCCTCTTTCTTTGAGAAGGAAGATAATTGGTTGCGTCCTGCTGCGCAAATACGTGGCCTAGACGGGGTAGTAAGTGCTGCGGCGGGGTGGAGAAGGCAAGGGGGCGAGAGGTCCAAATGCTGGAGGAGCTGGGACAATAGACTGTGGGTAAGGATAAGGGCTAGGATGGGAAACATTGAGGTAAGCAGGAGTGTGGGCAAAAGGAGGAGACATGCCATATCCTGGGTACATGCTACCTGAAGGGGGGAATGTGCCGGAGGGGCTGGCCCCTCCTGGAGGGAAACCGTAGCCCACAGGATATTGAGCAGAGGTATGTGAGAGGGCTCCAACGATACCGTCGGTGGATTGAGATGCCCCCGATGCATTAGAGCCACTGGGCTTAGGGAGGTCAGGAAGGACAGTATAAACATAACTGGATTGGGTGTAGATGAGGTCATATTTCAAGGCTATTTGGAGGGAAGCTTCTTCGGTTTGGGGAAAATGGGATGCGACATCTTTGCCAATGGGAGGTAAGAGAGAGTGAAGGAACCAGTCCATGTAAACCCGATCTTCAATGGGGGGGCGCGACACAAGCTCTGTCTTCACTGCCATTCCTGGACATGAGAAGAAATGCTGGTCGAAAAGGATTGATGGAAAGAAGTTAAGAGTTTAGTACCAGTGTCGTATTGGAGGGGGAGTTGGAAATAAGATAGAAAGGCTTGGGCAATGGTCGCAAAGGTGGTATGGGAAGAGGTGGCTTGGTCAACATACCATTTAGAAGCATCACCGGTAATCGTGCGTTGGAACAATCAAAGACGGATGGAGTCATCGGTGACGGAATTAGAGGAACACCACATGTGGAAAGATCGGATATGGTTGGAGGGATCTCCACTAGCAAGGCCTTCGAACTTGGGAATGTCGGAGGGGAGCTTGGTTGTCATAGCAGGCCAACTGACATTGTGGCGAATAGGGTCATTAATGAGCTGATTGAAATCTGGGAGACTGAGGCCAGCCATATAAGGGAGTGATGGGACAGTCGAGGTAGGTCCCGTAGGGGTTCCACTGGACACGGACCCAGCAGTAGAACTGGGGTTAGGGCTAGGTCCAGAACTAGACATGGTGAAGGTAATAGGGGGGAACCAAGAGGAGGGGGAGAACCTGAACAATCAGAGGAAGAGTCGGAGTGCGGACTCAGCAGAGGACTTACTCGATGACGACGAGAAGGAGGAATTCGATCGATCGAAAACTTAGGGTGAAGGCCAAGAAGTCTCTGGGAGAAGCGCCTTGGGGGCGCAATGATGACGGGAAGAAGAAAAACCGACAAGGGCAGGGAGGGACAAAATCAAGTGAGGTCAAGGGCGGAGAGGTGCAGTGACAATTGATTTTAAAGTCTTTGCCAGGAGGTGTTAACCAGGCTCTTCTTCACTTAGGGTCAGTGTGTGGCATGCGTTAATTTTAATTGTTTAAACCCAGACGTTTTGAGAGTAAAATAAAAAGTGTGCTGTGTAACTGAAAAAAAATCTGCAGTAAATAAAACTAAAAGAACAGAAAATTAACGACTACTAATGCATCAATCTAACCCAAGAATGCGGGTCTCTCAAAACTGGTCTATAAGAGGGAAAAAACTAGGCGAGCCACGCAAAAAGAGGCCAATAGATCTAAGGTCAGGAGGGACAGGGATCTAAAGGAGAAATCTGCTGAAAAGAGGTGCAGAGAACAACAAAGAGGCAGAGGCAAGGTTGCTGCTAAGAAAAGGGGGATATCAGCTAAAAATAGAAAGGGAAATGAGGCGGCCCTAGAAATGAACCCAAACAAAACTATATGAGGTGATTTGAAAGGGGGAAGAGCTGATCTAAAGAGATCTGAAACTAAGGTATCAGATCTGAAAGCAATAGGGCTGAAACTCTGGAAATTCAGACTTCTGAAACAACAAAAAATCTCCCACAGAAAGTGG
This sequence comes from Pinus albicaulis, assembly GCA_034641835.2. Taxonomy (NCBI): domain Eukaryota; kingdom Viridiplantae; phylum Streptophyta; class Pinopsida; order Pinales; family Pinaceae; genus Pinus; species Pinus albicaulis. Next base: position 727,519,307 of record CM076572.1, on the reverse strand, counting down.
AGGGTACTAGAGCCCTAAGGGGAAATATTCCCACTTATTTGAGTGAAACATATCAAAAACAGGTCTAAATGGGCAGAGACAGAGGCTGGAAAACCCTGACAGAAGCCTCAGACAAACCCAGAAAAGGTTAGGGAAAATTGCAGAAAAAAGTGCAAGTCACAGGTTCTAACCTGTTTGTTGTCCACGACGCAGATTTAGGGTAGAAAAGTGCAACCTCAAGGCCAGGTCACACTTTTTGGGCTGATAAGTGCGACCTGCAGATCCGGTTCTCTCGACGGCGGATTTCAGAAAATTTGTCGTCTCAGCTGCAGCTGATGTCTGTCACCTGCGCAATAAGGCCAGAAACACACAGAAGTTAAAAAATTGACTGTTTGAGGGTTTTAGAGGTGGAAAGCACCATAAAAATAGGGAAAAAAAATGGAAGAGAAACCCTAGGGTCTGAAACAGCTGGATATGCAGGAATATATAAAATGACAGCGGTCGCAAAAGAAAACCCGTGTGGAGTCGCCAATTGTTAGTATGATTCTTTCGTCATAAAAGATCACTTTAGCTACGCATAAAAAATAGCCCTAAAATCGATTATGGCTGCAAAATATCTTTAAGTCTGCTGCACAAATTCAGATCTAAGCACAAAAGACATTAAGCAGATAAAATATAATATGGCTCCATGCATCCAATAGACAAGACAAGAACAAAGTGTTTAAAAGAATGATTTGTATTATATTAAAGAAAGGGGCACCTGAGAGGAAAACAAGAAAGGTGTTTTCCGGTTCTCCTCAATGGGATGGGTTCATGAAAGTCCTCAGCATTTCAGATCTAAAATTCCTCTCTCTTATTGTGGTAAAAAACCCTGACAAACATAGAACTCAATGGGAGCTCACAAAGCAAAAATGGAAAATGGTGACCAAGAATAGATCTAGTGTGATCTAATGCAATGAAGGTGACTAATGAATGGGGAAAACCCTCCTATTTATAACAAAATATTAGGGTTATCTAGAACTTGTTGCATGAATAAAATATTATTAATCAAATTCTAGAACCACCCTTTAGGAATATTTTATTATATTTGTTGGAGGGAAAAGTTCTTTTGACGTGGGTCAATTCCTTTATTTATAAACAATAAATAAGTAAATGATTTATTTATTATTTTAGGGAGATGATGGGGATATAATTAAATAAATAATGATTTATTTAATTGTTTAAAAATGATTTAGTCAAATTTAACTATGAATGTTATTAAATAATGATTTAAATAACTTGTTCCTAGGAAATAATTAAATAAATAATGATTTATTTAATTAATTTCCTTGTTTTGGGTTAAATATGACCAGGAAATATGGACCAATGTTATTTGACATGATGAAAGCAATTTTATTTAGGGTAAAATTGGTCTTACATGGTGTACTTGGGTTCATCTAATGATAATGAGTTAGATGACCAAAATAATGGTGTAACACTAAGATCAGGTAAGTACTTTTAAACTAGCCTAATTTTGATATACCTTTAAAGGAAAACATTTAAAAAACAAAGAACAGCTTAAGATCAAGTAAGAACTTTGAATCTAGCCTGCTTTCAGCATATTCTTAAAGGAAAACATTCATGATAAACATAAAAAGTAGCCAAAGATCGGGTAAGTACTTTTAAACTAGCCTGCTTTTGATATACCTTTAAAGGAAAAAATTTCAAAGCAACTGTTGGAGAAGAAACTAGAGGACAAGGCTAACCATAGACTTCTCTAATTCAACTTTACTTAGCAGAATTTTCAAGAACATTCAAGAACAGAATCTCAAGTTTTACTCAACAAGACATGGGCTCACCAACATTCCTTGACTGATCACACTCTATTGAATCATCCTCAAATACACAATTAGCAGAAAACATAAAGATAAAGATTTATCAGTGAGATTTAGGGTACTTGACAGTCAATCCTAATCTATATTTGTTGTTATTTATCAGAGAAAGTGGAAAATATGGAAAACATGAGAAAAATGACAATTATAGTAAGAAAAACATCACCATTGACATAAACCAGGATCCCATAAATCAACTTGTGTATTTGATGTTCAAACCAGTTGCAATATTTAAGTCCAGTGGTCTTTTACAACTTCAAACTTCTCATCTCGGCTTATCTTTCTTCAATTACGAAACAGAGCTTCAACAACCTCAAAGCTATTTACATTCAGTGAGTATTCAACCCAACAACAATAATGAACTCCCCATATGATATTTATAGGTGAAATTGAGGAGGTGGAGTGAAAAGAGGTCTATTTGTTCAATTAATACAGAGTAAGTGTTTCTTGACCTTTGGGAGGCCTTAGGGAGAAAATTTCAGATGTTTGTCTTTGTTTTAATCAATTTTACATTAACTTTCATCAACTTTAGTCACTTTTGTTGACTTTGGAGGCTTTTGGTAGGCTGGCAATTAATTCTAAGCTGTCTTTGACAAATATCTTTGAATGTGCATTCAATTTGTATTCTTTTTAGGTGAAATTAGCTGGCAGGTGGCGTTTTCAGGTTTAACTACCTCACTGATGTGGCTTTTGGAGGCTTCTTTTGCTGATTTGTATGTCTTAATACTTTAAAACACTGATTTAACTCTAATTTTGTGCTTTAAGGCTAATCATGCCTTCTTTATTCTTATTTGGTCTTTTAGTCCTTCATTTGACTGTTTTAACCTTTTAAAATGACTTTATCTTCAAACTGTGCTTTATCCCTTTAAACTATGGGATTAAGTCTTATGATATTCAACTTTGCGCTTTAATCCTTTATCCTTGATTTCTAATTTTCTTTACTGAATCTTCATTAATTTTATTTGTTCACAAATGGCTTGCGCTGGAGGGTTTTAGCTACAGAACCAATGCTTCATGAAACACTAGTTAAGACATGAAATTCAACCCCCTTTTTGTCCCTTTTGCTTTTGATCGGGCTCTAAGGATCGCCACCCTCAGCCTATGTCCCTTTATTGGACCGTGGGATGGCTTTGTGTCATAAAACCGCCATGAAACCTGCAACAAAACACAAATTATTATAAAACCCTACATTATGTAGATGAAAACTAGTTTGAAGGCTGGTGGAGGGCGAAAGAAGCAGTGAGGAGGAGGAAATAGCATGTGGGGGAGGTTTTATGGAGAAAACTTGTGAAAACCAAGTTTAAAAATGCATTTGGTGTGAAATTGTAGCTTGGTGGTTTTGCGAAAACCGTCAGCGGTTCTCACGTGGTGATTGAGTGGTAAGCAGTTTGTTATAAAACGAATGCAATTCAATCATTGCGCGACACACATCCCTCGGAAAACCAGTGGTTTCGCATGATTTTGGATCGTTAAACCCCAGTGACAAAAGTTGCGTGAAAATAAATGTAGGCCGTTGGATCTAGGGGGGGAGATCCAATGGCTACAGGAGAGCGTGACAGATGGAAAGATGCTTGGGTGAGGGTTTTAGTGGGAGCCAGGTGGCAAGCACAGATTGGGAGAGGTGGCTGGGTAGTGGGAGGTAGGCCCTGGTGGGATTGGATGTCAGGTTAAAGGAGAGCTGTTGGATTTTATTAATCAATGGCGGGGATTGATTGTAGGGGTTAACTGATATAAATAAGTCAGGAGAATAGGATAGGAGGGGAGGCATGGTGTCCAAGATCAAAGGTGGGGATGGATTTGTGGAGTGATAAGGCAGGGGAAAATACATAAAGGGACTGGGGCTTAAAGAACAAGGGAAGGTAGGGTCTGATGGAGGGATAAGGTGAGCTGAGGCAGAGAAAAAGGGCTAAGGAAATGGCGGAGATGGGGCGATCGACAGGTTAAATAAGGGCCATCAGATCCTATGGATCTACGGTGTAGATATAATCGAGGTATTGTTATCGGGGTGGGAAGTTTATAAAGAAAATGCAGTTTTTGAAATGGAAATGTTGATGCGATGGGGGCTTGGGATAAGGAAAAAGCGCAGTTCTGTGGGAGAACGAAGAATTGGGGCTAAGGGAAGAGGGGTTGAGAGCGAAAGACTTAAGTGCCTGGTTACGAGGCTTGGTCACATGACAGAGAAAAAGCTAGGGGCTAAGCTGGAAGGGGCTAAAAACCCAAAACTTTAATATGAGCAAAAAAAGGCCTAAAATGAGGCTTTTTGAGGTGTTTATAAGGTTCTGATAAGGAAAAATGGGTAATTTAAACCATAAAAAATGATTTTTTATGAGTTCAAAAGGAATTTTTGAAGCTTTTTTAGGATAATGAAGGGTAAATGAGAAGGAGAAAACGGGATTTTTTAGAGGAGAATGAAGGATAAATAAGGGCAATCAATGAGTGACATAGGTTTAGAAAATGATGGAAAATGGCCTAAAAAACAGTATTTTTGGATATCAGCATGGTTTCTTGGTGGATTTTTTCATTAAAACGGCAGTGAAGATTACTTTTTGAGTTTAGGAAGCATCAGAGGGCTTCAAGAATGAACATTTTTCTATGAAAATAATCTCTTGAAGGCCCAGGACTTGTTCTAGCCATCATTTTCCATGATAAAAATTTATTGATGGCTAACATGAACCAGTATCTTTTCCTAACCTAGTCTATTGATGAGCCAAGTTTAAACTATTTGGAAAATTGTCATTTTCTAACTTATCAGCAGAAATTTAAAACATGTTCAATCGTGGTTAGGTTGTATGATTTAACAAGACTTTACTTTATCAAAAGTAGTGGCATTTGGACTTGCACACTTTCAGACATATTCGTTTTTGGTATGGGGCTTTACCTCTTATTTTTATCTGCCCTCTTTTTCTTCTTTTCTTTTCTTCTTGTTTCATTTTTCTGATCTTTTACTCAAGCAATGTTATGTAAAATGAATAAAATTTTAAACTAAGGACTTCAACAAAAATAGTGCTTGAGAATCACGTCATTGACAGGACCTCCAAATACTTCTGTTCCATCCATTTATTGTAGGAATAATGCATTGTTAACCCTAACTGAATGGATGATGTATGGACCTTTCCACAAATTTTCAAATTTTCCATGCTTGCCTTTGTCCTCTCTTCTTGAATCGCATTTCATCACTTTGTCTTCAATCTAGAAATCATTGGCCTTAGTCCTCTTGTCAAAAATATTTTCGATGCTTTCTTGCACTTCTTGTGTTCTGTTGTATACTTCTTCCCTAGATTGCTGCAATTGAATGGTTTGGTTTAGCCTCTTTTGTATATCATTCTCCTTTTATTGTACTTATTGAATAAGCCTCATCACTATAACTCCCAAGGATGTTGGAAAAATTTCATCCATTTCATACACTAGTTGATAGGGAGACATGTTAATTGATTTCTTGCTTGTTAATCTGTCTACCCATAGTGCATGCACTAATTTGTTGTGCCATGACTTTTTGTTCTCTTCCAACAAATTCTTGATGATATTTACCAAAATTTTGTTAGAGGAATCACCCCGCCCATTACCTTGAGGGTAATAAGCTGTAGAATGCCCTAATGTAATGTGATACTTGTGGAAAAAGTCCACCATTCTCTTGGACTTAAATGCAGTAGCATTATCGGTGATGATTTTTCTTGGACAACCAAATCTGGACAGAATACTGGTTTCCAAGAATTTGATGATTACTGAGTTAGTGTAATTCCTTAAAGGGATGGATTCTATCCATTTTGTGAAATAGTCAGTTGCAGTGAGGATCCATTTGTGTTGGGAAGAGGAGGCAGGGTGGATTTCTCCAATGAAATATAAACCCCCATTGTTGAAAAGGAGTTTCAACACTGATAGGATGCAAAGGCAAAGACAGTAGTTTTCTCTTACCCTCAAAGATTTGGCCTTTATGGAAAGTCACTACTAGCTTGTGGATATCAGGGAAAAGAGTGGGCCAATAGAAACCATCTCTAAGGATTTTGTCGGCATTGGTTTTCCAATAGAGATGACCTCCACACTCTCCTTCATGAAACTCATGCATGATTATATCTGCATCATCTTCAAGTAAACATTTAAGTAAGATACCAACATAATTTTTCCAATATAAATCTTTATCTAGAATGTATAAATTTACAGCCTTCAGTTTCAAGAATCTGGCTTTTGTTTTGGACAAAGTAGGAGGAGAATTTAGATTAAAAATCACATATAATATATCAGCATACCAGAGTGATTTTAGAAATGATTCTTCGATGGGTGGAGTTGCCAAATCCTCTTGTTCATCCAAGGAATGTATCATGTTTATGTCTAGTGCTTGAAAGTTTGCTTCAACCTTCAGTTTGGCTAGTCCTTGCCTTTTAATCAGTTTAGTGGGCTTCATTTCTAGATCATACTCTAAAATGACATCAATCCACTTACCTCTTTTACCATCAAGATCCTGAGTTAGTATGTCCTTAACAACTGCATGAGGAACAAAAGAAATGACATGTGAATGTAAGATGTAAAATCTGAAATATTTTAAGGCTTTGATTAAGGAAAAATCCTGTTTTTCCATAATGTTATATTTTAGAGGTGCATCTCTTAGTGACTTGCTGAAGAAAGCTATGGGTTGTTCTTGTTCCATTATGTTCTTTTGTAGCCATACTGCAACAATTGTATGTTCGGATGCAAACGAGAAGATGAAAAAATCCTTGGTAAAGTCAGGGCTAATTAGAACTGGTGTTTTGGTAAGTTCTTGTTTTACCAGTTCAAAGAATTGTTTTTCTTCTACGGTCCATTTTACTCCTATTTCTCTTTTCAGCATGTTTGTAATGTTTCTTAGGAGCTCTGCAAGGTTTGGCATGAACCTTCTTAAGAAGTTGATCTTTCCAATGAAAGATTGCATCTCTTTGATGTTTCTAGGGTGACTGATCTGCAATATTCCCTCAATCCTCTTTCAGTCTATATTAATCCTTTCTTCATATACGATATGGCCTAAAAGTTTCCCTTCTTGAAGGCCAAATAGAGTTTTCTTGGGATTCAAAGATAAACCATCCTTTCTACACTTTTCAAAGAGTTTTCTTAAGTGAGCTACGTGTTATTCATAAGTTTTGGAATAGATAGTTCTGTCATGAAGGTATATCAAAACGAAGTAGCCTATTTCTTCGCAAAAAGCAATGTCCATGGCTCTTTGAAAAGTGGCCCTCTCATTCATTAACCCAAAAGGCATTTTGACATACATGAAGGTGCCCCAAGGTGTAGTGAAGGTGGTTTTATGCTGATCACTTGGAGGTACTAGAACCTGATTATACCCTGAGAAACCATCAAGAAAATATATTATTTTGGAGCCTACCACCCTTTGCAGTATATGATCCATCTTAGGTAAAGGGTAGTTGTCTTCTAGGGAGGCTTTTTTGAAGTTTCTGAAGTCTATGCATAGCCTAATATCCTGTGTTTTATTTCTTACCGACACAAGGTTTGAGACCCATTCTAAGTACCTGAGTGGGAATATTATTCTGACATCATACATATTTCTAATTTCTTTCTCAACTAGAGGAATTAGGAAAGGGTTTATCTTACGCAATTTTTGCTTGAATGGTTTCTAATTTTCCTTGAGAGGAATCTTGTGCTGAATGATGTTTGTGTCATATGACTTCAAGTCCTCATAGCCCCATGCAAACACATCCTTAAATTATTTGAAAAGCTCAATGCATTTCTGTTTTATAAGAGCTGGTAGTGTTTTGGAAATTTTTATCATTTTAGGTTCTTCTTCACTGCCTATGTTGCATTCTTCTACATCTGTTTCAGTGGATTCCATTTTAGGCTTCCTAGCAACATCATTGAAATAAAACATCTCTTCTAAGGGGGAAAGACCTCTTGGAAATATATTTTCTTTGCATTGAAATACCTCAATAACTCTTTTTTCTGAATCTTCATACAATTCTGCCTCATGAAGGTGTTCTAGCAGATTTACATCAGTAGTATTAGGTGGCTCTATTGTGTGTGTTTGTTCCTCATCAGAGCAGGCTTCTTCATGATCTAAGTTTGGTTTTGGCATTTCAAATTCATTTTTGGATTGCAGGAAGTCTTCAATATGTTTTTCCCTTTCAAACATGCCAATATTTTATGTTATCAGGTACTTTTGGTCTACTTTTTACCTTCACCATCCATTGTTCACTGGCATGAGGCAGTTGGCAAGTGCTGGTAGCAAAGGCTAGTTCATTTGCAAGGCTGTTTTGAGCTCTTGGGACAGAGTAAGTTGATATTTTTCAAAAGTTTTCAGGAGGTATAAAGTAGCATTTCTATATTCTCTTAGCCTAGGACTTTTGGCTGAATATTCCCCTTTGATTTGCCTAATGATCAGCTCAGAATCTCCTTGAACATAAATCTTCTTAGCTCCTAAAATTTTCAAAAATTGTAATCCTAGGAGAAAAGCCTCATACTCTGCAATATTGTTTGTACATTTAAAATATAGTTTTTAAGAGTGACCTTAATTAGTGTTGTGTATCCAAACAGCCGCTCCTAAACCAGATTTGACACAAGAGCCATCAAATCTCATGTTCCAAAGAGTTTCAAGTTTAGATTCGCCATTATGTTCTTTTGCATGGCTGCTAGGGTTTTGGATGCCAAGTTCTTCATTTTGTGTTCCGTTTTACTATTCTGAAAGGTATTTTTCTTCCTCTTTTTCATTTACTTGTCCATTAATGTCATCTTCATTGTACAAGATAAATTAGTCAAGGTCTGAATGGATATAAAAGAGAGGGGTGTTGTTTGGCTTATCTTGGCTACTTACCATGTATTTCATGTGAGATTCTCTGTATAGTCTTCTTGTTTGGTTAAAGACTAGAATTGTAGAATAGGTCATGTCCATTTAGAGGATTCCTTGGAGTTTGGCTCCCCATGATCTAGAGAAGAGCATGCCATATTTTGGGGGAATGTCAGCCACTACAATATTCATGACTAGGCTTTTCGCTAGTATTTGTGCCTGATTGACACACAGGTCTTTGATTAGGCCCAGACATTTAAATCTACTTGAATCAAAAGAGTACAAGTCTTTATATGGTCTAGTTGTTTAGAGGCCTAATGTTTCCATCACTACCTTTGGCATGCGGTTATGTGAAGCACCAGAGTCTAGCATGGCATTGAGTAATATTTTGTCATGAATGTTCAAACTGACATAGAATGGGGGCACAACTCCTTCTTGGAACTTTCCCTCTACCTCTAGTCCAAAAAACAACTCTGGTTTGTCATGAGTTATATTTAGAGTATCGATGTCATTTCCTATGTTTAAAGTCCTCAAAAATTGAGATCTATATACATCTTGACTCACTAATTCAATAAGGGGTATGGCTATTTTGATTTTGGAAATTTCACTCTCAATACTGAATGGTGCTTGAGTTCTTGGCAAAGTTAGATCAGTTTTATCATACATGGTATTTTCAACAACTTTAGCTTGCTGAGTTTTATTTTGCATCTCAGTTAAAGAAATTTTTTCCAAGCCACTAGATGATGTATTAGGGCAGCTTTGGTCACCATCATGTTGGCTGATTTTTTTTTTTATTTGATCAGGATTCTTAGCCATTATGTTGGTATTTTCTATTGTCTTTTTAGGAGTGTTTTCAGGGGTCTTTTTAGCAGAAATGTCTAGTTTGTTATTCTTCGAGGGATCTCGAGTCTTCCTACTTCTGAGGTCATACTACCCATGAACCTCCATGATAGAATTTTAAAATCCTATTTTGTGTTCTTCACAATCGTCATATGTTATTTCAGCTTGGTTTGAGGAAAACAGACCTTGTGCTTCTTCTGTGAGAAAAACAACATCCTCACTATCAGAGCCTATTAGATTTACATGGTTTTCTTCTGGCTCTTCAGTCTCCCTTTCCTCTTCATATACATAATTTTCGTGGAAAGGAGGTCTGATTTGTTGGTCATTTTCTCTTTGTATGATTTGAGGAAGGTATCTTCTGAAGTTTTTATTTTTGTTTCTATTTTGAGGATTTGCTTGGTTTTCCCTAGGGGGTTCTCTTTCATTCAAGTTGATTCTCTCCATCATCCTTTCTATTACCCTAACTAGAAGGTCAATTTTAACATCAGATGTGGAGGCCACAGTTTCTTCTTTGTGTGTAACCCTCTTTTCTATTCTCATTTTAGCCCTTTTATCAATTAGATTGGATTTTACACTTACTGCTCCCCTTTGCATGTCTTCTAAGCTAAGGGGATCTCTTTCTCTTAATTGATAAGCCATGTATGGATCGAATCCATCTTTAAATTTTACTAAGGCTAGGCCTTGTGGGGGTTTCATGTGGGGAGGGAGTGCATTATATACACTATTAAATCTAGTGCAGTAGTCTTGGACACTTTCCTCAACATTTCTATTAAGGTTATCATACTCTAATAGGATTTGAAGAGGATTTTTCTTAGTATCCCACTTGTTTATGATTGTTTGATAAATGGAGGGGATATCATGAATGATATTAGGGGTTAAGTCCTTGAACCATTTATTTTCTTATCCCCCTAAAATTAGGGCAAACATTCTCATTTTTATGGTCTCCTCTTCTATTTCTTGGTAGTAAAAAGCATCATTCATCTTGTCTACATGTTGTTGGGTAGCTATAGGGTTAGTTCCATTAAAGTGAGGGATTTTAGATTAATATTCCTATAGCATAGGTAGTAAAGGTTATGGTAGTACCAGAGGGGCATACCATGCTGCCATGATAGGAGGTAATGGAACCCAAGGAGGATTTACAAGAGGAGGGTTTATGAGTGGAGGTGGGGGATGAAATGGAGTGGTTTTTACAGTGGATGTATGAATGGGGGTGGCAGATGTACTTGGACCAGCTAGCTGATTTTGAGCAGTTTTTTAACGAAAGAGTCAAAGTGTTGGAGAAGCTGAAGATCAGGAGGAGTGCAAGGAGAGGCTTCTCTACTAGGACTCTATTGTAAGCTGGTAGGCTCAAGGTTTGTCTAGTCTATCCAACTCTGAGAATTAGTTCTGAATAGGTTTCTTATATGGTGTAAGTCAATTTGGATATCTTGCAAGGATGTGAGGTTTTGAGGAACATAACTTTCCTTGTGAATGGGTCTAACACTAGTTGAATTTTCAGTCTTAGAAGTTTTTCTTAAGATTATTTATGGGTCATCAACTATTGCAGGAGGGTTCGGGTCAGGGTGAGATCTGGTGCTAATTCTTTGTGAAGCTAGATTTCAGACCTACAACATAGAGAAGCTGAAATTTTATGAGAGTTTTGAAAACCGACCTATCTGTAAGAATATTGATTTCACACAGTATGTAACTGGGCTTTATATGGTTATAACTGATTGATACATTCCCAGGGGAGCCTGTGAGAACCAATGAAGTCAACAAGGCTACTGAAGACCAGTGGAATCACTAGGTGGATGATGCTAACTATTTTGAGGTTTTTTGTTGTTGTCAACCATCAACAATTGGATACCAATCTAAAGATATTTTTGGGTTTTTTGAGTTTTTTATGTAACAATAAGCTTTTCAATAAATGTTACCGAGTATGGTTACCATTGTGTTAGTATGGTGAATCAATCAGATACCACTCTTGGCTAACACTCGATTTATCTAAGTTTGACAGGGGATTTGTGAGTTCTTAAGGAATATTTAAGCTGTTACTTACTTAGATTTCCCCAACAGAGTCGCCATTATGTTACATCCCTGTAATTTGTCAGATTGGCAAAACCAAATAGACAAAGGTAACATCAAACCAACTTTGGAGTCCTAGGACCTAGCCTTCCTAGACTCAGAGAGGGCTCTCTCTATATTAGTATAAAAGATATGAATTATTTGATTTAGGTTGCTAATTTTAGGCTAGTTATAATGGTAGGGTTTGTTTGTTTTGTTTTGTTTGGTTGGGTTGCTTGTCAAGTAGAACAGATAGAGTAAGAGAGATACAAACAATTGGGCTATGGGGTTTGTGAAAGGCTTGAAAAGTACAATAATGAATCAAGGGTGTTTCATAGGAAAAGTTGACAAAGAAAAATTGATCTTAATAGCTTTTGTGGGAGTGAAATGAACATTAAATTTGTGAATTTAGTAGGTTTAAAGGGAAATTAAGAATCCTTTAATATATACTATAACAAGAAGAGTATTTAAGAGCACTATGATTAAGAAAGAATCAAAGGAAAAGGTGCACCATAAAATTCTTTGACCAGACTTCACCAAGTAAACTTTAAAACAACAATCTAACAAACCCTAGAGAGCAGGGAACTCCTAAATTCTCTAGCTATTTACCTTCAGAGAAATAAAACAATTAAGATAAAAAAAAAAGTGATGATCAAAGAGCAGGGAACTCCTAAGTTTCTTCAATCATACTATAAAGACCTTCAAAGTAACTACTCAAGATGGACTAAAGGACAGGGCAAACCATAAACTTCTTCAGCCAAACCATAATGAGCAAAATTCAATGAAAAGGCCTTTAAAACAATGTTTTAAGCTACACCAAAGGACAGGGAATACCATAAAATTCTTTGTATTGACTCCATTCAATCTCAAGGCAAACAAGCTAAGTGGAACTAGAGAGAAATTAAGAATTCTCTAATTAGACCTAGTAGAGGAAAACATCTAAACAAAATAAAATAGACAGAATTAAGGTGCCTCTCAACAACATATATTAATATAATTTTTCTACTCTGTCATAAGGGAAAGGATGAACAATATGGAAAACATAAGAGGAAACAAAAAATATATATTATAACAACATCACCATTTGAAAAATTCCATGAATCCTGCAAATGTGCTTGCTCCATTATCATTCAGTCCAAGACAATTACAAAGTTCCAAAGCCAAAACCTCTTTATCACTCAAAGTCTATGTGATTTTCATCTCAACAATAAACCAACCAAATTATGAATCCTTACATGCATTATTTTACTACAAAATTATGAATTAAACCCTAGCTAGGGTTTTAGAAGTCATTAATTATACATATTTAATGCATCTTGACCTTAGAGACCATGCAAGGCCCAAGGCAAAATATCCAAAACTCATTAAATGAAAAAATAAATTCTAACATAAATTCTACACTAAATTTTGAGCTATTTGTCTTCAAGGCCTTAAAAATAGACTTTTCAATAACTTCTGATGTGTTTTGTTGACTTTCAGGCTGTAATATCCAAAAATGGGAACAACTACACTAATGGGAATATTTTAAGATATTACCAATATGGAGCTTCAGAAAATCATGAGCATGGAAATGTAGATAAGCTCATTATATGTAAAAGGAACATGTAACTAGCAAGTGGATGATTAGCAGCAGAAATTTTCCTCACTATTCTCTCCCGGAATGAGGAAATGCAACATTCTGGACCATCAAAACATCATATTTATAAAATAACGAAATAAATATGGGAAATGAAACTTGAATCCCATGTTTTATACATTATACAACTCCCATGTCAAATTTGAGCTCAAAAAATTCATCCTAGCTAAGTTAAACAGATCTCCCCAGCTAGAGATGGCTCAAAAACACCCCGATCCCATGACTTCTCTACAACAGAATTTCTAAATACTGTGAGAGCATAATTTCCATGAGTAACTCTACACAAAATAATTAAATATGAATTATTTGGAGATTTCATTAATCAAATAGCAGAGAAATGGAGGTTTAACCTCTTTTACACAAAGGAAAAGACACCGGGCAAGGGTTTCCAGCAATATACATGTACAAAAAGTAGCACTGCAGAAAATAATGTAGTTTACTACAAATATATATTAATAATGACTAAATATAGCATAAAATAGCTTAATAATATAGAAAATGGCCCTAGGACTTCTTATTTAGAACTCCCAGAGGGAAATCAACACCTCCTCCTTAAAGACTAGCACAAAATCAGTGGGTGCAACCCAGGTGTAGCTACCCTAGCGTAAAAGACGCAGTTTCTGAAGGGAATTGTGCTGTCGATGAATATGGCTAAATTTACCTAAGAAAAATGATTAATTTAAGCTCATATCATTCCCCTTTGATCCCTTAAGAAAGCTGATCCAAAGAGAGGATGGAATTCCTGCACAGAAATTCTTTGCACTAAACAGTGCTACAACCACAGCTAAACAGCTGAAGCATGCAAGTAGTAACAAGACCAAAGATAGCTGAATACATGAATGAATATTCTTTATGCTATACCCTCCTTTTTATCTTTGGTGATCCTCCTCACCTCGGACCCCACACATTGTTGAGGTGACTTCCTAGTGAAGATTCCTCCTCTAAAACTGCGTTGTCCTTGTTGGCTTCCGTCCCCTTGTAGCAGCGTTGTTGACTTGGTCAACTAGGACTAATCCACCTACAATGCCTATTTTCACACTAATGGATCTTCAATCTAGTTCTCATATGTGTGTCTAGGTTGATCCTTGTTCACATTGAGCTAGTTTACTTGGGTGAACTCTTCCTCCTCAAGAATGCATGTTGACTTAGTCAAACTTAACTATGTCCACATTTGTTTTTCCTTTGTTCACACCTGAAAGTGTAAAATCAAGCTCCTAAGGTGATCCCATTCCTTATTAATGTGGAAATTATTCATATTTTTATTATTCATGGGCCTCCTTACCCATCTATTTCTCTCCTAGGTGAAAGCATCAAAATCTAATATTCCAAAATTGTTGGGTGAAAATTTTGGAATATTACAGTCCTCCCCTCTCAAACATTTCTTGTCCTCAAGAAACTGAAAATATAGGACTAAATAACCTCCTCTTCTCCCCTTGTAGCATCCTCATATGATGAGCTCCCCTAAAGAATAAGATGTTGTCTCAACAATGAAAACTCATAGTGCCTCTCCAAGCAAAGAAAATCAGCATTTGGTGCACATCACAAATGGTTATCATCATGCAACAATAACATACTCAAGGAGACAACTATGTGTTGTCTGGAGGTCCTCTCAAGGTATGGAGTTTGAATTGCATGGGAAACTCTCATTCCCAGATGTAACCTCAACCCCCAAGCTATCATCCATGTGAAATGAGTCACCCTCCAACATGGAAACTCATGTAGAATCTCCTCCACCTTTGGCTTCTGAAGTGTAGGTGGGATGAATAAATGAAAATGATAGGCAAGAGGGCCTATCCCACACTGTTATCCTCTCCACTTATGACAATTTTAGAGGGCATTCTGATCTTGGGCTGCTACATGATTGCCCTCCAATGGCAAGAAGAAGATTGAGTCTCCAAGGACCCTTCCTCCAAAATATTGAGCCATGCTAACCCAAACCATCCCATACAAGATGAATGGCACATCATCACCATATGGAATCCAAATCAGAAAATGGTTGAAGGTTATGTGCAAGTTAAGATGATACACATGGTCTCTCTGGTGGATACAACGTAGTCATTTCAACTGTTGATTCATAGCATCAAGTAGCAAGTTGTTCTTCAAAGAATTTGCAACTATGCATGTTAGCTCATCTACTATGAAGTAGTAAGCAACAATATATACCAGTTGTGTACAATAAAGACAATACAACACTTGCCCAAAGTCATGTAGAGATGGGTTATCATCATTACAAAATTTGGCCCTAAAGTGACCATGAAACCCATAAATAATCTTGCTCTCTTGTGGAGCAATGCACTATTTACATATGGTGAGAAAATACAAATACTCAATAGAGTAATCAACAAGCACATAATTGCATTCCTTACCATGCATCATGTGTGAGATGAAGGTGAGGTTCGTGAGTGAGTCCTTCCATGAGAATATTCTCCTAAAAGTCTGCAAGAGGAGAGGGTTCATACTCCCTTTGGAACACTCCAATAGAAACATGCTCTCAAGTGACAACGCTGTAGGCCTTAGTAACAAGGCTCTTGTCACTCCATGACTTCTCCCTTTGACATTCCACATGCCAAAGCCATCCACCATCATGTTGCTATGTGAGAAGATCTCCTTCTAACATGAAATCCCCTCATAATCCTCCAATTCTGAAGGGTAGCCTCCTTGCACCATGAATGTGCCTTTCTTCTCTTCGGAAATATCATGAAAAGTATGGGAAAATTTCTGCCCGTACTCTCCCAAGAGAAACCACAACAATAATGACTCTTTCTGCCCTCTCACACCTCCATCATACAAATCATGAGGTGAAAATATGTCGATTGATGTGAAGAGGATCAAATCAACATGATACATCCAACTCCTAAGCTTCCATATGATGTTAGTGTCCTGCCAAGTGTCTTCCATCCTCATACCCTTCGGAAAAGGATATTCTTCATGATGGCCAAACTCTCTCAAGAGTAGCCAACACAGCTTTGCCTCTTGCTGCCC
The DNA here is from genome assembly GCA_034641835.2 of Pinus albicaulis. Lineage (NCBI taxonomy): Eukaryota > Viridiplantae > Streptophyta > Pinopsida > Pinales > Pinaceae > Pinus > Pinus albicaulis. The sequence goes on along the minus strand of CM076572.1, from coordinate 727,503,193 downwards.
TGTATCATAAATTTTCAAGTGGCTCACCATCCTCTTGCTCTCCACCCACAACCACTCAACCCCATGTGGATGCCTTCTATCAATCTTCACCTTGGCATTCTTCCAATGTGGGCTACCATACTTCACAACCAGTTCCTCTTCTTTTCATGTCATGAAGTGTTGGAATGTATTTCCTTGGAGATCTCTTAGTGAAGATCTCATGTCCATAACCATCTTGAATCCATCAAGATCCCATTGTGATAAAGGAAAAGTCTCCTCACTGCTATTGTTTGGCAGCGCTGATGACATAGTTGCTGCCTCATATCCCATCTCAAAGATGAATCTACGTTCCTTTGTATGGTAGACATAGTTCATGACATCCTCCAAAATCTTACACTCCAACCTCAAGGGTTGTGTGAAACTCAACAGTGATACATGAGGTTGATGATTCATCTTTCCTTTGAACCATTCAAGCTTGCACAACGCAGTGTAATCCTACTGCTCTATCTCAACAATAATGTTTGACCCTGGGTCATATGAAGATAAATTTCCACAATTTTTAGAATGATTTGTTGCAATAAATAAAATTGGAAATATTCCCATACCTTGGTGAGATGTGAGAACCTCTTGTAGTGCTGCAAGGACTCCTCCCTCCAATTTAGTGGCTGCCCCTCCATGAGTGTGACAACGTTAGTACTAGGCTCCTTAAGCAGAGAAGAGGACTCCTCCTCCTCTGATCTCCTACTTTAAAACCTCCTTATTACTCCTTGGGTGAAATCTGCAAAAGTAGACACCCTTGCATGATTCACATGGTTGAACCACCAAGATCTTGCCTTGCCCTCCAAGTGCAGTGCTGAGGTATCCTCAGCCCCTTTTTCCACTACTGGGTGTAGTAGGAAAAATACCTCCAGTTTCATCACCCAAGTATTTTATGCACACTTGAGTGATCCATCAAATGTATGCAATGGGAATCTATTACCTCTCATCATTCTCTCACTGCAGTGTCTTCTTTATTCTCTCAGTTGAATAAACTGAGGAAAATATAGGGCCTCTTGGAAAGCCCTAGTTTGGCACTTATATTCTACCAAATACCCACTCAGGATCTTATTTTCTAAGTGGTCTCCTTGCTCTCCACTTCCTCTATGAGAACAGGAAGTGCATGCATCTTCTTCTTCCTCCTCAAACCTTCTAGAGTTCTCACTGCAGTTTTCTTCTCCTTGAAATCCTCTTGGAGTTTCAATGCATTTCTCTTCTTTCTCCTTAGATCTGAAAATGGATGAGATTAATCTCATCCTCTCCATAATTTTTTTCTCCTCTTCTTGTTATCTTCTTATTGGATCTGAAATCCACAGGCTGAGCCAAGATGGCAGCTCTGATACCATTGTAATATCCCAAAATGGGAACAACTACACTATTGGGAATATTTTAGGATATTACCAATATGGAGCTTCAAAAAATCATGAGCATGGAAATTTAGAGAAGATCATTATATGTACAATGAACATGTAACCAGCAAGTGGATTATTAGCAGCAGAAATCTACCTCACTATTCTCTCTCGGAATGAGGAAATGCAACTTTTTGGACCATAAAAACATCATCTTCAGAAAATAACACAATAAATATGGGAAATGTCACTTTTATCCCATGGATTATACATTATAAAACTCCCATGTCAAATTTGAGCTCAAAAAAATCATCCTAGCTAAGTTAAACAGATCTCCCCCGCTAGAGATGGCTCAAAAACACCCCGATCCCATGACTTCTCTACAACAGAATTTTTGAAGACTGTGAGAGCATAATTTCCATGAGGGTTTCTACAGAAAATAATGAAATATGAATTATTTGGAGATTTAATTAATCAAATAGCATAGAAATTTAGCTTTAACCTCTTTTACACAAAGGAAAAGACACCCAGCAAGGGTTTCCGACAATATACATGTACAAAAAGCAGCACTGCAGAAAATAACACAGTTTACTGCAAATCTGTATTAATGAATGAATCTAACATAAAATAGCTGAATAATATATAAAATTTCCCTAGGCCTTCTTATTTAGAACTCCCAGATGGAAATCAACACCTCCTCTTCAAATACTAGCACAAAATCAGTGGGTGCAACCCAGCTGCTACTGCCCCAGCATAAAAGACGCATTTTTTGAAGGGAACTGCGTTGTAGATGAATATGGCTGAATTTCCCTAAGATAAATGATGAATTGAAGCTTATATCCTTCCAATTTGATCCCTTAAGCAAGCTGATCCACAGAGAGGATGGAATTCCCACACAGAAATTCTTTGCACTGAACAGTGTTGCAACCACAGCTAAACAGCTGAAGCATGCAAGTAGTCACAAGACCAAAGATATCTGAATACATGAATGAATATTCTTGATGCTATGCCCTCATTTTTATCTTTTGTGAGCCTCCTCACGTTGGACCCCACACATTTTTTAGGGGACTTCCTAGTGAATATTCCTCCTCCAAAACTGTGTTTTCCTTGTTGGCTTCCCTCCCCTTATAACAGCGTTGTTGACTTGGTCAACTGGGACTAATCCACCTGCAATGCCTCTTTTCACACTAAGGGATATTCAATCTCATTCTCATATGTGTGTCTAGGCTAATAATTGTTCACATTGAGCTATTTTACTTGGTTGAACTCTTTCTCCTCAAGAATTCATGTTGACTTAGTCAAACTTAACTATGTCCACATCTGTTTTTCCCTTGTTCACACCCGAAAGTGTAAAATCCATCTCCTAAGGTGATCCCCTTCCTTATTAAGGTGGAAATTATTCATATTTTTATTATTCATGGGCCTCCTTACCCATTTATTCCTCTCCTAGGTGAAATTAGTAAAATATAATATTCCAAAATTGCTGGGTGCAAATTTTGGAATATTACACAGGCAAGGGCGCAACGCCAAGACTAGAAAAATTGCCTTTTTTGCAACTGTGTTTTGGAGGCCTTCCCAATGTCCAAATGAGCTCCATGATAGCTCAGTAGAAATCCTGTCCTGTCTAGTTTCCATATCCGCCTTTAGTTTTTATATTGGTGCCCATTTCTCTAGTCAAAAATAATTTTTGGCAAGACTGCAAAGGCTGCAGCGCCAGTGCTGAAAAGAGGGTAGAAAGGTGATTGTTTGCTTGTTATTGGCCCTTTTGAGGGACCAGGTTTGCTCCCAATGCTCTGAAATTTTCTGAGGGTGATTTAATTTGCATGAGGAACATGAATATGTAAACCTTTTTTCATTTTAGTGCCTCAAAAAAGAGCGAAATTCCAGTGGCACTGAGTGTTTGGCCCTTTTTCTACAAGCCAAACTGTCAAAAACTCCAAATTTGCAAAAATGTGTCAAAATTGGATTTTTCTTTTATGATCATGGTTTGGAGGCTTGGAGGGATACATAAGAAAGGATGTCAAGGTTTTCCTTCTCGTTTGCCTCAATCAAGGCCTGAATCTTTGCAAGGGATCTATTGAGCTTGGCCCTTGCAACCCTATTCCTCATGGCATAATGTCTTGCCATATTTCTCTACATGTCAGTGTCTCTCTTGGAATTCTCTTATTGACCCTCTAGGTGCAATTTTCCCCTCTCAAGCAAAGATTCTCTATCCTATTTTATTTCCATGGCAAGCATCTCACTTGGAGTGACATGCTCTGGCAATTCTGTCTCTTTCTCTCTTTCCCGCGCTAAAGCCTTCTTCAACCCAATTGTCCTTGGAATCTTCCTAGAAATTTGTTATTCCTCATCTTCAATGTTATCAAAAGTGCCGAAGGTCTCGTATAGCAATTCCTTAGCCTTTCTAGCCTCTTTCCGAGCTTTGATTTCCCTTACCTCACTGATGGATTTCTCTATCTCTAACTGCTGGTTTTATAACTCAAGGAAGTTGATCACATTCTTTGCCCTGCCAAGATTAGCTTGTAGCTCACTAATCTTGGCATACTTTCCTTTGAGAAACATATTAGTGATCCTTTTCACATCCTCATTCTCAAGGTAAATAAGTTGAAACTCTTGCTCAGTTTCATGTTCATCCTCTTCAAGAATGACCTGCTCTGCAACCTTTTCCTTACCCTTATCAAGTTGTTTTGTTGATGATGAAGGTAGGGCCCCTTCCATAACATGTGGAGAAAACACCTACCTGTGGTCTCTTTGATAGGTCAAAGGAAAATACTCTATGTCAATCATCTCAGTGTCATCTGTCTCACTGCTCTCTTCACTTTTTGATGCTCTGGTATCATAAGATGATGGTGAAGGATTGTGAAAAGGTGATGAAGGAGGATCATCATGGGGTGAAGGAATGTGAGTGGATGGTGATGCATGAGTAGTGGGCTGTGATGGAGAAGTAGGAATGGGAGGATGAGAATATGAAGGAATATCTTATTGATGATGGCCATGTGAAGTAGTGAAAACCTCATGGGAAATGAAGGTCTCCCATGGAATGTTTTTCTGTTGGAGCTAGTGCATAACAACCATCTTGATGAGTGAGTGATGGAATAGGCTTTGTAATTGCCGAGGGGAATCTCTCTTTTGCACTATGTAGGCCATGTTTTCAATGCTTCGAAAGAGGTAATGTGCTATATGCAGCATCCTAACCCTAGTGAAATGCATAAGAAGTCGGATGTGGTATGAGTAGAGGTAGGAAAACCTTTCATCACATGTGAAATACTTCATTATGATCCTCATCATGGGTGCATATATATCAAGTAGATGAGAAAATGGGATGATGGACTTGTGGTGATCTTTATACCTAGGCTTTAGGTAGGGCTCAAAGTAACTCATGTCTAGGTTTTCTTGCTTGAACCACTTTTCTTCCACACTTGGTATCCCAGTAGCTGCAGCAATAGCATCAGTGGACATCTCAAATGTAACTCCACCAAGTTCAACTTGTTTTTCATGAAAATTGATAATAAATAGTATTATTAGATCAGGGTGGTTTTGTACTTGTTTCACCTTCTCACAAAATTCAAAGCAGCCCATGTGTTTCAAGCAGGAAACAGTAAGAGGAGATTCCATGAGCTCCTTTGTATTGAGGGGTTCAAATCTGTTTATCTTCCCTCCCTTGTGATCATGCCTCCTTGGCATTTGTGCCTCACCACCACTGCCACTATTCTCTCCCTCAGACATGTTGAAAAATCTATTTTGGAAACCCTAGGGCCAATGTGAAATGAGATGAAGGGAGGGTAATGAAATGGAAGTTTTGCAAATGAGGGGAATGAGTGAATGAAGGGAATGGGTGTAGGGGCAATATTAGATGAATGAAAACCCTTGAGCACAGTAACAACCCTTTGTTTTCACTAATACTCTTTATAGGAAGATGAAATAATGATAAAACAATGACTTCAAGCTTAAAACTTAGGGTTTGAGTTAGGGTTTCCTTTTAATTCAATTAAGAATCATCAAACAGCTTTGAAAATGGGTTAGGGCATGCACTTACCACTTATTAGTGCCTTGGAGGACCTTGGAGGAAACTTGAAAGAATTTTAAAGTGGTTTGAATGGTTGGAGGGCTTAGAAGCCCTCTCTGTCTGAGTGCGCAACGACAATGCTGAGTGCGAAATGCCAATCTCAAGTGCACTGTTCCAATATTGAGCACGCAGCGCCAAGGTTTTCAGCACAGTGCCTGTCGGGCAAGAGTACAGCGCCACCTCCCAGGTGCGCAACGCCTTCAGAAAATGAATGGAGGAAAAAAGCCAGGGGTGCAGCGCTAACACCTAGGCACGCAACGTCAGTCTGAGTGCAAAGCGCCAAGAAAATTTTCCCAAATTCACTTAGAAATCTCACAAATTATTCTCCTATAAATGCTCTTGATCTCTTGAAAGGAAAAAATGACTCCTTTTATGTGTAATATGTGCTTTATAGGCAAATAGAATTTGATTTAATTTGGTAAAAACCACTTTCTAATGTTTTAAAGTCCTTTTCCTTTTTCAATAACATTCTTTGACACTTTTTCCTGTAGGTGACTAAAAACATTGAATTGGCTTTTCTTTGGATCATTAAGGCATGAGAATTTCATTTTGAAAAATTTAGGATGATTACACATAGCAACATCTTCAAAACCCTCTTTTGCTTCCATCGTGGAGTTCAACTCATCTTTTCACCTTCTCTGGCCACTTTCTTCAAAACCCTAGGTGTCTACAGCTCTTTTATAGCAATCATTAGTGTTGTCTTCTAAGTTCTCTATAGCCCTTTAAACTTCATTCATTTTTTTCCAGTTCACCTCACCTTTTTCCATATTTCATCAATATTTTCTGATAGACTTTCTTCATGTTTGGCCTTGTGTGCTTCCTCCATGTCATTTTTTGCAAGTGATCACTATTTTGGCACTCAACTGGACCATCAAGTTCATAACCCTAGTCATCTACAAGAAAAAGTGTTTCCTCTTTCCTTGTTGTAAGTTGTTTTCATTTAGGAGTAGAGAGTCTACCTTATCACTACCTTTTGCTGACACACCTTTCGACACTCCTGCAAAAATGCTGAACTTTTTCATTTTCTTACTTGCAGACTCTGAACTTAGAAGATAATTCTCTTTGGAAACTTTTAGGTCCTTCTTGAATAACCATGTCTTGACATTCTATTACATCTGAACTAGATTCTAGCAAAGGAAAAGTAGTCCCTAAAACATGCAAGTATGACCTTAAACAATGTAAAACCCTAATGACCTAGTGGGAGGGTTCTTTGACCTAATTTTGGCTGAAATTTGACCTGGAGATTTTCAAGTGACAACAGAGTATTGTTATAGCTTATTATGCCTAAATAGACATGGAAATAAGTTGGCAACAAGAAACCCTAGAGGGACGATGGAGTCTATTGACAGGGGAAAAATGGGGCATGAAGGTCTAGGAAGGGAAGGAGGATGGAAATGAGAGGTATAAGCCCATAAGGAGTTTTTTAGGAGCACCAAGGTGGCCTTTAGATGGAAAACTTGATAAATAGTGAAAATAGGTTTATAAGGATAATGAAGGCAGTGAGATTTCTGAAACTCAAGATATTCAATAAATATTGTTTTCAGAAATCTAGAACCATCCTATAGTCATCTAAAGATAGTGAAAAATACTGATGACTAACAGCATCCTCAATATACTTGGAGTTGGTCCCCTATGACGAGGGTGTGATCAAGGTCAATCCAAAGCCCTGGGCATTGGGTCTGCAGAAGCCAGGGTTGATGAATTTGTTGAACGCCCCTCACTTTGGACGCAGCGCAGTTAATGATATTTGTGTACGCCAATTGCTTTCCCTGGTGCACGACAACTGTAATATTCCTAAATTAGCTACCGCTAATAGGAATATTAATTTTTCCTTGTTTATTTTTTCATTTCATGATTGATGAATAAATTGTAAAAGAGGACATGTAAAACTCTTGTAAACTAAGAATAAATAAATTCCTATGTGAACAAAGACATATCTGGGCTATTTCAATAAACTCCTGTAGGTGTGAATGGGTCTAAATCACAAGAGTAGGTCATCTTTGACCAAGTCAACAACACAGTCTAGATGCATTGAACCTCTTTGAGGGACAACGCAGTTCTAGAAGGAGGAACTCATGTGAAAAGGGTTAAGTGATTCAAGGTGTTTTATGGTTTGGAAAGACTCCTATCTTATAAAAGGAAGAGGAGGGCAACAAGAAAAGGTTATTGAAGATTATAATTTTCTAAAGGTATTGTCTGCTTAGACATCCCTTGTTGGGTTTTCCTGTTCAGGAATCCCACCTCCTTTCTTGAGCAGCTCTTGGAGGAGACTTGTGCTATCTTTTCCACATCAGGCTTTTAGTCCAAGCTCACCTTACACCTAAAACACTACTCCTATTAAGGGATGAGTTGTCCTTGTGAGTTGCAGCAGTGGAAGACACTAGATCTGTTTAGGTATAGCCTATACTAATGGCTCTTCTCAGTGAGTGTGTCTTTTAACCTCCTGGAAGAGTTCATTAGATGATTGTGCTTCATATCTAGACATTGGCATCAGGCCAAAGCATTCTCTAAGTTTACAATGATGTTTCTCTCCCTAGACATCGTTATTTGCAGATCTACAGCTGCAGATTGTTTTGTCTATCTTTTGGAGGTGAGATCTCCTATGTTGGGATTCTTCCTTTCACTATGGTGCTCCATGTACTGACCATCCAATCCATTTTAGTTTCAAATATGATATGTTTTACCATTGCATTATTTAGAAATTTCTGAATCATTTTGCAAATCTGCAACCTTAGATCTCAAATCTACTCTCTGTGCTTCATGTTTTGCACAAAACCCCAAGGGGAATGTATAGATCAACATTTCTTGTACATGGATCTGTATTAGATATAAATTTGTATGTACATATCTACTCTAGATCTGAAGACTAATAAGCTTCTGCTTCAGCCACTAAAAATAACGTTGTCATGGTTATACAGTCTTTTCTCATGGTTGTAGCACCTCATTTCTTAGGGTTTTTCCTGTATTATCTCATTCTTTCTCTTTTACAATGTATGGGTTGTAATATAAATCTTATTTTCTGTTATAATACTGATTTCTGAACCTCCATATCATCCTCCTAATTTTCTTCAGTGGATCTGCATTATTTCTGAAGAAATCCTTTGCATATAGCTGCAACCCCTCTCTTTGGGTGATTTTCAACAAGATTGGTTTGTGGGAGATCTGTTTAACTGACCTAGTCTGATTTGTTTTTTCTCTCCTTTTGGATTTAGATATTAGATGATCTGATATAAGAGATACAGGATCTAAAAAATTATTTCTATGCATGGAATTCTCAGAAGAGCGTTATTTCAGCAGGCTTGCTGAGCTGTCCCGATTTCGGGATATTACAGTGGTATCAGAGCAAGATCTTTGGCTCAGCCTGTGGCTTCAAAAAAAAGTGCTCTAAAGTAATGAGCAAAATAAAAATTATGAATAATATGATTTTACTCTCATCACTTTTCAGATCCAGTAAGAACCTCTCCAAAGAGGTTGTACAAGAAGAAGAGAGAAGAAGCAATGAAACTCCCCGGAAGTTTCAAGAACAAGAAGATCTTCTGATCAGATCTACAGGATATATACATGAGGAAAATTCTGAATCCTAATCTCATGGATATGTGCACTCAACCATATCACCAAAGCTTCAGTGTTATGTCTGTGATTTCTTCATGAAGAGGAAGAAAGGAGGTGTGCCCAAAAAGGAGACTCTTAGAGAGTATTTGGAGGAGTATGAAGCTCAATCCAAGGAGTTCAAAGATGACTTGAACTTCCAAGGGTTCTTCAAGATCAAGGAGGGAAAAGAAACAAAGGAGGAGCAGAATGATAAGGGTAGATTCTATCTATCTATATTTTATGGATCACCTAAATGTCCAGTTAGGGTTTGGGTGGAGGAGCTAGATAAATTTGTGCAACAACATCAAGTTTCAGAGATTGAAGCCATCAAAGCAGCATCGTTTCATTTTGAAGGTAAAGCATATGCTTAGTGGTTTTTTGAGTCTTTTTCCTTGAATAATTCCAATACACCTACTTATGCAAGGTTTATTGCAATATTGATAGAAAGGTTTGATGAAGCTCCATGTGTAACATCTTCTGTTGACACTATCAAACCACATCAAACAAATATTTTGCATGAGTTGGAAGGGTATATGAATCCAACTCCATTTTTGAAGACCATGGAAGAACGTGTAAGTTTTTTTGATTCCTTGCCAAGGGCAAGATCTCCATTGAGTGAAGGGTCCTCTTCTTAAGAGGAAAGCATGAAGGTTTCTCCTTCAATAGATGACCAAGATCGAAGGTCTCTTATTGATGATGAGACAATCTCAGTGATTGGAGAGGAGGAGAAGGAAGGAGATGATAATGCAGTCATGAAAATGGCACCTCAAGCACCTCATGAAGATGAAGATGGAGCACTTTCTTCAAGGGAAGAAACTCTTGCACTCTTGCAAGGAGTTCCACAAGATCTCACACATAGAGCTCTTGGCATAATCCATGAGCAGCATGTACCATCATTGTCAAATGATGAGATCTTGGAGATAGGAGGAGGAAAAGAGGAGGAAGGGCATCACAATATGAAGAGCATGAACGCTTCTCTACTTCAAATCTTGGAAGAAAAAATAAGGCAATAGAACCTATGCATTAAAGGTGGGGGAAAATCTGTCTACCTACGTCCACATTCTACTCTATGCCTTGACACCTCTTTTCAAGGAGGTACTTTACCAGGAGCACCTCTTGATAGGAGGAAATCTAAAGTGTTCTCTCAACTATGGGAAGCATATACATACTTGGCTAAGGAGGAAGCCTTGGAAGAAGCTAGCACAGCGCAGAGAATCTCTCATGAATTCAGAAGAGAGATGAGAAATTTCCTGAAAGGGGCATTGCTAACTCCCACTCAGATATCTGCGCTGAGAAAGGAGAAATCAGAGATTTATGATGGCATGAGCATGAGGACAAATGGAAACTCCATATCTTTTGGGCAACCCATGATCTCTTCATTCAAAAAGAATATTTGTGAACATGGCAAGAGGATACCAACCCTCTTGTATACTTGGGCCAAAATGAGGAAGTTTTGGAAGACAAGGACTTTCCGAGGGGAAGTTGATTTCCATATGCTTCAATCTTGCCTTGAGCAAGATCAGATGAAAATGGGGCAGAAAAAGGGATATTATGATGCTCCAACATGTGACTTTGATATCAAGGATGTCAAAGAGGGGAGCCATGATATGAAAAGGGTAGCATTTCAAACCTCTACAGTGCTGTCATTCTTGGAGAGCTTGGATCCTTATTGGGATTCCAAACTCATGATGGAATACTCCAAGGACCTTTTCACATGGGGGGTTCTTGATGGGGAAGTAAAGGATGAAAGGTTCAGGGTGGTTGATGGAGTTATATATTTCTATAATCTTATTCTTTTGGTTAGTGACTCCAAGCTCAAGGAGAGACTACTAGATGCCATCTATGAGATCCTGATTTCCAAACCCACTGATTTCATTAGAGCATATCATACTCTTTTGGGTGGTTTCATATGGGAAGGTTTCAAGGAAGAGGTGCACTCTCATATGAATATGTGCATGGATTACTTGGTAGAGGAGGAGGAACATAACTCTTGCGAGGAGCCATCATTCACATCTCCTTACTCATTTAGTGTGAGAGGGAACTCACCCAGGAGTTACCCCACTGATGTAAAACAAGTATATAGAGAGGCTTGTCTTTTTTAGAATTATAATGTATCTCCTATATGCTTATATTTTTCTAACACTCATTTGCAGAGCATTGCTCCAAAAGGGGGCACTATTTATGATGCGTTTCATGGGCTACTGAAGGCCATGACCTATGTTGATGCAGGCCATTCCTTGGATAATCTTGGAAAGATATTATATTCTTCATGGTGTGATTATTTTACACCAACTATGATGTACATTCTCCAATCATTCCAAAGGCATGAGGCAGAAAACAAGTATTGGGGAAGGAACTTGTCATATCCTATTCTATGGAAGTTAAGGATAAAATTGCACTGGTTGCACATGAGGGAACATCTTCTTTCCCATTTATCATACATGGCAACTAGAATGATTCTAGTTATGATCCCACAAGCTAAGGATGTCCTTATATTTGTTGAGGGCATGGTTGGAGGAGAGGCACACTTGTTGGATGTGTCCTTGGGGAATGGAGTTTCCCATTCTTTTTGCATTTCATTCTTCAATGGGAGCACGAGATTTTGTATGGCCACTATGATAGATCACTTGTCTCTTTGTAGAGTGAGACATATGTTTGTTGGGAACATGCCTCTCGTATGTGTTGGGAGGGATTTTTTCTATGGATTTCCAAGCTGGGAGGTGGTCCACCTCATTTGGATGATAGCATGGAGATGGGAGACTTTCATGAATCATGAAAATCCCCATGATTGTCATCACTTCTCTCTTAAGGAGGCCATGTATTAGAAAGAAGTTTTCCGTAAAAAAATTCCATTCTTTCATGATGAGAGCCATTGGGTTTATTCACCAAGGGCCAACTTGCACATAGAGGAAGGACCATTGGAAGACAGGACTATTGCAGAAAATTTAGAGCAGTGGTGGAAACTATTGGATGAAGAGGCCACAAGAGGAGAAGGGGAGATTTTGCAGCACCCTTGCAGTTTCTTGAGGACAAGAAACATTTTGGAGGGGGAGATTGTAATATTCCTAAATTAGCTACCGCTAATAGGAATATTAATTTTGTCTTGTTTATTTTTGCATTTCATGATTGATAATAAATTGTAAAGGGGGACATGTAAAACTCCTAAAAACTAAGAATAAATCAATGCCTATGTGAACAGAGACATATCTGGGCTATTTAAATAAAATTCTTCAGGTGTGAACGGGTCTAAATCACAAGAGTAGGTCATCTTTGACCAAGTCAGCATCACAGTCTAGATGCATTGAACCTCTTTGAGGGACAACGCAGTTCTAGAAGGAGGACCTCATGCGAAATGGGTTAAGTGATTCAAGATTGTTTAGGGTTTGGAAAGATTCCTATCTTATAAAAGGAAGAGGAGGGTATCAAGAAAAGGTTGTTGAATATTATCATTTTCTGAAGGTATTGTCTGCTTAGACATCCCTTGTTGGGTTTTCCTGTTCAGGAATCCCACCTCCTTCCTTGAGCAGCTCTTGGAGGAGACTTTTGCTATCTTTTCCACATCAAGATTTTAGGCCAAGCTCACCTTACACCTACAATGTTGCACCTGTTGAGGGCTGAGCTGTCTTTGTGAGTTGCAGCATTGGAAGACACTAGATCTGTTCAGATCTAGCCTATACTAGTGGCTCTTCTCAGTGAGTGTGTATTTTAACCTCCTGGAAGAGTTCATTAGCTGATTGTGGTCCAGATCTAGAAATTGGAATCAGGCCAAGGAATTTTCTAAGCTTATAGCATTGTTTCTCCCCCTAGACAGTGTTATTTGCAGATCTACATCTGTAGGGTGTTTTGTCTATCTTTTGGAGGTGATATCTCAGGTCTTGGGATTATTCCTTTCACTGTGGTGATCCATGGGTTGGCCATCCAATCCGTGTTAATTTCAGATCTGATCTACTGTACCATTGTATTATTCAGAAATTTCTAAATCATTCTGTAGATCTGCAACCTTAGATCTCAGATCTACTCTCTGCGCTTCATGTTTTGCACAAAACCCCAAGGGGAATGTATAGATCAACATTTCTTGTACATGGATCTTTATTAGATCTAAATTTTTATGTACATATCTGATATAGATCTGAAGATTAATAAAATGCTGCTTCAACCATTGAAAATAACACTGTCATGGTTATATAGTCTTTTCTCATGGTTGTAGCACCTCATTTCTGAGGGGTATTCCTGTATTGTCTCATTCCTTCTCTTGTAAAATGTATGGGTTGTAATATAAATCTGATTTTCTGTTATAATAATGATTTCTGAACCTCCATATTAGCCTACTTTTGTGCTTCAGTGGATCTACACTATTTCTGAAGCAATCCTTTGCATGTAGCTGCAACCCCTCTCTTTGGGTGATTTTGAGCTAGACTAGTTTGTGGGAGATCTGTTTAACCAACCTAGTCTGATTTTTTTTTGCTCTCATTTTGGATTTAGATGTTAGATGAGCTGATATAAGGGATCCAGGAGCTGAAAATTCATTTCTATGCACAGAATTCTCAGAAGAGCATTATTTTAGCAGGCTTTTTGAGCTGTCCCTATTTCGGGATATTACAACAACTGTTTGTGGCTCGGAGAGCGCATTCCTATTATTTCTAATATGATACATCAGATCACCAATTTTTTGAGTCAGGGGGCGAAACCTGTGGTTGCCTTTCGAGGAAAAGGTCAGAAGAAGAAAGTGGTAGACCAATTCAAGACAGATTACAAGGTATCATGTAACACTCGGGGATTCTTGTTCAGTGAAATTTGGCACAATAATCCAAGTCTCCAAGCTGATGAGGAAGTGTTAGAAAAAGGAAGTCCCAATGTATGTAATTTATTTAGATGGGCACTCTGAGAAAGGAGTGCATTATAACTGGGATCAATACCCATGCACAGAGTTCCTAGAGAATGTGAGTGAGATGTAGGAGGAGCAGAACAATTTCTATTACACATGGTTGCTACTTTTGATTGCACTCATTAGTTGGAAGACATCAGCTGAGGCTCAATTCCCTAATATCGAGCCACATCAGTGAAAAGTTGTGCGCTATGAAACAATGTGGAACTCCAAGGCTCCTTCCTGCATCACAGAGAACAAAATATTTTGGGTCTTGTTTGATTCCGAGTTATTCCAAGAGATGAAATCCAGGCCGCTCTTATCACCAACATTGTATGAGAAATAAAAACACATTTCCGATGTGAAAGCCACTTTTCACAAAATCCACATGCATGAAAAATGGGATGTTGAGGGTTTTTGGTATGAACTAACCTACATGGTCAGGAAAGACGATCTTACATGTGTGACGACAAATTGGCATCCCTTATGGTTAGAAACATGACACACTGTCGGGGCATCCTCTTTAGTGGCTATAAAAACATCGAGAAAGCCACGCACAAGGAAGGATAAGGATCAAAAGAAGGATACAGGAAAGGAGACACAGAAAGATCCGTGGGAGAATGATGCAAAGATAGAGCCAAAGCCCACCAAGATGGGTGAAACTGTTGAACTGGAGAAAAAGGTAGAGGATAAATACAGTGACAGTATCAGGGCACTTGCAACACATACAGGGACAAAAAAATGAATGAAGAGATGATCTCAAGTCTCCCTAGGCCTGCGCAAAAAGAGGAAGGGATAAAATAAGATAGGGACAAAGGCCCTAACCCTAATAGAATATGACCTCAATGAGATTGAAAACATGATCAAGACTGCAACCGAGGAACTATGGAATGATGTGGAAGCATAGTAAAAATCAGTCGTTAGAGATGTACGACTAGGTCTTCAGGCGCTAAAGGTGCAAGCGAGCATGATTCAAGAGAGAATAAAGACATAGAACCTGTAGCAAGTGAGCTTGCATATATCTAGCATTAGACAAGCGAGTGTACATCCCATCAATACTGTGTTGAAATCCCCTGTAGATAGCCAGGTGTTTTAGATTCCAGGACCTGCAATTACAGTAGAGCAGCCTGACTTGTGCGCTAATGTGCAAGCTTGCATATAGGTTTGCATCAACTTGACGATGCTACCTAGAGGAAAAATTCATGGCATACACACAATGATTGTGGATGAGTTGCAGTACCAAGAGTTCCATGCCTCCAAAGTGGCTACAATGTCTCAGTAGCATGTGGTGATGATGGAGAAGGAGGACATAATGTACAGGAGGCGCATTGAGAAATCGAGGATTAACAAGAAACAATAGAATTAATGATCAATTGACTCTGCGGTGAAATGCCAAAGTTCATAGTCCCCACCATAGTCACACCAAGAGTCAAGATCGAAAACTTGGTAGCTACACTGTAATATTACCAATTAGCCATGAGCTAGTTGGAATATTAATTTGTGTTTTTGCTTCCTTGTTTGATGAATAAGAGGGTATCAAGACCCATAAATCTCTTTAATATGAATAAAATGACTGCTAATGTGAAAGGATGACATCTTAGCAACTTTTTTAAGCACCCTTGTGTGTGAAAAGGGGCTGGAACACATACATTGGTCAACTTTGACCAAATAAACAACGTTGTTATGAAGGAGTGGACATTTATAGAGGGACAATGTAGTTTTGGAGGGAGATATCATGCATGGAGATAGTGCCTTTAATGAGTAGGGCCAAGGGTGAGGAAGCTCATCACTTATAGAAGGAAGAGGATGGAAGCCATATTGATTCATGTTTATGTTATGATATTTTGATATATGGCATGTTTAGACATATAACTTTCTTCAACTATTTAGCTAAGATTGCAGTGTTGTTTAGCACAGGGTGTTCCCGAGTGAGAATCCCACCTCTGTACTTGAGTTCCATCTAGGAAGAGTATTGCACTACATTCCACATTCAAGCATCAGGCCAAGGCTTCAGTCTTAATGTACAACGTAGTTTCTGTTGAGAGGTTGTGTCGTGTTGCAGGGTATAAGTTGTGGAGGGTTGATTTGGGTGATTTCTGAGCTAGATCTCATTGGAGGAAGGTTCCTTTCTATTGGGAGGCTAGTAAATAAGGCCCTGAAGCATTATTGATAGATTTGGCACTAGGCTATAGTGTTTTTATCCCTTACATCATAGGATCAGTCTAGATCTGCGTTATTCTAGGGAGGAGTTGCAGGGGTATTTGCAGTAGGTGATTTGGGGAGTGATTTCTTCAGCGAAAGGGCCATCCTTTCATCCAGAGGATCCATTAGAGGAGAGAATTATTTTTTTCATATCATCTTCATCCATAACTCTTCAGTTACCTTTTTGCAGCATACTTTTAGCCCTAGGGTTGCAGCTCATATTATTTATTGGGTGTTTTTTCCCAAAGAACCTCTTTGGTTATTTTTTGGAGGTTGTTTAAAGCCTTGATCTTCATTGTACAATATTTTTGAGGTATATATCAGCCCTTTATATTTTGTGTACTCATTTTTTGTAGCAGTGCTCTTATGACTGTGCTATAGCGGTGTCTTTGATATTTGGATAGAGTAGCTACACCTCTATCTTAAGGGTTTTATCTATTGGAAGCTTGCGGTATCTTGTTATATGTTGTGTGCCCATTATTTTTGTACCTCTTTGAGGCTGTTATAATTAATAAGAATGCTCCATATTGGTCTCATATTTTGATGTGATGTTTTACACTACTATTTCAAGCATTTTGTTCTATATTCCTGCTTTTCCCATTTGGGAATATTAGAGTTTTATCAGAGCATAATCTTGGCTCAGCCTATGCATCTTAACCCAATATGTCATCATAAGAAGGATATCCTCTCACAGATAGAGAGAAGAGGTATCTCAGAAGAAGAAACCGTAATTTTTATTATACAGATGATAAATAAGACAAGGGTAAAAACCCTTTATCAAGAGAAGATGAGGAGAAGGAGTACCCAAAGCTTCTTCTTCAAACCATGCAAGACATTGCTAGAGAAATAAAGGATATGAGGATGGATAGATACAAGGAATACACTAAAGTGTTTCTACATGGTGAACACTCCGATATTTCTGATCAGTGGAGTGATCGACCATTGAAGCAGCAGCAAGTTTCCCAATGCTCTATAATGCCTACATTCTTAACAGTGGGAAATGAAGGGTTTCAAGAACAAGAAAATATTGAAGACTATTTCATGGAGTATGAGTCTCAATCTCAGAGATTCAAGGATCACTTGAGTTTTCAATAATTTTTTCAGATCAAGGACAATAGGAGACCCAGGCATCACAATAGAGGTGGAGAATTCATTCAGAATCATGATCTACACCGAACTATGGGAAAATTTTTGTTACCCAACTTTGATGGGTCATTTAAATGCACTACCAAATCATGGGTATAGAAGTTAGACATCTACTTCCAGCTGAAGAAATTACCAAAGATGGAGGCCATCAAGATAGCAGCGCCCCACCTTGAGGGTGACGCACATGATTGGTGGTTTCATGGCTTGTCTACATTGGGTCATGCCAATGTGACTGCATATTTATAGTTCACAAGGAGGTTGGTGGAGAGGTTTTTTAGCACCTTTCATGGGGCTAGCAAAGCTCAAACAATTAGGTAATCTAGAAACTTACATTTCTAAATTTCTAAAACTTTCTGTTATGGTTCCTGATTTATCTGTAGCAAGAAGGGTCTATATGTTTATTGTTGGGTTAGAAGAACCTCTTCATGTGGTTGGTTAAATCTACCAAACCCACTACCCTACAAGGTGCCATTGAAAGGTCTAGATATATACAATATGCCTTACCAAAAGAAAATGAAACATTTCAACAAAAGCCCACTTTTCCATCAAAGGGGAAAGATGATAAGGCTCCTTTTACAAAAGAGAGCCAAAGTAAAGTACCTCTTAGTGATGATGTCTGAAGAGACTTGAGGAGAAGGAAGCTTTGCTTCACATGCCAAGAATCATGGGCACTTGGACATAGATATGCAATAGGAAAGGAACGCTATATAGAGGTCTTCTCAAATTATGAGGAGGAGGAAGAAGAAGAACCAGAAAGAGATCACAATGTTGGCATAGCAGGAGATGATCCACCACCACTAGGAAGTGGGGATGGGGCATTTGCTCTAATTGGAGGGGCTCTTGCATCATTGAGAGGAGTACCAAACTACTTGACCTTTAGAGTTTGAGGTTCCATCTTAGATCAGAGGGTTTCAGTTTTGATTGACAGTGGGGCTACCCACAACTTTATTGATTCCCAACTAGTGCAGAGGAGGGAAATACCCACTCATTATTTTGAGGGATTCTCTAGTTTGGTCCCAGGAGCTAGAACTATGTAGTGCATGCATGAGGTTCCATATTTATCTAGCACCATAGGGGCATATAAATTGACTGATAACTTCTTTTTGGTTGACATACCTGACACCAATGTGATATTGGGTGTGCAGTGGCTGATTACTTTGGGTAAGGTCACCACAGATTGGGAGACTTTGTAGATGGAATGGGTGGATAGAAAGAGTGGGAAAAATTAGATGATTAAGGGCATGCACACATATCCCTCGCATACAACTCCCACAAAGAAAAAAAAGATCGATTTTTGCAGTGGAAGCAAGCACCTAACAGTCCCATATATTATGCACATGACTTTGGCTCGTGGGACATTATTGTTTTGTGGCAAACCACATGGGAGGTCACCTGATTAGAATTTGGTGAGAAGTGTCTCAAAACATGGAGCACCATTCGTAGATCTGGAAGGAGTGGGAGAATTGGGAGGTCATGATGTAATTTTGAGAGTCTTGGGTAGACTCAAGGAGGAGGGAGACATTCTCATCTTAGATCTTTCATTGAGAAAGGAGAAGAAGAGGGAGGATAACAACCTTCCATTATGTGACTTTTTCATGGGAGATTTCAGATAGGAGGACAACCATATGACAGATGCTTTATATGATAGATCATCAACACTATCACTTTGGAGAGTATGTCCATATTGGAAATCATAGCTGTTGGTGGACTATTCGAAGGATCTTTTTACTTGAATGATACTTGACGACCAGCTACAAGCGGAGGGATATTCAGTCAAAGATGAGGTCATATACTATCATGGTATGATATTCTTATCTAGAGCATCCAAGCTCAAGGAGAAGTTACTACAAGCAGCACATGAGGATTTTCTCTTTAGCCACACCTATTCCATGAGGTTATACCACACTATCATGGAGGATTTTACTTGGGAAGGCCTTGAAGAGGAGATATATTAGAATTTGAGGAGATTCATGGACCATGTGAAGATGGGGGAGATACATAACTCTTTGGGGGAGTTATCACATCCACCTATTTCTTCTTTGCGAATGAGAGGGGATCTATCTATGAGCAACTCCATTTGTATGAGCAGAGTATATGGTAAAGATCTTGTTTTTATGAATAATGATTTATATGATGAATATTTTCATTCCTTTACCATACATTTGTAGGCCATTGTTCCAAGGGGGAGCATTATTCCTTATAAACTCCATGGCCAACTTTGGGCCATAAACATTTTTGAGCATGGAAACTCCCTAGGAGGATATAGTGAGATGATTTATCATTTAGGGTGCACTCCAAAGGCACCAAACATTTATCACCTTCTCAAAAGATGTGAGAAGAATATGGCAGCAAGTAAGTGGTGGGAAAACCACTCACCACATCATTATCTGATGCAGTCAAGAGATATACTACACTGGTTCCACATGTGGGACTATGATCCACCTCCATTTTTTCATATAGCTATTTATATGTACTTGGTTTTGATCTCATACATTGATGATGTTATTATTATTTTTATGGGAATTATTGGAGGGAGGATGGATGGATTGGATGTGCCCTTTGGGAGAGAGATTCTCCAAGTTCATTATGCTACATGTTTCAAGGAGAACTTTGGGAAAACCATGATTGTTTCATTAGATCTTTTGCTTCCTTGTGGGATGAGTCATTTTCATATCATGAGAACTTGTGAGGAGAATGTCATGGAGGGATGGATTGGAAGACACTTGGCTTATGAGGGAAGCTTATCACATGGAGGTGTCACCAATGGTGGAGGAGAAGAGTTGCAGCACTCACCTTTACATTTTCTTGAGAACAAGCAACATTTGGGAGGGGAGGACTATAATATTACCAATTAGCCATGAGCTAGTTGGAATATTATTTTTTGTTTTTTCTTCCTTGCTTGATGAAGAAGAGGGTATGGAGACACATAAATATCCTTAATATGAATAAAATCACTGCTAATGTGAAAGTAGGACTTCTTAGAAACTTTTTAAGCACCCTTGTGTGTGAAAAGGGGTTGAAACACATAGACTGGGTCAAATTTGACCAAATCAACAATGTTGTTATGGAGGAGTGGACATTTATGGAGGGACAATGCAGTTTTGGAGGGAGATATCATGCATGGAGATAGTTCCGTTAATGTGTGGGGCCAAGGGTGAGGAAGCTCATCACTTATATAAGGAAGAGGATGGCAACCATATTGATTCATGTTTATGTTATGATATTTTGATATATGGTTTGTTTAGACATATATCTTTATTCAACTATTTAGATAAGATTATAGTGTTTTTTAGCACAGGGTGTTCCCGAGAAGGAATCCCACCTATTTCCCTGAGTGACCTCTAGGAAGAGCATTGCACTACATTCCACATTTAGGCATAAGGCCAAGACTTCAGTCTTAATGTACAACACAGTTTATGTTGACAGGTTGTGTTGTGTTGCAGGGCAGAAGTTGTGGAGGGTTGATTTGGGTGATTTCTGAGATATATGTCATTGGAGGAAGGTTCCTTTCTCTTTGGAGGGTAGTAAAGAATGCCCTGGAGCATCATTGAAATTTTTGGCACCAGGCCATAGTGTTTTTATCCCCTACATTTCAATATCAGTCAGGATCTGCGTTATTCAAGGGAAGAGTTGCAGGGGTATTTGTAATAGGTGATTTGGGGAGTGATTTCTTTAGTGAAGGGGCCAACATTTCATCCGGAGGATCCATTGGAGAAGAGAATTCTTGTTTTCATATCAGCTTCAGCCATAACTCTTGAGTTACTTTTTTGCAGCATACTTTCAGCCCTAGGGATGTAGCTCATATTGTATTATTGGGTGGTTTTTCCCGAAGACCCTCTTGGGTTCCTTTCTAGAGGTTGTTTAGAGCCTTGATCTTCATTGTACATTATTTTTGAGGTATCTATCAGCCCTTTATCATTTTTTTCTCATTTTCTGTAGCAATGCTCTTATGACTACGTTGTAGTAGTGTCTCTGGCATTTGGATATAGTAGCAACACCTCTATCTTGAGGGTTTTATCTATTGGAGGCTTGTGGTATCTTGTTATATGTTGTGTGCCCATTATTTTTGTACCTATTTTCTGTTGTTATAATGAATAAGAAGGCTCCATATTGGTCTCATATTTTTATGTGATGTTTTATATTTCTATTTCAAGCATTTTTTTATATATTCCTGCTTTTCCAATTTGGGAGTATTACATGCACTCAAGGCATCATGCTCTGAGATCACCACCATCCATGTAGAACTTGAGAAAAATATTGCTGATCTCCAGATGATGCTACAGCCAGAAGCACTACTATAAGTACGTGCACAATGTGCTGCAGTAGTCCAATAAACGACTACTAGCATCATTGCTACTGTGAATTCTAGCTATTTTCTTGAAGAAGCCATGGGTCTTTGGACTTTCGTATAAAATGACCCCGTCATCCAGCAGCTCAAGGTGGATATCAAGGCCAAAGTACAAAACTTTGATGGCATTAGGGTTGCGGTGCTGACCCTTGTTCCTGCCCAAGGACTAGGTCGGTTGTAGGAGAGATGCGCCATCCAAGAAGAGATTGAGATGTTGCGTTGGTGAGAGCATCTATTGGAATACAAAATGAAGTAGTGGGAGGATGAGCCCATGCACCTATATCAGACCATTAACGCAACCCTCAAGAACCTCAAGCAAAGACAACGAAGCATCAACCTGAATGTCGAAGGTTCAACCATGTCGAAATTGGTCGAAGAAGCATAGAGAGCTGCAACACAAAGATGAGAATTCATTTTGGTGTTTTAGAGTTCGGTTCAAGCGCTCAAAGACAATATCTAGGCATCTGGACAAGAGTGACTTAGCGTCGATGAGTCACTAGATTGTGTTGGGGGCCTGTTGGATTAGGCTCCCCTCGGTAAAGTAATTTTGGATAAATTTTGGTTAAGTTTTTGTCGTAAGCGTTGCGTGGATATATCAAGTGGCTTTCGGGTGGGTCAAAGTCCCTTAACTATTGTAATGGGTAAAAGGGAAAACCATGAGTTTCAAAAAATGGTTTAAGACCATGGTATGTTCACATTTAGAAAGATATAAAGATGTAAGAGTCGAGTGAAGAAAGATATACATACATGATATGATAGATGAATATATTGATAAATGCTTAATTTTTTATTTAATTTTTGGGTCGGTCTGGGTAGAAAGGCTCCTGCTCGTTGTGTGCGTGGAGACCTAGTCCTGAACTGTGTGCACAAACTCTGTTGTTGTGTGCGCAGAAGGGAATGATTGTATTGATTAAATATCTCTTAATAAAGAAGGAAATTTTGGCAAACTATGACTTTATATGATTTTAATAGTGCCTACCTTAAATTTATTATGCGCATTTTCGGTTGCTTATTATAGATATGGATCTGTTCTCTTGAATTCATATGTGTTTCCGTAGTTGATAGTCACATTGGTACATTAAATTTATGCACAAGTATTGTTCGGCTTAATCATTAGATCTAAAATATAATAATCTATCTGCGTAAGGGTTTATTCTGTACCAATCTAAGAATACGCATGGGATAAGTCTATTTATTACTATCTTTGCACAAGCAACTAAATTACTGTTTATCTACAATTAGATTTGATTCTGTGAAGTTGGGAATAAGGAAGTAGGTATTAGATCTATTCGATCCTCATCAAAGGATCCCTCAGGGTGCGAAAACTTAGTTCCATCACCCCCCCATACCACTTCAAGTGAGACTTTGATCTATGCAAGCAGATCAATGTTGAAGTGCCAGTAGTTGGAGGTTTTTTTTGGTTGTGCGATTACTCCAAACTTGGGTAAGGACCCCTCAAGCCAACACTTACCCTTACTATGGTAGAGCTCATTTTAAATGAATGCCACACTAGGGCGTGTGGATTTAATCTTTCAGGCATACTTGCTGATAAAAAAATATTGTGTGCAGGATACTACTGGCCCACTTTTTTTAAATATTGCATTACTAAGGTCCGGAAGTGCCATATATATCAAATATTTACTAAGAAAATGTGTGCTCATCGGACCCCTCTACATCCGGTAATTTCCGTCGGTCCCTTTGCCAAATGGGGAATAGACTTTGTAACATGTAATCCCACTTCCACCAATGGACATGACTACATCGTAGTGGTTTTCGCCTATTTTAAGAAATGGGCTAAGGCCATTCCCACTTTTTGAGCTGACGGGGAAACCGCTGCTCTATTATTTCTCAATCAGGTTATCTACCAATTTGGTGTGCCCTGCATGATTGTTAGCAATCACGGTTATCATTTTTAGAACCACAAGATGTCAGTGTTAAAATCCTTGCTTGGTTTACGAGAAGATCATTCTTGATCCTACTATTTGCAAGCTAATGGTAAACTCGAAGTCGTTAATGGCATCCTCAAGACCATTATTTGATGGTTAGTAGGAAACCACAAAACCAAATGGCATCAAAAATTGTACTCTGCATTATGGGCATACCGAACGTCAGTAAAAACTGCTACAGGCTTCACTCCATTACAACTAGCATACTGTCTGAAAGTAGTTCTCCCAATCGAGTGTCATATTCCATCACTCAAGTTGGTTGTTGAACTCCTACCCAGAACTACTGTCGAAGAAGAGTGCTTCCTCACACTCAACCAGATATATGAGACTTGTTGGGACGCTACATAACCCTCAAAGCCCACAAGCATCAATTCAAATCTCAGCATGAAAAAACTGTCAAACCTTGTTCTTTCTAAGAAGGTGATCTAGTCTTACTCTACGATTAGAAACATGACCTATTGGGGGCAGGAACACTTCAACCATTATGGCTTGGTACATATGTTCTCAGTAAGTTTCTTTATAAAGGAGCCTATGAACTTCAATACTGTAATAGAATCCCACTTGCTGAGCCCCGCAACGGGCTCCATCTGAAGAATTATTTCACCTAGTGCTCTACTAGGGATTTGGTTTGTAATTTTATGTATCTAAGTTTTGTGTTTTTTAGTGTGCCCGAAATATTTTGGCTTTTTCTGAGTATTTTTCTCATACAAATCTCTTTTTTCACATATTTCTACGTCACCCTTACCATACGTTGGATATGCGGATGGTGTCATTCGTCACACACGACACATTACATTGGCTTCTTGGGTCCTCTATACACTTGACTCAAAACTACTTGGTTCTGGGGGAATATTCCTTAGCGATGCCACAAACAAAATTGCTGAGTATATGTTTGTTATACAACTCCTCACTAAATCTGCGTCTCACAACATCTCCAATCTGGTGGTCCAGTGAGATTCCCAGCTAGTTGTTATACATTTGAAAAATCATTATCACATTTGACATCTTGTTTTATTGTGTTATTTTTTAAGGGTACGGATTCTAGAACATCAATTTTTGTCTATCAATTTTGAACACATTCCTAGAGAGTCTAACACATTAGCTCATTCATTAGAAAACTATGTATTGGATTGAGATCAGTCCCATTCGTTATAAAAAGAGTCATACAAGAGTGTACATTTTTTGCATCATAAAAAATTACATAAAAAACAAAAATAAATCATCATAAATTGCCAATATATATATATATATATATATATATATATATATATATATCGTGTCTAGTTGTTTTTACATAAAAAAAATCTTCACAACTTGGGTGTTTTATACAAAATTTTCTTCGCTAGGTGTCTCTATGACATATAAATACCTATGCCTACTATTGTTTAGTCTGATGCTCATGATAGCATATAATGTCCCTAGATATCATCCTCATAGGCATCAAAACCCCTTGCGGAACGCCCACTGTATGCTTCTGTAGGTGAATCTGGATCTCCTTCATGAGAAGAGGTGGCACACCCATGCTCAACCCTTCGAGGTTCGTCGCAACCTCATGCAAACTCTAGGTATCGTCTCCCTCTTTGGTGGCTGTCATAGCCTCTATTACTACTCTAGGCCTAGGTAGCTGCATTCCTCGCCTAGCATGGCGAGGAGCTCCGGATGGTCATACAGGTGCCACATCTGTGTCAATAAAACTCTTCATGTCAAAAACTTTTTCACCCATTAAATAAAAATAATAATTGCATAAATATTCAAAAGACACAAAATACTTGTTCTCTGATTTATCATCTTACCAGCTAGCCCCCACTGAGTGCCAGTGGGAAATATCAGCTCCAGATCTCTTGTCAGGTTCATCCCAGCATAGGGATAATCCTCATTCACCAGAATCTGGCTGCTAAGCCACTCAAATAATGCATCATAAAAAAAGTGTCGAATCAAGCACTCTCCAGTCTATGGCATCAGGGTGGCCCATCAACCTTGCTTAGGCTCCCTGGGTCTAGCTATGCCCATGAAAATTTGAGGCCTCATCAAGGGCACTCTCTGTAGTATGAATGATAAAATCAACGTACCATACCAAAATTCTCTTTGGGCCTAGGTCTTGGAAGTTGTCAACTCCTACCTAAATTGATGGAAAACGCCCTCAAACAAGTAGAATACTTGTGGATGCAGAAAATCTAGTGCCAATCGAAACTGGGCCTTAGTTGCTACATGTTGAATCTTGGCTCCTGCCCAGCATATAATCATCCATAGTACATCCCTCAGAGGTATAGAAGCTATGTTGGCTATAGGTATCTTTTTTCTAAGTAGCGTGGTGTTATTTACGCAGTGAGCTTGGATCAATCTAAGAGTGGTATGGGGATTAGCTCTCGATCCTGTCAAGCTAGGCCTCCGTCCTCTACATGATAGGCAAATCACCAAGTAGATGTGATCATTTTCGGTCGAGAACTTGTGACCCTCAATCTTGAACACACTATGGTGCTCATCCCACCGTTGGATGATCCAGATCAGAAGGTATTTCTGCGCTTTCATCAGATCAATTTTGGCGTAACTCAATAATATGCATCTTCACAGAACCAACAAGCATGAAAGACCGATAAGAATCTAATGTTCCTCTCTCTCATGCTCTCTTTAGCGCTAGATACTCAAGGTAATAACCTACTACCTTCACAATGACAGTTTTCAATGGATCGTAACCTGGCTCAATAGCTTGGAAAACAATAAAACCTAATTGATTTTTTCTTGGGTTGGATAACATGACCCCCTATGAAAAACAAGGCATGCTAGCACCATATACCTCAATAGGCAAGGGGTTTAACGCGGCCCAACTCACTAGGAAACTATGTCAGCCGCCTAATATTTCTAGGGCTTGCCCAAAACTAAAATTTTGACCAGTAAAAACCATAAAAGGACTAATGTACAATAGTATAAAATTATAAGCTCCTATCTAGAACTCACATAATCAAAAATGGTTTCCCAGATCATCCACAATCAAGCACTGAAGTTTTGCCCTTTTTCACACTCCAGAGCTCTTTCACCAAATACAAACATTGAAAAGAAAGGCATGTTGTCCTTCTTATAGACATCCTGAAGGTATGAATCACTTTTGTTAGTCATTGAAATTGGTTCTCTATAAATTTCTGCTATGATTTGTCGCAAATATTAATTATTTTATCAATATTACCAATGCTCAGACGGATTGCTAGTGTTTTTCTCCAAAGCTGACCATACTTTACTTGGAATGAGAAGACTATTTTTGGGAATGTTTCCATCTCATTAATCAAAAAATTCCCGAGCTTCCTTCTTCAGGCTCGTTAAACTCTGACGAAGAATATTATGAGCAATTCCTTTTCTATATTGTTCTAGCTCTTTAAAAACAGAAAAAGACACTGAGTTTTTGTTCGTTGGACTCGTTAAAATTTCATGAATAATATTGAGTTTAATTTGTCTCCTCATACTCATAGCAAAATGGGGCAGACATCCATTGAACATAGGTTTATCACTTTATCCTGACTCAATGAACTACCTTAAGAAAAAGGAACTATTATGGGCATACTATTAACCCTTTGTCGCACTAAGTCATCAACCATGACAAAGTTACCCCCTTGGAGTTGTCTTTTACGATCTCTTTCAGACTCCCTAAACATGAAAAGATCACCGAGTTTATCTGTCTCGACTTGTTAAACCTAATCAGATGGGGAAAATTTGCGGACAATGTAGAGACTCACTCTCTATATTCTAAAGGATGTTTTGGCAGTAGTACCTTAAACATGGCACCCCTCAGCAAGCTCCTCTTTATCAGCTTCTCACCAAACCCTACCATTCTATGAGTTTAGCCTCTGTACTTCGATGTTCTTGCATCTTTCTATCCTAACACTCTTTGATGTTCTTGAGTCTAATTTTCATGGTACCATGTGTGTCATGCATTATATTCTTCAAGACATCAACCCAGCTGTCATATTTCAACAAACTACCCGTCGCCTATTTTCACCATTTCTCTACACTATCTTCAAAACAAAATCATCTTTGGCTTGTTTCATGTCAACTGATGTAGGACACCCTACTGCCTGCCTTTTGACATATACCTTCCTATCAAATTTAGTATCTTATCTAGGAAGGTGATCTAGAAACATATCAATACCTTGGAACTTGCAGACCTCAATGGAAAGTTACCTTCTGTTTGATTGGGGGTTCTCATCATTGGTTCCCATTCCAATGATTCGAAAGAGTGTTCGACATCAACACCATTTTCCACACTCACTAGATTGTACTTGGCATCTTCGAGACCATCATCCTTATCGATGGCCATCCTCGCGTCTATTAAAAATTTTCATTATTGACTGGTAATCAGACGATTTCTCACATGTTCAACTACAACTCCTTTATTCACATGTTTATAAATATGTAGTTTAGAGAAGTGATGACCAAGGCCTTTGGTAGATTCTTACATCACTCAACTTTGTTTCCTCTCCCAAGCTGTGGATATTTTTTTTGGTTGCATCTTGTCATATTGATCTTGTCATGACTCAAAATTCAACATTGTGCTTATCGATGGACATACTAGTCATATCTCTTCCTGGATAAATCACTTTGATACAAATGCTAAGCATGGGAATGCCCGAATCATGAGAGTTTATATATTTGACATATGTTTCTTTTTCTTTGTCTCCCACAGTCCTACGACTCCTCTCTGTCTCTCTAAAATATAAATTATTTAGGCCATCTTATTCATCTCTGACCTCACACTTTAGTGGGCATCTATTATACTGCAAATGACCTCCTCATCATCTCGGATCAGAAGAACACTTGGATGGAAAAAATTGCCTAAGATAGAGGCCCATTTTACAAGGGTAACACACCCCAAGAACTATCAAGCTAAGTTATAACACTTTCCTTCTTCTGGTAGGCAGCATTAGTGCCTAGTTTAACGCCTTGTCTTTCCTAAAGGGAAGCGTTAGCTATGTTCCTTGAGATTTGAGGGGGGGATTCTGACTTAACTGACTGAAATTTCTAACCTTTTCTCAAAGAGTTAGTCTACCAAACTGGAAACCTCTGATTCAGACCTCTGATTGGACATTTCTAAACCTAACTAAGCATATAAAGAGGGAAAAATCTAGAAAATCATGGAAACACCATGGATTTTTCCTTATTATAACAAATGGAGAAGAATGGAAAAGTCTATCCTCCCAAATTGTTATAAATTTAAGGCAAGGGCTCATTATCAAAGGTCGAAAGGTTGAATGTGTGAGCGACAAACTTTTGTTAGTATGAGATCTTAATGTTGGCATGATTCATTAAGAAGCATTTTCACACTAGGAGATTGAAAAGAGAGAGCTTGTAATCGATGGACTGTGGGAGGCTTGAGAAAGCCGATGGTTGTAATACTCCTTCATTCAATATAATAGAACTACCTCTATTTAGTCCACTTGATATCTTATCATTACATCTATTTCATTATTTTTTTAAGATATATGTTATAAGTGGCCTAGACTCATATTCTTTCATGTTTGGCTATATGCTTGTCTTTAGTTTTTTAGCTTGATAATATTGTGTGTTATTCATCAGTAATTTTTGCCTTTGTATATGACTAAATGCTTATCCTATATTTCTAGAAAGAAAATTCATGAATATTGTGAGTTCTAGAAATCTCACTGCCTTCATTATCCTTAGGATAAATTTTTCACTATTTCATTATCCCATCATGTCATGCTCAGCTCACCACTCCCAGAAGACCCATCATGGGCTCATACCACTCATTTTGTCTATGTTTTGTCACCCTTCACCTTAGCACTCTATTTTGGCTTGCCTAATTCCTCCACTTGCCATCTAGGATCACCAACAAACCTACTCACTCTTGTGTTTTCCGGATACATCAAGCATTGATGATCTCAAAACTATCTCTATAGGCTCTTTAGATAAGTCAAGTACATTGGATTTTGGATCTTCAATATATCAAAATATCAAAAAAATCTATTGTTTATACTTGAGGGCACAAAGCCAATTTTTTAGTCACAGGCCACATCCAAATAGACTCCCACTAGGTCAGCTAGAGTTTCATAGGTCATAGGATTGTTTTGGTGTGTAATGTTCCCAAATTTTAGCTTCAAGCTAAATGGAACATTAGAGTTAGCAGTGTCTTTAGCCGGTGAATAAATGGGTAGGAAGGCCCATAAGTCTCCTAAGAAGGAATAAAAACACTTCAATTGTGAAAGGAGACCTTCTTTGCAGCTCAATAAAACACCTCCATGTGTGAACAGGGATAATATCAGGTTGATTCAGTCTACTTTGACCAAGTCAACAGCACAGATTTGGAGGAGTAGGGATCAAGGAAGGAATAACACAAATTTTGAGGGAGATGAATATCTTGATGGAAATGACCTAATTGAGTGGGGCCATGGGAAAGAAAACTCACATTATATTTAAGGAATAGGATGGCAACCATTGTGGCTTATGTTTTAGTTTATCATTTGATAATTGGTTTGCTTAGACTATTGCTTCCTCTTTTTGTCTAGCAGGGTAGCTGTGATGTTTAGCACCGGGTGTTCCCGAGCGAGAATTCCATCTCTTCCCTTGAGAGGCCTCTTGGGAGAGTTTGAATTCATTTCCACATCATTTTTTCAGGCCAAGCTTCATCTTACTTCATCAACGCAGTTTCTGCACGTTATTGTGCTGTGTTGCAGGGTGCAGCGGTGGAGGGGATTGGAATCCCACTTTCTGAGTTAGTTTCTCATTGGAGGGAGGTTTCATCCTCTTGGGAGATCTATTTGGAGAGATATTGACCTCATTTCAGATCTGTGGCACCAGGCCATACATTTCCCAACATTCCCAGCGTTGTTCCATTTGGGAAATGCATTATTTTTGGAGGCAGCTTCAGGGGATGATCTAGTGGCTTCTTTGCAATGTTTCCTTGTGATTGAGAGGTTAATCCTTTCATGGGAGGAAGCCTTTGAGGGATATACATCAAATATGATATATTTAAACCTTCTACACTCTTATTTTTTCGTGTTGCAGTGATTATTCAGTAATTTTCTAAAGATCACATTTGTATTCAGAGTGTATGACAAGAAACCCTTTCCAGGTTTCTTGCAATTGTAATGAGGAGACTGGATCTCAGTTTTTAAACATGATTGAAAAATATATGAGTAGATATATTTTTCCTCCTAATTTCTATGTTGAAACCCTCATAAGACTGTGCAGTCTTCTTTGTGCATTATTTCTGAGTAGTAGTGTCTGGGGTTTTAATGATTTTTAGCTACGCTAGGTGTGGGAGGTATGTTTACCTCACCTACTTTCTTTTGTTTCTGATCTCCTCTTGGATTTAGATGATAGAGGAACATATATAATGGATCCAAGTAATGGCTTACATTCATATTGCATATATTTCTGGAAATGTGTTTTTTAGTGCATGCATTGCTAAGAAGTACATTTTTGGAATATTATAAGATATTCCCAATATTGCTTATTTTCCCTATTTTGGGATATTATAGTGGTATCAGAGCTTCAATCTTGGCTCAACCTGTGGATCTCAGGCCATTATACTATAAGAAGAAGGAGAGATGGATAGAAAGGAAGACAGACTTACAAAGCTTCTTCCAAGATCGATACAAAGCTTTCAAGAAGATCTGAGGAAAATAATAATGGAGATGGAATCTCCAGAAGAGTTCGGATCTAGAGCTAGATCTTGATTTTCACATGGTGAGTGTGAGCATGAAACTACACTCCATGAGGCACAGCAGAGTCAAATGCCTAGATCTATCATGAGATGGATGAAAGGAGGGAGAATGCCTAAGAGGAAAACTCTTAGTGATTTGTTGTAGGAGTATGAATCTCAAACTGAGAGGTTTAGAGATCATACCACTTTCCAAGAGTTTTCCAAGATCCAGGTGAAGAGAAGCAAGCAAAAAAATATGGATAGATTCTTTATGTCTACCTTTTATGGTTCACCTACATGTTCAGCCAGGGCTTGGGTGGAAGAGCTAGACACCTTTTTGCAGCAACATCAAATTTCTGAAAGTGAAGCTATCAGAGTAGCAGCGCTGCATTTTGGAGGTAAGGCTTATGCATGGTGGATTTTTGAATCTTGTTCTTTGAAAAATGAAAATACTTACTCTTATGCAATATTCATTAAAACATTGTTGGGAAGGTTTGATGGGAAACTTCCTAAGACACATGTATTGGAGCAAGAAAAACTTAAGAAAACAAAACCCTTGCATGTAATGGAGGAAACTATAGACCTCAATCCACTTCAGAAAACCTTGGGAGAAGCTGAAATATTGCATCATACATTGTTAGAGGCCAGACCTCTATCTCATATTCATAAAAAAGAGGGATTGGGGATCTCTTTTTCACAAGAGGATCCAATTATTGGAGGGTTTCCCATACACATTGATGAAGTTGAGGGCAACAACGTTGTCATATCTAGAGCACATCCAATAACTCATGCAGAGGAAGGAGGATCACATGCTCCAATAGGAGGGATTCTTGTATCCTTGCAAGAATTTCCCCAAGATCTCATACATGGAGGTTAGAGCACAATCAGTGAGCAGCATGATTGTGAAGCATTGCGGATGGAAGGAGAAGGTAGGAAGGAAGGGCATCATCACTTGATGAGAGGCACACACCGTTCTCTATTTCAGAGAGCTAATGAAAATGGGAGGCAAAATGTTCTATGTTGTGAAGGCAAGGGCAAGGTTGCCCAACCATATGTACAGTCTACTCTTCACATTGATGTCTCACTACATGGGGGCATTCCACCTGGGAGGCCACCAGATCTAGAATTGATGAAAGAAATCTTCGCTTTGGATTCACCACTCTTGGATTTTGGAGAGGTGAAGAGTTTGGAGGAAAATTTTGGCATGGAGGATGTTAGAGTAGCAGGCAGTAGCATGAGGAGAGCTTCACATGCCAGATCACCAGCGCTATCTCTTGGGAGGATTGATCCATATTGGAGGTCTCAACTCTTGGTAGAGTACTCCAAGGATCTTGGTGCTTGCATGATTCTTGATGACCCAGATGGAGATGATAGATACATGGTGAATGACATGGTCATCTATTCTTATGGCAGAGTCTTCTTGACTAGAGATTCTAAGCTCAAGGAGAAGCTGCTACATGTAGCACATGAGGACTTCTTTTCCATGCATTTTAATGCACACCTTTCTGTGGTAGAGGAGTTCATTTGGGAGGGCATACAAAAAGATATATTGCAGCATATGGAGAGATGCATAGCCCAGATGGTGATAGAGAGGATGTCATAGCCACCTTCCTACTCATTGGGAGTGAGGAAGCATTTTCAGTTGAGCCATTTCAGCTCAAGGACCGAATTACATGGTAGAGAAGGTATACATTTGCATTATGATTTTCCTTTATTTACTTTATACGAGTAGCATGTTGTATTAAGGGGGACCATCCGTTATTGCACTTTATATTATGATGTTCTTAAGGTTAATTGAAGCATTGAGATTGGCTTTCTTATTGGTGGTTTTTGGGGGAAGCCACATAATTCATGGTGTGCACCATTGACACCAAATTGTATATTCATGATTCCATCTTTTGGGATGACTGTGACAGAAAAAAAGTGGCTGGGAAAGCACTTGTTATTTTTTTTTTATGTGGGAAAAGAATGCAATACGATGGTTCCATTTGTGGAACTATGGACTACTCTCCAATTGTCATATGGTAGCTTGTTCTCATTGCTTTTTTATTCCATTTACTGCTGATATTTTTATGATCATGGGAAGCATTGTTTGGACAGTGCTGGAGGTGTTATAGGTGCCCATTGGGAGCATGATTCTCCCCACTTTATAGGTTTTACATTTCAGGAGAAACCATGGGCAAACCATGATTTCCACATCACAATTTTTCCCTTCTTGTGGGAGGAACCACTTGAAGAACTTGAGGAGGCACTTCATGGCTGAATTGTTTGATGGAGGAACTTGGGCCATTCTTGGAGGCCATGTTATTTCATCCCAAGGATAGAAAAAGCCCTATGTTTACCATAAATGGAGGGAGAAACCATTTGGATGGGAGAGTCCAATCTCTCCATGCAACCCCAATACATTGTATAAAACTGGGGTTGATTATTCTTTTGATGAGCTACCTAGGATGGATCATTTCATTTGGATGATAGCATGGGTGAGGGAGTCACTCATTGGGAATGAGATTCCCCATTTTTTTCATCACTCCTACTTTGAGGAGGCCATGGGACAGCAAGAAGGTTTCCACTCACACCATCCACCTTTGATTGATGTGAGCCATTTGGTTTTGCATACTTGGGAGGAAACATTGAATGGAAGTTTTATTGCAGATTATTTTGAGGCAGTGATGGAGGCCATTGATGAGATGCCACAAGAGGAGGAGGGGAGAAATTTTTCTCTCCCTATACATTTTGTTGAGGACAAGAGAAAATTTTGGAGGGGAGGACTGTAATGTTCCCAAATTTTAGCTTCAAGCTAAATGGAACATTATAGTTAGTAGTGTCTTTAGCCGGTGAATAAATGGGTACGAAGGCTCATAAGTCTCCTAAGAAGGAATAAAATCACTTCAAGTGTGAAAGGAGACCTTTTTTGCAGCTCAATAAAACACCTCCATGTGTGAACAGGGATAATATCAGGTTTATTCAGTCTACTTTGACCAAGTCAATAGTGTAGATGTGGAGGAGTAGGGATCAAGGAAGGAATAACACAGTTTTGGAGGGAGATGAATCTCTTGATGGAAATGACCTAATTGAGTGGGGCCAAGGGCAATAAAACTCACATTATATTTAAGGAAGAGGATGGAAACCATTGTGGCTTATGTTTTAGTTTATCATTTGATAATTGGTCTTCTTAGACTATTGCTTCATCTTGTTGTTTAGCAGGGTAGTTGTGTTGTTTAGCACCGGGTGTTCCCGAGAGGGAATTCCATCTCCTCCCTTGAGAGGCATATTGTGAGAGTTTTCATTCATTTCCACATTAGGTTTTCAGGCCAAGCTTCAGCTTACTTCATCAGCGCATTTTCTGTAGGTTATTGTGTTGTGTTGCAGGGTGCGGTAGTGGAGGGGATTGGAATCCCACTTTCTGAGCTAGTTTATCATTGGAGGGAGGTTTCATCCTCTTGGGAGATCTATTTGGAGAGATATTAAACTAATTTCAGATCTGTGGCATAAGGCCAAAAATTTCCCAAAATTCCCATCGCTGTTCTAGCTGGGAAATGTGTTATTTTTGGAGGCAGCTTCAGGGGATGATCTAGTGGCTTATTTGCAATGTTTCCTTGTGATTGAGAGGTTCATCCTTTCATGGGAGGAAGCCTTTGAGGGATATAAATAAGATATGATATATTTCAGCCTTATACACTCTTATTCTTCAGTTTTGCAGTGATTATTCAGTAATTTTCTGAAGATCACATTTGTATTCAGGGTGTATGACAAGAAACCCTTTCCGGGTTTTATTGAAATTGTAATGAGGAGACTAGATATCAGTTTTTAAACATGATTGTATAATATATGAGAAGATACATTTTTCCTCCTAATTTATATGTTGAAACCCTCATAAGACTCTGCAGTATTCTTTGTGCATTATTTCTGAGTAGCAGTGTCTGGGGTTTTAATGATTTTTAGCTACACTAGGTGTGGGAGGTCTGTTTTCCTCACCTAGTTTATTTTGTTTCTGATCTCCTCTTGGATTTATATGATAGAGGGACATATATAATGGATCCAAGTGATGGTTTACATTTCTATGGCATATATTTCTAGAAATGTGTTTGTTAGTGCATGCATTGCTGAGCAGTCCATTTTTGGAATATTATAAGATATTCCAAATACTTCTTATTTTCCCTATTTTGGGATATTACATGGTGTTATAAATATTTTTTTTTCATGTTCCAAGATGATGCAATCAAAGAAGAAGAAATACATCACATGAATGTCCAAATGGATCAGAAAATATTTCAAGAAAGGCCTCCTTGGTCAAAGCACAACTTCTACAAAAGACAACTGCCCATCTTAAAAAAAATTGCAGGAATTATTGGGATGGCTATCAATATAAAAAGAGGTAAAGTAAGAGGCTAAGTCATCACTAAGAACAACCATAGCAAAGGACAAGCGGTAGGCCAATTTACAAAGAGAATCAGGGTTTTGGGAATTGTTGGCAAAACAGTGTTTCCAAGCAAGGAGCCAGCACAAGGACCACAAGGAAAAAGGCACAAAAACAAAACCAAGCATAGGTTGAAGATTTTAAGAAATTGTAAATGAAAAAATGAAAATGGTGAGGTGAATTGAACATAAATGAATGAACTTGAAAGGGCTATAGAGAACTTAGAAGACAACACTAATTATTTTTCTCTAACATCCCTAAAGCCTTAGATTGTGGAAAGATAGGCAAAGAAAGAAAAATAAAGATGATGGACCTCCATCGTAATAGCATAAAGCCTTCAAAGGCTATTCAAGGTTGCTTTTAGGGTTTTTCAAGGAAACAGTGCTTCACTGCACCAAAGGGAGAAGGAATACAAAGGGTATCAGTATGGGAGAAATCAAACCTTTAATTACTGTCACTTTCCCTCAAAATGTTCAAAATACTGAAATCACCTGGGTAAGTTTCAAAATGAAAAATCAAGCTGAGCATGAGCTTGCTGTTGAGTGGCTGAGATTGTCAAAACTCCAAACCATGACAAAAGAGACCAAACCGCTGTGTTATGTCACCTGTAGAAAATCAGAAGTGGCCAAGAGAAAACATACTAGGCATGATGTACAAATCTTTGCCAAAAAGGACATATCACTTTCAATCAACCAAAAAGGGTAAAAACAATGGTTTCAGTTTATCAGTGCAAGAAGAAAAGGTTCAACAGTGCCTATACCCTCATAGATAAAAAAGGGACATCTTCATCTCTTCAGCACACCCTCACCAAAGGAAGGAAGAAAAATCACTTTGACAAGTTCAAGTCATCCACAAAAAGGTCAAAAGAACATAACTGAAGAAAATGACAAAGAGATTGAAAAACATAGCAAAAGTGGGTTTTACAACTTTTGTTTATTTCTCAAATGGTATAAAAGGCCTTCTTAGTCTTTTTTCATCTTATTTTATCATTACAAGAGAAAATAAGGCTTACAGAAGAAAAACAGAGTTTTTTATCAATTTTCAGGCAAGGGTTACTGGCGCTGCGCGAATAAGTGGTGTTGCGCATACAAGGCATGGCGCTATGCTAATGGGCCACTTTCCCATTTATATTAACACGATGTTGTGCTAATCCAAGGTGGTGCTAAACAAATCCGTCGCGGTGCGCACAAACACGATCGACATGCCCAGGACCCGACTGGCAGGCCTGCACGCACCCGGCAATGTGCTAATCCACGGGCACGACTGCTGTCATTGCGCCTACAGGCCAACCTAACTTGCTCAGGAAGGGTGCTGTGATAATGTAGAAGGCCCTCAAATGAAGGGGAAACTTGCCCCAAGGCTAAAATTCATCCTTCAATTTGCCTCCAAAGGAGCCAAAGCTGGTAGGTGGCCTATCCTCCTTATCCTCTAAGAAATTTTCATAATTTGGTGGCTAATGAGTAATTAAACCCTAAGTGTGCAAACCCTAGGTCTCAAATTCATATTACACCTTTGTTTTTGGTATCCTTGAATAATTTAAGTGTCATTTAAGGGAGTGTAAGCTAGTGTGGTTACAATTCATTTTCAAAGAAGCCCCCTTGAGCTCCAAAGAAAACAGTCCTAAAACCTAGCCTCCATATCACTCTTCTGAAAAGGTTTCCATCACCACCTCCTTCATTTTTCTCCTCCAAACCCTAGTTTGTCCACGAGAATCTCCTATCACCATGTCAGGAGCAGAAAACAGTAGCAGTAGTGAAAGAGGCCAAAGGCCTTTGAGACCAAATCATAAGGGAGGGAGACTGAACAGGGTGGAACCCTAGAGCACAGTGACTATCACCTCCTCTCCCAGGATCCTCTCATGTTTCCATAATGCAGGGTGCTTCCATTTTTGTGAGAAGGTCAAACAAGTGAAAAGCTACCAAGATCTTACAAGGCTTCTCATTCTCAACTTGCACAACTAACAATCAAGCCTTGCAGGGGTAGATTTTGACATCTCAGCAGATACCATCTCTTATGCCACAGGCATCCCTGCTGTTGGTGAAAACTGGTTTAAGAAAGCCAAATTTGACAAGTACTCTTATGAGCCATTTGTCAAAACTAGGTATAGAGGAGGCTGCAAGATAATTTTCCCTTTCTCACACCTCAAACAGAGATTTTCACCCTTGATGATGGTTACCATAAAGTACTTCACCTATGAGGGAATATCAGCAATAAAAAAGAGGATACAGAGGCAGAAAATAAAGAGGAAGGTGAGAAAGGTAAGAGAGGCAAGAAAACTAAACAAAAGCCCCAATTCAATGACCTAGATAGTGATAATGAAAATGAGGAGATCGCCACTAGATTACTGCTCCAAAGAAAATATGCACAAATTATGGAGTGGGAGAGAGATTTTGAAATGGCACAATGTATCATTCAGTATTACAAGAATGAACACAAGTAATTTAAGAAGATAAAAAAAGGGCCTTTCTCTCCAGAAAAAGATGACCAAGCATTACGCAATGAAAAACAAACTTGCTTGTGCCAAACTGAAGAAAGCGCTCATTGAAATCCAAACCCTAAAAGAGGAAAAAGGTAAAGAAATCCTTGGAGTTTTGGCCCAAGCTTCTCTACAAGTCTCTAAAACCCCATGAAGAAGACCTCCACCAATTTTGAAGGAATTTGGGAATTTTTTTTTTTTATGATTTTGGAGGCCTATTAGCACATCGCCACTAGCGCTATGATTTTCCTTGGAGCATATTCAAAGGGAAAATAGATACATTTTTGGACTTCTCATGGCTAGCACACTATGCTCAAAAAATTTCAGAGCCATTGGAGCAGTTTTGTCCCCTAAAAAGGTAAAAAAACACCTAAGTTTTTCACCATTCTGCCTCCTTTTCAGGCCTGGCGATGCACTCAGAGCAGTGTTGGGATTTTAAAATTTTGGTCTGGTTACAGGAGTTGGATTAGGAAACCAAGGGTATATCTGAAAATTAGTCTCATAAGTCTTTCCAAAGAGTCACCACAAAATATGACATCGGGAAGGGGTCCAAAACATGGTTGCAAAAGTACCTATTTTTTTCCTGAGGTGGCGCTGTGCCAATGGACTCTTTAGTGTGTTTTGGGCCAAAAGTAAAAAAAAAAAACACTCATTTATTGCAAAATCATATTTTAGTGTTTTTTGAGGCAAATCACTCTAAAATTAGGTGCAATAAGTTATTTTGTCATTTATTTCATGAGATATTTTGTGCCTTGGACCTTACATGGTCTCTTAGGCATAAATGACATTTATGGGTGATTTTGATTTTTTCCAACACTATCTAGGGTTTTTTCCTTCCTTTGCTAAGTTAAATAGAGCATGAGGGCTTCATTTTAAATGTTGGAATTTGATGATTTTTGAGAGAAATACATGGTTCTTTGAGGTTGAAGAGCAATTTGGTGTTGTGGAGTTTGTGAATGATTTGCTTTGATCGATGATGATGGAGGCTTGCTTGCAGGATCCCTGAGCTTTGTTAATGGTGATGTGTCCCTAATTTTTTCATGTTTTATTTTTTATCTCTGTGTCCATCCTTCTATGTTGCAGTAGAAAAGAAAATTATAGGTTAAGAAATGTTCTTTGAAGAACCTTAGTCCTCCTCCTTTCTATTGTCTTTATGTTTTCCTCTGTTGGGTTAGTTTAAGGAATTCTTAGCTGCTCCTTAGACCCACCTAAGCTTGTTTTTTTCATCAATGGTTTAAGAAAGTAGTTTTCAAATATGTTTTATGGTTAGCCATGCTTACTTGATGCTATCTAAAATCTGTTTGTGGAATCTCTCTTTGATGTGTTACTTTCTAGGTTTAGCCCAAGAGGCCATGTTTTGATCATGCCCTTTGTCTATGCTTGAGAAGTTTGCCTCAAATTTCTTTATAGATTTGATCTCATATGTTTAGGAGTTCCATCTTCTTGGATTAAATTTATTTGTCATCTTATATTTTTTCAAACCTTGAAGGTGAAATCACTAGAAAAAAAATGAGTTTCTCGCCTTCTATATTTCATTGGAATGTTTGTCTTGAATGTTTATTTGTTTAAGTATTGTCATTGAGTTAATGGTTTTCCATATCTCATGATTATTATATTTTTATTATCAGTATTTGAGACCTTCTTATTTATGGGTATTTGACAAAGGATTCTTCACTGCCCTTTTCCCTACCTAGTTCACCAACTTAATGTCCAGTTCACTTCACACATAACCTTAAAGATCCATTGACCACACTAGATTTTCCCTGTAATTTACTCTGACTCATTTTTGAGATATCCATGCCTTTCATTGACTCCATATCCCAATGATTTGGAAACCTCTCACTCCACCTATTCTACCTGTTCATATTATCCAACCAAAACAAACAACAAACCCTACACTTAACAACTAGCCTAAAATCAACCATCTAAATCAAACAAGTTCACATCCTTTGCATACAATAGAGAGAGCCCTCTATGAGTCCAGGAAGGATAGGTCCTAGGACTCCAAGACTGGTCTAATGTTACCCTGTGCATTTGTTCTACCAATCTGCTAAATCACGGGACACTAACATAATGGCAATCACGGTGGGACTTTCTGAGTAAGTCACAAGCTGAAACATTCTATATCCATTGATTCATTTCCACCTCATCACCATCACTAACATAATGGTGATCGCAGTGGGACCTTCTGAGTAAGTAAGAAGCTTATACATCCTTATGGAATTCAGAAGCCCTTGTTAAATAGTATCATGTGATTTGTAACCACCTCATCACTATCACTAACATAATGGTGATCATGATGGAACCTCTGAGTCAGTGAAAATATAAGTATCTCTTAGGACTTCACAAACCCTTATCAAATCATAGATAACTCAAACTGTTAGCCAAAGAGTAGAATTTGGTTGTTTCACCATCCTAGCAAAATGATGACTCAACTGTAGGACACTCTTACAAACCCTAGGGCTACATAAAGGAACTCAGAAAACCCCAAAACATCCCTAGATTAGTTTTTTGTCAGTTATTGGTTGTGGACCATAAACATACATCCTTAAAACAACATAAATATCCATCTGGCGAGTCCAGTAGCCTCCAGTAGGCCTATTACTTCACTAGTTCTCATTAGACTCCCTAGGGTTGTATCAAATCAGCCCTGAGAAGTTTAGAATCCTAGTTATACACTATGAAAGTTTAGAAAACACTAAGAGAGGCAAAACTTCTGAAATAGCCGTAAAATTTCAGCCTCTCTAAATTTTGAGCTTGAAATCTTCCTTCACAAAGGATCAATACCAGATCTCATCCGGACCCAAACCCTCCCACTATAGTTGATGACCTGAAAATTATTTTGTGGAAAAATTATAAAACTGAAAACTTAACTACTGTTAGGACCATTCATAGAGAAAGCTCTATACCTGAACATCTTATAGCTTTGCAAGATCCCCAGTTTGACTTACACCATACAAAGAACCTATTTAGAACCAACTCAAATAGTGAGATTGACAAAACTGACCTTGAGCCCATAGATTTGCATCAGAGTTCTAGTACAGGAGTCTCTCCTTACACCCCACCTGAATTTTAGCTTCTCCATCACTTCAGCTCTTTCCATCCCAGGTATGCTCAGAATCAGTTTGTTGGTCCATGTACTTCCACCACACCCATCCATACCTCCACTGTTCAAACCACTCCATCTCATCCTCCACCTCCTCTCACAAACCCTCCTCTTATAAATCCACCATTATCTCCCATCATGGTAGCTTGGTATGCCCCCCCTGGCTTTACCACAACCATTAGTACCTTTGCCAAATGACTATTAGTCCAAAATCCCTCATTTCACAGGAGGTGAATCTACCACTGCCCAAAAACATGTAGACAGAATGAATGATTCCTTTGACTATATGGAGTTGGAATATGAAACCATGAAAATGAGGATGTTTGCCCAAATTTAAGAAGGGGAAGCTAAAAAATGGTTTAAAAACTTAACTCCCAATATTATTCATGATCTCCCTTCCCTTTACTATACATTCCTAAACAAATGGGAGATTAAGAAAAACCCTCTCCAGATCCTCTCAGAATATAGAAACCTTAAGAGAAATACGGGGGAAAGTTTCCAAGACTATTGCACTAGGTTCAATAGTGTTTAGAATGCACTCCCACCAAACATGAAGCCCCCACTAGGCCCAGCCTTAGCAAAATTTCCGAAAGGTTTTGACCCGGACATGGCCTATCAACTAAGAGAAAGAGAGCCCCCAACTTTAGAAGACATGCAAAAGGGAGCTATAAGTGTAAAGGCCAACTTGATTGAAAAGAGAGCTAGGATAAGATAAAAAAATAGGGTAACCTACAAGGATGAAACCATGCCCTCAACCTCCTCATCTAATTCCAAGATTGACAACCTAGTTAGAACCATGGAGAGAATGATGGAGAGGATAAGCCTAAATGAAAGAATGTCTCCTAGGGAAAACCAAGCAAATTCCAAAAACAAAAATAGAAATCCAAACTTCAGAAGAGACCCTCCTCAAAACAGGCCAGGAGACAATGATCAACAAATTAGGCCACCCTTCCAAGATAATTATGTAAATGAAGAAGGAAGAGAGACTGGAGAACCTAAGGAAAGGCATGTAAACCTGATAGGTTATGATAACGAGGGTGAAATTTTTCTCAGAGAAGAAGAACAAGGTCTCTTTTCCTTTGATCAAACTAAAACAAATTTTGAGGATTCTAAAGACTACCAATTGGGACTTGAAAATTCTATAATGGAATTCTATATGCAATATGACCTTAGGATAAAAAGAAACTAAGAAGCTTCCAAGAAAGAAAAAAATAGACACTGCTGCTAGGAAAGCTCTAGAAAACATTCCTAAGATGATAGCGGACAGTGTCAACACTATGGCTAAGAAAACTAATCCAAACAAATAAAAAATCAGCCAGAAAAATAGTGACCCAAGCTGCCCTAGTACATCTACTAGTGGCCCTGAAAAAATGTTATTGTCTAAAGACCCAAATCAAAATCAGAAAATTAAACTTGTGGAAAAGGTTATGGCTGAAAAAACTGATGTAAATATGTCTAAAACACAAGTACCTTTCAGGTTTGAGGGAGAGATTGATAAAATCAAGATAACCACACCTCTCACTGAACTGGTAACTCAAGAAGTGTATAGGTCCCAAGTGTTGAAGGTATTGAACTTAGGAAATGATACTGACACTCTGAATTTAACTGATGACAAGCCTGAGTTGTTGTTTCGACCCAAGGTTGAGGGGAAGTATCAAGAAGGAGTTGTCCCTCCTTTCTATATCAACCTAAACATACATGACAAAATATTACACAATACCATGCTAGACTCTGGTGCCTCACACAACCTCATGCCTAAAGTTTTGATGGAGAGATTAGGCCTAGAAATAACTAAACCTTACAAATACTTGTACTCATTCAATTCGAGTAGATTCAAGTGTTTGGGCCTAATCAAGGATCTTTGTGTCAATCTGGCACAAATACCTAGTAAAGGCCTTGTTATGGACATAGTAGTGGCAGATATTCCCCCTAAGTATGGCATGCTTTTATCCAGATCTTGGGGAGCCAAAATTCAGGGGAACCTTCAACTAGATATGTCCTATGCTACCATCCCTATTTTTAACTAGAAAAAGAGACCATACCGAGTGTCCCACATGAAATATATGGTTAGCAGTTATGAGAGGCCAAAGAACACTCCTCTTTATTCCATTAATTCAGATCTTGATTATTTCATGTTTTGTAATGAAGAGTACATTAATGAGAAGATAAGTAAAGTTGAGATAGATCTAGACACACTACAATAGTCAAACCAGTCTCTGCATGAGAAATTCAACAGTAAAAACTATAGCAGCCCTGAACAACCACATGATGATAAAACTAAAATTGACTTTCTGTAAACTGAAAATGAAATTTCAAAACCAAAAATCAATTTAGAATATGAATCAGGTTGCTCAAATGAAGGACAAACCTCAAAAATAGAACTTTTCCCTTTTGCCAATCCAGAAGTGCTTAAATACTCTCACATAATAGAAAAATTTGGGAATTTGTATTGAAAGAGTCTTATGTTTTTTCCTTACATAGATACCTCATCATCAAAGAGTTATGTCCCTTTAGAAGAGTTGTTGACTCTCTCAAATGTTGCTATGGACCCTAAAGGAGTATCTATTGGAACTGATATAGAGGAGTATAATGTAGGCAGACTAGGAAGACCCAAAATGATGGAGTTATCTAGAACCCTATCATTAAACAAAAAACCGAAATACATAAGGCTATGCAAGAAGTTTCAGGATTCTTGTGTATATAGTGATTAAATCTTAAAGCCTTGTGACAAAGACATTATTCAAAAGAGGCCTCCTTCCAAGGAAGACCATGAAACCCTTGGGAAAATTGTGTCACTAACAAAGAAAGCAAAAGGATGTAGACTATGAATAGACTTTACGTACCTAGGAAAAACCTCCATGAAGTAAAAATACCATTTTCCCAAGATAAATCATCCTATACCAAGGGTAGAAGTTTCTAACAAAATGTTATTACATGATAATGTTTTAGGTTACCATCAGATGATACCACTTCCGATCAATCAGCATAAAGCCATTTTCAAAGTTCCTTGGAGCAACTACATGTTTGACCAAATGCTTCCTGGGTTAAGGAGTGCTGAAGATACCTTCCAAAGAGTCATGGCCCCTGTTTTCAACTTCTTCACTATGATATACATTGATGACGTCATCATATGTTTTGAAGCTGATAAAGAATACCTTTTCCACCTAAGAAGGATCTTTGACAGAAACATGTTTTGGAAGTTAGACTCAAAGAGGAAATACGAAGGAGAGCATGATCTGTTTGAATTTTTTTGGAAAAATCCTTACACCATGCCTTCAAATGGAGGTAACTATGATTTCTATTTACAAGAGCTGAATGGACAAAGAATGTTAGGAGATCCTTTTAAGGACAGGATGCTCAACTACCATTGTTGCAAAAACCCCTAGTTTAAAATTTTCATTCATTGTACATAAACATTGCATGAGAAAATCACAAAAGCACAAAAACATAGAAAGAATGAAAAAGAGGGTAGATTTGAAAAGAGGTATATCCCCATATCCAAAAAATAGTACTACTAAAAGTGTGCAAGATTAAATACCTCTGCTGGTTCAAAAAGAAGGTCTTTTTTCAGTCATCTAGCCAAATCATGGCTAAAACATGTTTTTTTATTTTTGTGTTGATAAGTTAGTGAAAAGCATATTGTCAAATTATTCAAACTTGACTTG
Source organism: Pinus albicaulis (assembly GCA_034641835.2). NCBI lineage: Eukaryota > Viridiplantae > Streptophyta > Pinopsida > Pinales > Pinaceae > Pinus > Pinus albicaulis. The sequence goes on along the minus strand of CM076572.1, from coordinate 727,458,354 downwards.
TCAAAAATAATATATTAGGAATGAAAGATGCTGGTTCCACATGCTCAAAACTAAACCTAGGAGAAAGATAGGATGTATAGCAAATGATATATCACAACCCTTATTTTTCTAGTGTTGTTTGTACAAAAATAATGTTTATGTGCAGCTTTTTCTAATGCCACAACCCATGGTAAGTCAGATTGCCTAATCCTGATTTAAACCATGCATTCAATTTCATGTCTATAGCTTAGAGAATGAAGTCTGTCATACAACCTAATATTGACATTCAGTTAGTCTAGGTAGAGAATAAAAAGAGTTCATTAGCATAATCTGAACTCTTGGAAGAAATAAGATAGAAGTAGATAGTTTGTTTTTGCTTTCAAGTTAAAAAGAATGTCAAGGGTTTTCCAGTTCAAGTGCACCCAAGGAAGAAAAAATGTTAGGCAAGTAGGTTGGGTAGGTAGAGATGAAGTTGAGCTAATCATGTTCTTCAAATTATTGAGATCACAACTTCAAATAAGCATCAGCAAATGAAAATAAGTAAAAATATGCCCAATGGATAGCAAGAAATGATGAATAATAGGCAGCGATAGAAAGAAATCTTATGTTATTGATGTGATTTGTGTATGGTCTTTTAAGACTTTGCATTCTCTTGCTATTTAGCAGGGTTGTTGTGCTTCTTAGCACTAGGTGTTCTCGAGTGGGAATCCCATCTCGTTTCTTGAGAGGCCTCTTGAAAGAGCTTTTACTTCATATCTTTACATCCAAGCTTAAGGCTAAGAATCCTCCTTTAGCTACAACATTATTTCTGCAGCAATATAACATTGTGTTGCAGTGTGTTGCAGTGGGGGTCCACAACACCACTTCCCTAGGTTATATTTCAGAGGAGGAAGCCTTCTTTCTTTTGGGAGATTAGCGAGGAAGCCCTTGGACAATATTTCAGATCTTGGCATTTAGCCAACATAGTATTCATCTGCTACAGCATAGTCCCTTCTCTTGACTGCGTTATTTTCAGTATACATTTGCAGTAAGGGTTTGCAGGTTATTTGGAGGGTGAGATCTTCAGTGTTAGGATCAGCCTTTCACTTGGAAGATCCATTGGAGGAGGTATATCTATATTGTGCAACATATTTAGCCATCTCCATCCAGTTCTTGAGTTGCAGCTGCTATTTAGTCCTAGGACTGCAATTCCGGCATTTTTGTATTCAGGGTTAAACCCCTTGGTTTGGAGCTAGTTTCCTAGGGAAATGATCAAGCCTTCTTCCGGAAAGCTAGTAAAATGGATTCCCATATTTTTCTTGTACTATTCAGCTATATGCATGTAAATATGTAGTAATACTGTGTTATTTCAGAGCTGGATATTCAAATCTACTCTTTTGTACTTATGATTTCAAGAAACCCTTGTCGTGTTATCTCCACAATGTATTAAGGAGACTAGATCTCTGTTTTCTTGGAATATTTATTAATAACACTCCAGATCTATGGTTTTTTATCATATTTTTGCAGAGACCCTCTTTACATCATGAAGTCATGTGATTCATAAATTCTGCATGGTGTAAGTCATGGGGTTTGGGTTCTTTTAAGCCATTTTGAGGACATGAGATCTGTTTAACTTAGCAAAATGGATTTTTTTCTGATCCCCTTTTGTATTTAAGGGAAATAATACATATTATAATGGATCCAACCATTATTTTCCTCTTTTATAGCATAATTATCTGAAAATAACATTATTATGGTCAATATTGCTGAATTTTCCCATTTGGGATATTACAGAGAGGCAGTAGCCTATGTACAAAGAGAATCAGGGTTTTGGGACTGACTAGAAAACCAGTGTTTCCAAGCAAGGAGCCAGTGCAAGGACCATAAGGAAAAAGGAACAACAACAAAACCAATCTCACATTGAATATTTTTAGAAATTGTAAATGAAAAAAGGAAAATGGTGAGGTGAACTGAACATAAATGAATGAACTTGAAAGGGCTATAGAGAAATTAAAATACAACACTAATTATTTTTATCTAACATCCCTAAAGCCTTAGATTATGGAAAGATAGGAAAAGCAAGCAAAATAAAGATGATGGACCTCCATCATGATAGCAAAAATCCTTCAAAGGATATTCAAGGTGGATTTTAGGGTTTTTCAAGGAAGCAGTGCTTCACTACACCAAAGGGAGAAGGAATACAAAGTGCATCAGTATGGGAGAAATCAAACCTTTAGTTACTATCACTTTCCCTCAAAATGGTCAAAAGAAGGAAATCATCACGTTAAGTGTCAAAATGGAAAATCAAGCTGAGCATGAGCTTGTTGTTGAGTGACTGAATTGTAAAAAATCCAAACCATGACAAAAGAGACCAAGGCACTGTGTTATGGCACCTGCAGCAAATCAGAAGTGGCCAAGAGAAAACATAGTAGGCATGATTTACAAATCTTTTCCAAAAAGGACATATCGCTGTCAATTAACCAAAAAGGGTAAAAACAGTGGTTTTAGTTTATCAATGCAAGCAGAAAAGGTTCAGAAGTGCCTAGACCCTCACAGATAAAAAAGGGACATCTTCATCTCTTCATCACACCCTCACCAAAGTAAGGAAGAAAAATCACTTTGACAAGTTCAAGCCATCCACAAAAAGGTCAAAAGAACATAAGCAAAGAAAATGACAAAAATATTGAAAAACATAGAAAAAGTGGGTTTTACAAGTTTGATTTATTTCTCAAAAGGTATAAAAGGCTTTCTTAGTATTTTTTCATCTTATTTTATCATTACAAGAGAAAAGAAGGCTTGCAGAAGAAAAACAAAGTTTTTTGTCGGTTTTTGGGCAAGGGTTATTGGCGCTACGCGAATAAGTGGCGTTGCGCATACAAGGTTTGGTGTTGCACTAACCGACCACTTTCCCATTTATATTAACACGGCACTGTGCTAATCCAAGGTGGAACTACTCAAATATGTGGCACTGCGCACAGACCCGACAGACATGCCTAGGACCTGACTAGCAGGCCTACATGTGCCCGGCGCTGCGCTAATCCACGGACATGACTATCGGCGCTGCACCCACAGGCCGACCTGACTTGCTCAGGTAGGGCACTATGCTAATGCAGAAGGCCCTCAAACGAAGGAGAAACCTGCCCCATGGCTAAAATTCATCCTCCAATTTGCCTCCAAAGGCCTGCAAAGGAGCCAAAGCTGGTAGGTGGCCTATCCTCCTTATCCTCCAAGAAATTTTCATAATTTGGTGGCTAATGAGTAATTAAACCCTAGTTGTACAAACCCTAGGTCTCAAATTCATATTACACCTTTTTTTTTGGCCTCCTTGAACAAGTTAAGTGTCATTTAAGGGAGTGTAAGCTAGTGTGGTTACAATTCATTTTCAAAGAAGCCCCCTTGAGCTCCAAAGCAAACAGTCCTAAAACATAGCTTCCATATCACTCTTCTGAAAAGGTTGTCATCACCACCTCCTTCATTTTTCTCCTCCAAACCCTAGTTTTTCCATGAGCATCTCCTATCACCATGTCAGGATCAGAAAACAATAGCAGTAGTGAAAGAGGCCAAAGGCCTTTGAGACCAAATCATAAGGGAGGCAAAGTGAATAGAGTGGAACCCTAGAGCACAGTGGCTATCACCTCCTCTCACAAGATCCTCTCATGTTTCCATAATGCAGGGTGCTTCCATTTTTTTGAGAAGGTCAAACAAGTGAAAAGCCACCCAGAGCTTACAAGGCTTCTCATTCTCAACCTGCACATCAAACAATCAAGCCTTGCATGGGTATATTTTGAGATCTCAGTAGATACCATCTCTGATGCCACAGGTATCCCTGCTGTTGGTGAAAATTGGTTTAAGAAGTTAAATTGGACAAGGAATCTTATGAGCCATTTTTCAAAACTAGGTATAGAGGAGGCTGCAAGAAATTTTTCCCTTTCTCACACCTCAAACAGAGATTTGCACCCTTGATGATGGTTATCATGAAGTACTTCACTTGTGAGGGGAGACCAGTAATAAAAAAAAGGATACATAGGCAGAAAATAAAGAGGAAGGTGAGAAATGTAAGAGAGGCAGGAAAACTAAACAAAAGACCCAATTCATTGACCTAGACAGTGATAATGAAGATGAGGAGATGGCTGCTAGATTACTGCACCAAAGCAAAGATGCACAAATTAGGGAGTGGGAGAGATATTTTTAAATGCCACAATGTATTACAAAAATTAACACAAGTACTTTAAGAACATAAAAAGGGGCCTTGCTCTCTTGAAAAATATGACCAAGCATTATGCAATGAAAAACAAACTTTCTTGTCCCAAACTGAAGAAAGCCCTCATTGAAATCCAAACCCTAAAAGAGGAAAAAGGTCAAGAAAGCCTTGGATTTTTGGCCTAAGCTTCTCTATAGGTCTCTCAAATGCCATGAAGGAGACCTCCACCAATTTTGAATGAATTTGGGCAACTTTTTGTTTTTGTGATTTTGGAGGCCTATTAGCGAGGCGCCACTGGCGCTACGCTTTTCCTTGGAGCATCTTCTGAGGGAAAAATCTACCTTTTTTTACTTCTCATGGATAGAATACCATGCTAACCAAGTTTAGAGCAGTTGGAGTAGTTTTGACTCCTCAAAAGGTAAACAAAACCTAATTTTTCACCATTCTACCTCCTTTTCAGGCTTAGCACTGCCCTCAGAGAAGTGTTGGGATTTTGACATTTTGGATAGGTTATAGGAGCTGTATCAAGAAAAAAATGGTAGATATGGAAATTAGGCTCATCAGGCTTTCCAAAAAGCCATCACAGAGCAATGCCAACATCGAGAAGGGGTCCAAAACATGGTTGCAAAAGTACCTATTTTTTTCCTGAGGTGGCATTGTGCTAATGAACTGTTTAGTGTGTTTTGGCCAAAAGTAGAAAAAACACTCTCATTTATTGCAAAATCATATTTTAGTGTTTTTTGAGGCAAATCACTCTGAAATTAGGTGCAAGAAGTTATTTTTGCATTTATTTCATGAGATATTTTGTGCCTTGGACCTTACATGGTCTCTTAAGCATAAATGACATTTAGGGGTGATTTTGATTTTTTCCAACCCTATCTAGGGTTTTTTCCCTCCTTTTCTGAGTTAAATAGAGCATGAGGGCTTCATTTTAAATGTTGGCATTTGATGATTTCTGAGATCAATACATGGTTCTTTGAGGTTGAAGAGAAATTTGGTGTTGTGGAGCTTGTGAATGATTTTCTTTGATCGATGATGATGGAGGCTTGTTTGAAGGATCCATGAGCTTGGTTAATGGTGATATGTACCCAATTTTTTTCATGTTTTATTGTTTATCATTGTGTCCATCCTTCTATGTTGCAGTAGAAAAGAAAATTATAGGTTAAGAAATGTTCTTTGAAGAACCTCATTCCTCCTATTTTCTATTGTCTTTATGTTTTCCTGTGCTGGGTTATTTTAAGGAATTCTTAGCTACTGCTTAGACGCACCTAAACTTGTTTGTTTCATCAATGGTTTAAGAAAGTAGTTTTCAAATATGTTTTATGGTTATCCATGCTTACTTGATGCTATCTAAACTCTGTTTGTGGAATCTCTCTTTGATGTTTTACTTGCTAGGTTTAGCCCAAGAGGCCATGTTTTGATCATAACCTTTGTCTATGCTTGAGAAGTTTGCCTCAAATTTATTTATAGCTTTGATCTGAGATGTTTAGGAGTTCCATCTTCTTGGATTAAATTTATTTTTCATCTTATATGTTTTCAAACCTTGAAGGTTAAATCACTAGAATTTAAATGAGTTTCTCGCCTTCTATATTTCATTGGAATGTTTGTCTTGAATGTTTATTTGTTTAAGTATTGTCATTGAGTTAATAGTTTTCTCTATCTCATGATTATTATATTTTTCTTATCAGTATTTGAGACCTTCTTATTTATGGGTATTTGAAAAAGGATTCTTCATTTCCCTTTTCCCTACCTAGTTCACCAACTTAATGTCCATTTAACTTCACACATAGCCTTAAAGATCCATTGACCACACTAGACTTGCCCTATAATGCACTCTGACTCATTGTTGATATATCCATGCCTTTCATTGACTCCATAGCCCAATGATTTGAAAACTTCTCACTCCACCTATTCTAATTGTTCATCTTACCCAACCAAAACAAACAAAAAACCCTACACTTAACATCTAGCCTAAAATAAACCATCTAAAGAAAACAAGTTCACATCCTTTGCATACAATAGAGAGAGCCCTCTATGAGTCCAGGAAGGCTAGGTCATAGGAATCCAAATACTGGTCTGATGTTTCCCTGTGCATTTGGTCTACCAATCTGCTAAATCACGAGACACTAACACTGTGAATATTACTAGTTTCTTTGTTTTCTTGCAGGATCTGACTTGGAGCTAGTGAGGCAGACTTCCACCACACTACTTTGGGCTCTCCAAAAGATATGCATTATACATAGAAGTAACCCTTCTCTACTTCATCTTATCAATAAACTACTTGTATGAGCATTCATATGTTGTCTTTGTAAATTTTGTAGCTAATCTGGTTGTTTCCATTACGTCCTAAGAAGGCCTGAGAGGGATCTTACATCAGCTACCACCCATGCATTTTACCCCTAAGAAACCTCTGAATTGCAAATATTAGTTTGTCATGTCTTCGAGGAACAATTTTGGAGCTGATATCCACCTGAGGTGTTTCTACTCTAACATTGACTAGATGTATACTTTCATTTCATTAATAATCTCCCCCTTAGGCCATGCTTGCTTCAAATTTTAATTGAATTCACATTCTTCTCTTTATTACTTTTCCATAATTAAGTGGAATACCTTCTACTTTATGCATTTCCTTCTAGGTTACTATTTGATATACTTTGAGTGACCTCCTCGATATTCTATCTTGATTTATTTAAGGTATATGGAATCTAGCGATATTTTTCCATGTGGCCAAGGGTGTCACATAAATAACAAATTGTGTGGCCAAGAAATGGAGGAAAGTTCTTGTGTCTCCTTGTTCCATTTATGCTCTTCTTTACATAGTGTTTGCAATCAAAAAATTTACATCGAAAATCATTTCACAAATAATAATAGCCATAGAAAGAGTTCATGTACCTGATGAATGATGATGTTATCATAGGGAAGGGCTTTCTTTGTTTTCTTTCTCAACGAAACTTCATTGTCTACTTCACATTCACTTGATGAACCTTGATTTTATTAGTATTATATTTTGCTACCACATGCCCAAGTTTATGTCAATGAAAGGACATGAAATATTTCAATAGGGGAGAAAAGGAGTTGTTATTTTTCCTTTGTAATCTTGTGGGATTCCTAAACTCATCTCTAGAACTAGATTGCATTTTTGAAAAATTCACTTTCTTTGACTCATTCCTTGGCATCTGATTCTGCTAAAATTTTTTGCATGTTTCCTTACTAATCATGTTATTGGCACCTTCTCCTAAGAGTATTTTTGGTACATAGTTATGATATTTTATGGTTTCCATTTATATACTATTGTTTTTTGACTTATTTCTCATGGGTAAAACCTCCTCGTGTAACTTTTCATATCATCTAATATTTTCATCTAACACTATAATATTCCCAATTAGCCCAAGCTAATGGGAATATACAATTTTGTTTCATTTTCCTATTGCATAAATAAATGTGTAAAGGAGGACATTAAAAACTCCTAAAAAAAGTAAATAAATCAATGCCCCATGTGAACAAGGTTAAATCTGGGCTATGTAAATAAAACACCCTTATGTGTGAAAGGGATTGAGCTATTTCACTGGGTCAACCATGACCAAATCAACAGCGCTGTCTAGATGCAATGAACCTCCTTGATGCACAACACAATTTTAGTTGGAGGCTACACATGTGAAAGAAGCTAAATCATTGAGATGGTTTAGGGTTTTGCAAGATCTCAATCTTATAAAAGGAAGAGGAGGAAAACAAGAGAAAGGTTGTTGATTGTATGATATTTATGAATATATTTTCTGTTTAGACATATATCATTCTCTTTATTGTTTAGCAGAGAATAGTGTTGTTTAACACCGGCTGTTACTAATCGGGAACCCCACCTCTTCCATTGAGTAGCTCTTGGAGGATTCTTTCATGTCTTGTCCACTATCTAGAATTTGGCCAAGATTCATCTTCCACCTACAATGTAGATCCTATTGAGGGTTTGGTTGTCCTTGTAAGCTGTAGCAAGTAGAGGCTAGATCTATTCAGATCTAGGCCAATATAGTGCCTCTTTTCAGTGGGAAAGTCTTATATCTCATTGGAAAGAGTGTGCTGGATCATTGGAGCTTTAGATCCATGCCTTGGCATCAGGCAAAAATATTCTTAAAGCCTACAGTGCAGTCCATCTTCTAGTAATGCGTTATTTACAAGTGTAAAGTTGCAGGGTGTTTTGGAAGAATTTTGGAGGAGAGATATCTGGTGTTGGGAATCTTCCCTTCATTGTGGTGATCCATGGATTTATGATCTATTCCATGTCATATTCAGATCTGATCTGAATACTCCTATATTTTCTTCAAAAATCTGAATCATTCTTCAGATCTGCTGCATAATATCTCATATCTACTCCATGTGCTTCATGTATTGCTGAAAACCCCAAGGGTTATGTAAAGTAGAGACTCTATAGTGTATGGATCTGTCATAGATCTGGTTGTTCATGCATTATTTTGCTCTATATCTAAGTTGTAATCTTCAGCTATTGTATTCTTTATAAAATAACACTGTCAAGCCTTTTTGCAGTGAATACATGTGTTTGCAGTACCTCTTTTGAGGTATTTCTTCTATTCAAGTATTCTATTTCCTACTATAAATTATATGGGCCTCATTATATATCTAATTTTCTAATGTATATGTCAATTTTAAGCCTTCATGTTGGCCTCATACTTTTATTTGGCTGAACTGCATTATTTCTAAGCAATATTTTTTAGTATTGTTGCATGTTCCCTTTTGGGGATATTACAGTGGCATCAGAGAAATCTTCTTCGCACAGCCTGTGCTTTGCTTGAAGAGCCAATATGTCTATAGAAAAATATGAACCTCTTACTGACAGAGAGAAGAGGTTTCTAAGAAGAAGATAGAAGAAGTTTGATTACACCAATGATGATCAAGACAAGGGTAAAGCCCCTAAATCTGGAAGTGATGAAGATGGAAATGATTTTGAAAAACTCTTTTGAAAGCCATGCAAGATATTTCTAGAGAGATAAAAGAGATGATAATGGCTAGAATCAAAGAATCTCCTAAGCGATTTCATCTTGGAGAAAGCTCTGGCATATCTCACCACTGGCGTGATCAACCTTTGAATTAGCCACAAGTTTCCCAACTCTCCACTATGCCTACCTTTTTGGCTGTGGGAAATGAAGGGCCACAAGAACAAGCATCCCTTGAAGACTAATTTGAATAATATGAGTCTCAAAATTAGAGATTCAAGGATCAACTAAGTTTTAAAGACTTTTGTCACCTGAAGTACAAAATAAGGCCAAGGCATCAGCATAGAGATGGTGGATTCACTCAGAATCATGATCAACATCACTCTATTGGCAGATTTTCATACCCAATTTTATGGGTCATCCTAATGTTCTACCAAAGCATGGGTAGAAAAGCTTGACATCTACTTCCATTTGAACAAAGTCCCTGAAATGGAAGTTGTCAAGATTGCAGCGATGCACTTTGAAGGTGAAACACATGACTAGTGGTTTCATGGCTTGTCTACATTAGGTCATGCTAATGTGATTAATTATTCTGAGTTCACTAGAAGAGTGGTGGGGAGATTTTATAGAAGATATATAGAGGCACCTTTCATGAGCCTTGCAAAGTTGAAGCAATCAGGTAATACATAGTCTTACATTTATGAATTTTTGAGATTATCTGTTATGTTTCCTGACTTGTCTACAGTAAGAAGGGTGTATATGTTCATCGATGGTCTAGATGAGCCTCTTAATGGGTTGGTAAAATCTGCCAAGCCCATTACCTTGCATGATGCCATTGAGAGGGCTATAGACCTTCAAGATGCCATTCCAAAATAAAAGGCAAACTTTCAGAACAAGCCCTCTTTCCTTTATAAAGGGAAGGAAAAGAAATCTGCCCCTTCCAAGGAGAGCTCATTCAAGAAGCCTCTTGATATTGAATTTTGGAGAGATATAAGAAAAAATAAGGTATGCTTCACTTGCCAAGAACCATGGGTGCCTGGACATAGTTGTGCTGCTAGAAAAGCACATTACATAGAGGTCTTCTCAGATTTTGAGGAAGAAGAAGATGATGAACCAAGAACGGGTCACAGCGCTGACACTATTGAAGGAGGTCCATCACCATCAGGAGATGGGAATGGAGAATTTTCTCCTATTGGAGGAACTCTTGCATCTTTGAGAGTAGTACCCAAGTACTTGACCTTAAGAGTTCAAGGTTCAATCATGAATCAGAGGGTTTCTATATTTATTGATAGTGGGGCTACCCACAACTTCATTGATGCCCATATTGTGTAAAGCAGGGAAATACCACTGATAATTTTGAGGGATTCTCTATTTTGGTCCTAGGAGATAGAAAAATGCAATGCATGCATTATGTCCCATCACTTTCAGTCACCATGGGATCCTACACTTTGGTGGATCACTTCTTTGTAGTTGACATACTAGACACTAATGTTATTTTAGGTGTTCAATGGCTGATTACATTGGGGAAAGTCACCACTGATTGTGAGGCTTTGAAAATGGAACGGGTGGACAATAATAGTGGTGAATATAAAATTATCAAAGGCATGCATAATTACCCCTCACATACCTCTTCTACACAGAAATCTAAAATGGAATTGCATAGTATAAGCAGGGACTTCACTATCCCATCTATCATGTTCATGAGATTTCTGCATGGGACCCTCTTATCTATTGGCAAACCACTTGGAAGGCCACATGATTCATCTTTTGTGGGGAAGAACTCACAACTTGCTACTCCAAACTTAGATCGAGGAGGAATTGGAGCACTTGAAGACAAAGCTACAACACTGGGAGACTTGGGTCAACTCAAGAAGGAGGGAGATCTTATACCCTTATCATCATCACCCACTGTCATTTTTGGATATGCACTCTGGGAGGAGAAGAATGAAAGGATCAGCCTTCCAACACACACCTTTGGCATAGGATATGTCAAGGAGGAGATCAACAACATGACAGAAATTTCTGTTGATGTACAATCTGCACTGTCATTGTTGAGCAACGTAGATTTGTATTGGAAATCCCAACTACTAGTGGATTATTCCAAATATCTTCACACATGTATGATAATTGATGACCAGATGCATGAAGAGGGCTACTTAGTCCAAGGAGGAGTCATCTATCATCATGGTAGAATATTTTTGTCTAGAGATTCTAAGCTCAAGTAGAAGATACTACAAGGAGCATACAAAGAGTTCTGTTTCAGCCATATGCATTCCATGAGGATCTACAACATCATCATAAGGAGATGATTGGGAAGGCTTGGAAGAAGAAATACATCAGAATTTTCAAGAATGCATGAGCTATGTGGAGTTGGGGCAGCCATGGGACTCTATGCAAGAGTCATTTCAGCCATCTCTTCCTTCTTTTGAAAGAGGAGAAAGATCCATGCACAACTCTGTGTGTATGAGGAATCTTGTTGGTGAAGAATCTGACCATGTAAAGAAAGTTTTATTTTATGATTTTACATATTCTTTCACCATGTTTATGCAGGCCATGACTCCAAGAAGGAGTGATGTATCATGTAAATCTCATGGCAAACATTGGGCCACTGAAATTTCTGAATTTTGCCACTCCCTTGATGTGTAAAGGGAGATTTTATTTCATGATGGGTGCTTCCCAAAAGCACCAAACATATCTCACATTTTCAGCCATAGTGAAATGACATGTGTAGCAAGTAAGTGGTGGGGAAACCACTTAACACACCTTGATCTGATGCAGGCAGGAGATGCATTGTGATGGTACCATATGTGGGACTATGACCCACCTCTACATGCTCAAATTTATGTTTGCTTGTATGTAGTTTTGCTTACATACCTTGATGATATAGTTGTACTTTTTATGGGTATGTATGGAGGAAGGATGGGAGGCATGTATGTACCATATGGGATGGAGAATCTATATGTACCTTATGCTAAATATTTTAGGGACAATATTGGTTCAGCCATGTTTGTTTCATGTGAGTTCTTGACTCCTTGTGGGATGGACTATGTAAATCTCATAATGAATTTGGAGGAACAATTCATGGAGGGTTGGATTGGTGAACACTTAGCTTATGAAGAAAGCTTGATTCTTGATGGTGTCACCAATGGAGGAGGAGAAGTGTTGCAGCACTCACCCTATCAGTTGCTTGAGAACAAGAAACATTTTGGAGGGGAGGACTGTAATATTCCCAATTAGCCAAAGCTAATGGGAATATACAATTTTGTTTCATTTTCCTGTTGCATAAATAAATGTGTAAAGGAGGACATTAAAAACTCCTAAAAATAGTGAATAAATCAATGCCCCATGTGAACAAGGTTAAATCTGGGATATGTAAATAAAACACCGTTATGTGTGAAAGGGATTGAGCTATTTGACTGGGTCAACCATGACCAAATCAGCAACGTTGTCTAGATGCAGTGAACCTCCTTAATGCACAACATAGTTTTAGTTGGAGGCTACACATGTGAAAGAAGCTAAATCATTGAGATGGTTTAGGGTTTTGCAAGATCTCAATATTATAAAAGGAAGAGGAGGAAAACAAGAGAAGGGTTGTTTATTGTATTATATTTCTGAATATATTGGTTGTTTAGACATATATCATTCTCTTGGCTATTTCGTAGAGAATAGTGATGTTTAGCACTGGGTGTTCCTAATCGAGAATCCCACCTCTTCCATTGAGTAGCTCTTGGAGGAGTCTTGCATGTATTTTCCACTATCAGGCATTTTTCCAAGCTTCATCTTCCAAGTAGAATGAAGATCTCGTTGAGGGTTTGGTTTTCCTTGTAAGCTACAGCAAGTGGAGGCTAGATCTATTCAGATCTAGACCAATCTAGTGCCTCGTTTCAGTGGGAAAGTATTCTATATCATTGGAAAGAGTGTATTGGATAATTGGAGCTTCAGATCCATACCTTGGCATCAGGCCATACTATTTTTAAAGCCTACAATGCAGTCCATCTTCCAATATTGTGTTATTTACAAGTGTAAAGTTGCAGGGTGTTTTGGCAGAATTTTGGAGGAGAGATCTCTGGTGTTGGGAATATTCCCTTCACTATGGTGATCCATGGATTTCTGATCCATTCCATGTCATATTCAGATCTGATCTGAATATTCTTGTATTTTCTTTAGAAATCTGAATCATTCTGCAGATCTGCTGCATAAGATCTCAGATCTACTCCATGTGCTTCATGTATTGCTGAAAACCCCAAGGGGTATGTAAAGTAGAGACTCTATAGTGTATGGATCTGTCGTAGATCTAGTTTTTCATGCATTATTTTTCTCTAGATCTAAGTTGTAATCTTCAACTACTGTATGCTTTATAAAATAACATTGTCAAGCCTTTTTGCAGTGAATACATGTGTTTGCAGCACCTCTTTTGAGGGATTTCTTCTATTCAAGTCTTCTATTTCTTGTTATACATTATATGGGCCTCATTATAGATCTGATTTGCTGATGTATATGTAAATTTTGAGCCTCCATGTCGGCCTTCTGCTTTTATTTGGCTAAACTGTGTTATTTCTAAGCAGTATTGTTTAGTATTGCTGCATGTTCCCTTTTGGGGATATTACAAATGCATTTCTTGGTGAAATAACTTCATATTCTAATATTTCAAATTGTTTCTATCTTTCGTTTAGTTGGTTCTTGATCACCTCTTCAATTCCTCTAGCTTATTCTAACTATATCCACAGGTTAATTATTTATTCCTTGTATTCATGCTCTTTCTCATCACATATCTGCAACAATTTGTTATGATCCTTTTTTTCATCTGCAGGTCTTTCTATTTCAAAAACGGTTGAGTCAAGATTAGCTTGGTTTTCCTCAAGTTTTCCTCTATCTTTTCCTCATAACAGTCATATTATTTCACTCTAACAAAACATGTCTTATTCGAATGAACTATTTATTTATGAGAGGTTTTCTTCTTCTTCTTATTCTTTTCTTCCTCTATATTGTTTCTATTGGTTTTTTCTTCATACATGACCTACAACCTATCCCATATTCCTTTTGCAAATTTGACATATATTTCTATTTCAAGATCCAGATTGTGAAGTTTGTTGACTACACATTTATCCTAAGCATTCCATTGTTGTTCTTGCGTTGAGGGGTAATATTTATGATATTCATCACAACTATCTTCCATACATGAGGTTTGTGACCTATCAGTTAATATCTTACCTTTCTTCTGAAATATTGAAATTTTTTTGTACTACGAATATGTGCACTTTGATAATCCATGATTCAACAAAGTCTACTTCCAACTATTAGGATAATACAAAAGGAACTCACACTGATACCAATTTTTGGAAACTTGACTATGCTGAGGCGAGGGTGTTAATCAGTATTGTGTATTCATGGACATAAAAAACTATTTTTACTTTTCCATTTATGTAATGTTCCCAAATTTTAGCCTCAAGCTAAAAGGAACATTATAGTTAGCAGTATTTCATTTAGTTAAATAAAATGGGTAAGGAGGCCCCATAATCTTTGAGAAGGAAGAATAAACACTCCTCATTTGAAAGGAGGAAGAATAAAGCAGCTGATTTGAGCACCACATGGTGTGAACAAGATTGGATCATGCTTGATCTAGTCATTTTGACCAAGTCAACTAAATTGTCTAGATACATTGAATCTTCTTGGATAGTGCAGTTTTGGTGGAGGACAACTTGCATGAGTTCGGAAACACATGTGGATGGGACCCATGGTGGAGGGGAGCACTTGATATATATGAAGAAGAGGATAACCATTGTTATTCATGCTTGATTATTATTTTCTTGGTCTGTTGAGACTACGCTCCTCTTGCTGTTTAGCAAGAGTGCAGTGCTGCATAGCACTAGGGTGTTCCCGGTCGGGAATCCATACCTCATCCTCAAGGAAGGAGAGGTTATAGAGATACATTTCCTCATTCCAACATTTTTCCAAAGCTACCTCCTTCAGCCACAGCGTTATTCCTGTAGCAGGATAACTTTGTGTTACAGGGTACAGCAACAGAGGATCTCTTGAGTCATTCTTGGCTTGTTTTTCAGTGGAGGGCTTAGCTATCCATTGGAGGAATAGTGAAGAGGACTCCTGGGCTTATTTTCAGATCATTGACATTAGGCCAACCATCCATATTCCCTCATAGCATAGTTTCTAGCTATATCTGTGTTATTTTGCAGGCAATTGCTGGGAGGGTCATTTGAGCTTATTAGGAGGAGTGTTTTTGAGTAAAATGGATTAGCCATTTGCTTAAGAAAATTATCAGAGGAGGGCATGAGTATTTCAGATCTGCTACAGCCTTATTCTTATTTTGATTCAGTTGCAGTGACAAGTTATTTGTCACATTGTACATTCTCCAGTATTTCTAGCAATCTCTCCTAGATTGGCTAGAAATCTTGTATTGAGGCCCATTCCTCCATTGTAGGGAATTTATTTGTATTTATCCGCCATATTTCATGTATTTACATCTACATTATCAGCTACTCTCATAGAGACAGCGCAGTCACTGCTCTCTGACATTTTTTGCAGTTGATGCCTCTTATGTATTTCATGTGTTAATATTTGGAGATTGATTCCCATTGCATGAGCGGTTTATTCCTCATGTTATTTCTGTATATTTCTTCTGAGATATTAATATATATGTTGGCTGCATGATATTTCATCTTATGACATATTCAGATTTGTAGATTTCTATGATTGTGTTCATATGTTGTTGTAGCTCACTCTTTGAGCACTTCTTTGAGATACCCAAGGGTAGGAGATCTGAATAACCCACCTAGGGTTATTTATTTGAGCTCAAATTTTGGAAGTGTAATTTACGATGTATTAAAAAAGAGATCCAAGTCCCCTTTTAGCTTATTTTTTAATTTCCTTCCTTATACAACGTCGCCTTGGACCATATTGTAGAAAATCCCGAAAAAGGAATATTATAGTGATATCAAAGCATCAATCTCGGCTCATAATATGTAGCCTAAGATAATATTCCATTAGAAGGAGAAGCTCCTCACTTAGAAGAGGAGATGTACAAAGGAAACAAGAAAAGAGGAATGACGGAAGAGGAGATCTCCCTGCTTCTTTTCCAAACTATGGAAGCTATCATAGAAGATCTCAAGGAGATAGAAAGGGAGAATTGCAGAAAGTTTCTGAGAGGGTTTGAAGATGAAGCAAGCCCTAGCTATGATCATGATGGGTGTGGAAATTTAGCCACACATGCAGATCCACTGTGTATTTCATTGCCCACTTGCATTGCAGGAAGAATGGAGGAAGAAGATGAAGCCATTGGAGTAGCATCGCTGCAACTCAAAGGTATGGCTCATGATTGTTGGTTTGAAAATTCTGTTCCATATTGTCATGCAAATGCAAAAACATATGATGAATTCACTAAGGGTTTGGTGGAGAAATTTGATGGAAGTCAATATGAATCATCATGTATCATAACTTCAAACACTTTGCATGCATTGGATGGAACCATAAAACAAACTCCATTCCTTATTTCCGAAGGGAATGAAAACATGTATGATGGCTTGCCAAGGGCAAGATCCCTATTATGTGAAGGGCCCTCTTCCATTTGTGAAGACGAGGAGGTGCTTCCTTCAAGAGATGACCAAGATCTAAGGTCTCTCCTTGATGATGAGGTATTCTCATTTATTGGTAGAAGGGATGAGCACAAGAGAACCAACAATGTTGTCATACTAGGAGGAGATCCATCACCACATGGAGGTGAAAAGGGAGCCATTTCTTCATTAGAGGAGCCCTTGTGTCTTTACAAGGAGTTCCAAATATTTTAACATGTGGGAACCATGGCACAATTCTGGAGTCATATGTAGCATTTATTGGGGATTGTGAGGTGGAGGAGGAAGAGAAGGGTCAGCATCAAGGGATGATACACCCTTATCTATGCTGAAATTTTTTTGCACAGGAGAAGGAGACTGTACAATGAAGTGAAGAGAGGGAAAAATCAGTCCACTCATACATATAGTCCACTTTTGAAATAGATGTCTCACTATATGGAGGCATTCCACTTCGGAGGCCACCTAATATAGAGTTGATGAGGGGCATCTTGTCACTTGATTCACCACTCTTGGATTCCAGAGAGGTGAAGACATTGGAGGAGTCCAACACAGCACATAGAGTTTGGGATAAACTCAAGGAGGAGCGAGACACTCTCTCATTTTCAGTATCACCCACTCTCATCAGTTATAATACGTTGACAAAGTTTGCTGCAGGGATGGAGGATGGAATCTTCATGATGTAGGATGACTACTCCATAGATTTGGAGAGGAAGAGGATACTTCCTTTGAGGGAGGACTCTTTCATACATAGGAGTGGATGTAGGCCACTCATGCTTACTTTGGCCCAGCTTGCGAGATTCCTTGCGGATGACAACTTCTCATTGGAGGACAACTTCCAAAGGATACGATCACTATTTGAGCATGAGCAGCTACATGATGGGCATGGAAGAATTTTGGAGGATGAATTTGGCATGGGGATGTAAAAGTAGCAGGAAATAGCATGAGGGGAGCTTCACATGCTAGATCACCAGCGCTGTCTATGAGGAGGATTGATCCATATTGGAGGTCTCAGCTTTTGGTAGAGTACTCCAAGGATCTTGGTGCATGCATGGTTCTTGATGACCCAGAGGGAGATGATAGATACATGGTGGATGGTATGGTCACTATTTCTATGGTAGAATCTTCTTGACTAGGGCATCTAGTCTCAAGGATAAAATATTACATGTAGCACATGAGGACTTCCTAGCTATGCACCTTGATGCATATCTTGTTTTTTTAGAGGATTTCACTTGGAAGGGAATCCAGCAAGACATACATCAGTATATGGAGAGATGCATAGCCTATATGGTGATAGAGAGGATGTCATAGCCACCTTCCTACTCATTGGGAGTGAGGGAGCTTTTTCAGTTGAGCCATTTCAGCTCAAGGTCTCAAGTACATGGTAGAGAAGGTATAATTGCACATTATGTTTTGTACTTATTTACTTTATATGAGTAGCATATTGTTTCAAGAAGGATCATCCCTTCTTTCATTTTGTATAATATACTTGCAGCTACTTGTAGCATTGATTTTGGCTACCTTAATAATGGTTTGGGGGGGAAGCCACATGACTCTTGTTGTGCACCATTAACACCACATTGTACATTCATGTTCACATCTTATGAGATGACTGTGGTAGCAAAAAAGTGGCTATTAAAGCACTTGTCATATTTTTTTTTGAGGCAAGCATGGAATGCACTGTGATGGTTCCTCATGTGGAACTATGAATCATTCTTTGGTTGCCATGTGGCAGCTTGTTTTCACTATATTTTGCTTCCATATGTTGCCAATGTTTGTATACTCATGGGAGGCTTTGTTTGGAGAGTGGGATTGGAGTTGAAGATGCCCATTGGGAGTATGATTCTCCCCTTTTCACATGTTGTATTTTTTAGGAGAAACAATGGGCACATCATGATTGCCATGCCACTACTTTTCTCTTCATGTAGGAGGAGCTATTGGGAGAAAATGCGTTGTTGGAGGAGGTATCTCATGGTTGATTCATTTTATGGGGAGGCTTGGGCCAATTTTGGAGGCCATGAAATTTCAGCCCAATATCAGAAACCCCCTCATACTTATCATAAATGGAGGGAGAAACTACTTGGATGGAAAAATATAAACTCTCCATTCAGCCCCAGCATGTTGCATAGATCTGGGGTTGAGAACTGCTTTGTTGAGCTACCTAGGATGGCTCATTTCATTTGGATGATTGCATGGGTGAAGGAGTCACTCATTGGGAATAATAATTCCCATGTTTTTCATCACTCCTACCTTGAGGAGGCCATTGAACAACAAGGAGATTTCCACTTGCATCTTCTATTGTCTCATGATTTATACTTTGGTCTTACACACTTGGAGGGATACATGGAGGATGGATTTATTGCATGCTTTGATGAACTATGGTGGGACATATTGCTTTGAGGAGGCCACAAGAAGGGGAGGAGGAATTTTTCTCTACCTTGCATTTGCTTGAGGACAAGCAACATTTTGAAGGGGGAGGATTGTAATGTTCCCATTTTTTAGCCTCAAGCTAAAAGGAACATTATAGTTAGCAGTATTTTATTTAGTTAAATAAAATGGGTAAGGAGGCCCCATAATATTTTAGAAGGAATAATAAAAAATCCTCATGTGAAAGGAGGAAGAATAAAGCATCTTATTTAGGCACCACATGGTGTGAACAGGATTGGATCATGCTTGATCTAGTCATTTTGACCAAGTCAACTAAACTGTCTAGATACATTGAATCTTCTTGGACAACGTAGTTTTGGTGGAGGAAAACTTGCATGAGTTGGGAAGCACATGTGGATGGGACCCATGGTGGATGGGAGCACTTGATATATATGAAGAAGAGGAGAGAAATTTTTATTCATGCTTGATTATTATTTTCTTGGTTTGTTGAGACTACGCTCCTCTTGCTGTTTAGCAAGAGTGTAGTGCTGCATAGCACTAGGGTGTTCCTGATCAGGAATCCCTACCTCATCCTCAAGGAAGGAGAGGTTCTAGAGATACATTTCCTCATTCCGGAATTTTGCCAAAGCTACCTCCTTTAACCACAACGTTATTCCTGTAGCAGGATAACTTTGTGTTGCAGGGTACAACAATAGAGGATCTCTTGAGTCATTCTTGACTTGTTTTTCAGTGAAGGGCTTAGCTATCTATTGGCGGATCAGTGAAGAGGACTCCCGAGCTTATTTTCAGATCATTGGCATCAGGCCAACCATCCATCTTCCCTCATAGCGTAGTTTCCAGCTAGATGTGCGTTATTTTGCAGGTAGTTGTTGGGAGGGTCATTTGAGCTTATTAGGAGGAGTGTTTTTGAGTAAAAGGGATCAACCCTTTTCTTGAGAAAATTATCAGAGGAGGGCATGAGTATTTCATATCTGCTACATCCTCATTCTTATTTTGACTCAGTTGTAGTGACAATTTATTTTCACATTTTACATTCTCCGGTATTTCTAGCAATCTCTCCTAGATTGGCTAGAAATATTGTATTGAGGCCCATTCATCTATTGTAGAGAATTATTTGTATGTATCAGCCATATTTCATGTGTTGACATCTACAGCAGCAACTACTCTCATAGAGATAGCGTAGTCACTGCTCTCCGGCATTTTGTGCAGTTGTTGCCTCTTATGTATTTCATGTGTTAATCTTTGGAGATTGATTCCCATTGCATGAGGGGTTTATTCCTCATGTTATTTCTGTATATTTCTAATGAGATATTAATAGATATGTTGGCTGCATAATATTTCATCTTATGACATATTCATATTTTCATGGTTCTATGATTGTGTTCATATATTGTTGTAGCTCACTCTTTGAGCACTTCTTTGAGATACCCAAGGGTAGGAGATCTGAATAACCCACCTAGGGTTATTTCTTTGAGCTCAACTTCTGGAATTGTAATGTATGATGTATTGAAAAATGAATCCAAGTCCCATTTTAGCTTATTTTTTCATTTCCTTCCTTATACAGCCTCCCCTTGGACCATATTGCAGAAAATCCCGAAAAAGGAATATTAAAATTTAATATTTATGTGAACTATTAAATGAAAAACATAAATGTGATACCGCCTGGATTAATGGCATGTTTGTAAATAATTGGGAAAATTTTAATCTTCTTCTTTTATTTGGTTAAGTATGCTACATGGAAAACAAATAGACATTTTAATTATCGGTAATACATTACTGATAATGGTTATTTGTAAAAGTTGTAATTATGTTTTATTTTGTAAATAAAGAAAAAAATGGAAAATTAATGGCTAAGTACATATGGCTAAGAGAGGGTATAGGATGAAATTTAAATATGAAAATTTATATTTATTATCCATCAGCAAGTCCTAGGCATCAAATTTGGGTGATTAGATTTAAAACTGAAATTATGATATTGGCCAATTAATTGTTTCCTAAAAAATAGGGATTTGTCCTCAAGAGTGGGAAACAAAATCTCATTAATGAGCAGACAACTACCTGACACCTGTTGGTCAGGGGGAGGCAGTTATTAACGACAAAAAAGAGTGGTAAATGGATAATATATGGGAATTTTCATGCTTTTGTATGATAATTTCTGAGAGAAAAAGTAGAGAGACTGTAGAGAAGAAAGAAAGTAACAAAAGAAAAACTTGTAGGCCTAGTTGCTCTAGGGGACAAAGAATTTTTCTATGATAAGGTTGGAAGGACCCAAGTGCCTGTCTATTAATTTTCATAGAAGAAAATTCTTGTATCAAGTTAGTATTGTTAACTGTCTACTCATTTATTTAGAAATATGAAGGATTCAAGTTATATAACTTAAGTGATTTATAAATATTGTTTTCCCATGTTGTTATGTTTTATTTACATATTGAAAATAAGGAAAAAAATATCAAATATATCCTGTAGAATGGTATATAAATATAGAAAAGTTAAATAAATTATGATTATTATGTAGATCATTATGATGAATTATGCATTGTTCAAATTAGGATCTCGCACATCAGAGTGTTATTATTTGAATACTAAATTATGAGATAGATTTCAATAGAAAAAAATGAAACATAGGTTATAAATGCTTTTATTTATATATAAATATTTCAAAAAAATGAACATGTATGTATATATTGTTACAGGTCAAAATACCTCCTCATCAGCTTAGAGGAGAAGACAAATATGGAAGGAATACAAAGACCTAAATTAAACCTATTTCTGCCAAGGTAACGCCTCTCTATAACAACACAAGAGCATTATAACGACGTTGATCAGCGAATGGGCCACGTTAGTGGCTAGGGAAATGCTCTGTTTACACTAGAGGGTAGCGTTACCCATGTTTTAAGTTTGAAACAAGAAAAACCCGCGGAGAATGATTTGAATCTCTAGCTTTTTCTCACAAGAGAGTCAGTACAAAAAAGGAAACTGCAAAGCACTAAATCTTATTGGGCATTGCCATAAACAAATAAACTCTCAAAGGAGGCAAAAGCATGGAGGTTGGGGAAACATCTTGGTTTTTTCTATTTAGAACTGGTGGAAAGAGAAGGGCAATGATTGCTCTCTCCATCTCCTATAAAATGGAGTTGAAGGCTCTTGGTTCAAGGTCGAAGGATTGTCAAGTTTTCGAATACTTGTGAAGTAGAGATCATTGTTGTAGTGTGAAAGTAAAAGGTCAAAGAGGTTCATTGAGAACTTGTTGATCAAGACATCACCACTTTGAGAGATAGAGAGATTGGAAGGCTGAGGAGGGCTTGGTGCAATCGACGGTTGTAATCCTCCTTTTTTACAGATCAATAGAACTGTATCTGTTTTGTCCATTCTATGCGTTGATATTGTCATTATTATTTAATCACTTATATATCATGAGATGAATGGCTTAGATGTGCACAATTTAAATATTTATTATATATTGGCTTAATTGATAGGAAATGTATGTTATGTTAGAAATTACACGGGTGCTTTAATTGATTGCAGGCCCTAGATTTGGAGCTGGTAAAGGAGAAACGCTGCTTCGCTACCTAGTGCTCTCCAAAGGACTCCAAGATCATTAAAGAGGTAATCTTCTATATTTTTCCATCAAGTGGTTTTAAGCTAATATGAGCATGTATATGCCATCTTTGTGAACTGTACAGCTAATCTTACTCTCTGCCTCGGGAACCGGAAATCCTTGAGAGGGATATACAATAACCAACAACCCAAGAATTTTACCCTATAGCAGAATTGGTGTCTCCGTTGGGGAGTTTCCCCATAGTTTCGGGAATATTTCTTTCCTCCTTTCTTCTCTCCTCTGTTCACAGATCCTTCCAACCAGTATTTATGCCTAGTAGACATTTCAAAAGCTCGCAGAGTTCAATCCTATTTCTGTTTTCCTCGAATATTTCTTTCCTCCTTTCTTCTCTCCTCTGTTCACAGATCCTTCCAACCAGTATTTATGCCTAGTAGACATTTCAAAAGCTCGCAGAGTTCAATCCTATTTCTGTTTGACCATCTGAAGAAATTTACCCTGGCTAACGCTACCCCTGTAGGTTTTCTAGTGCATTATAATGTGGGCTCTGATTAAATACAATGCGTTAGTATCTAGATTAATGTTGTCTTTACTCAGAGACAGTGCATTACTCAGCCAAAACTTGTTGTTCACTGCTGTGATTGTGTTTTAGTTGCAGAATTTTTTGGCCATCAGTATATCTCCTTAACTGAATCCCTGTGCTTGTTTACTAAGCTGGAATTTCTGTTTGTTTTCTCTTGTTTGAAAATTTAGTGTCAAAAGCATTTAATTTTTAGAGAAGAATTTTTTTTTAGTTTTTTTCTGCATCTAGCTGAGTTAATTCTGAAAATTTCAGTTCATAGACTGTTAAGAAGAGGTATATAGAAGTCTGAATCTTTACATTTGAACTGTGTTATTTGCATGTTAGTGCATGGATGTTGAAAAGAAACCACTCCTTATAGAAATACTCTTCATCGAATTGAATATTTATAGCATGTTTTGCATGGTTTCTTGAGTCAGAGTCTCATTACATTTCATACGTCCACTCCCCCTCTGCAAGAGTAATAATCAAGTACACTAAGAATCAAGTGATAATAAAATCAATCACATTACTCTTTTTGAGCTCACACAAACAGTAGTTCAGGCTAGGATCTTGGGTTAGGAAAAGTGATAAAATCACCCAAGATCTCAAAAATTGAAACTAGAGTCATTAACGAGTGAAATCCTACTGCACTCATATTATCAAGACCGTTCCTTTACTAGAGCTTAGCGCGAGACAACACTTGGGTGCACAAGAAGGTAGCCCACCTTCGACTGCATCTGGTGGGTGTGTTATATATTGGGGTTCCCTTCAGGGATGTCGAAACTAGATCTAGGATCTAGGTATTCTACCCATATAGCACGCTATCCTTGATTGTGCACCCCCCCTTATGATGTCTATGATTTGAGGTATCTTTAGTGGCCATAATTTTTAGGGACTTACACAAGGTGACTAGGACGGGCTGTCCTGGTACATAAAACAGACGAACCCACTCTATCTTTGGTCTTTAGGAGGGTACTAGTTTTCACGAGAGTGATTACACCTATCATTTGAGGTTCGGGCGAAGCTCTAGAGTGATGGTAATTGTACTTTCGACCAACCCTCTCTGTATACTATTGTGATACTGGATTTCATCACCAGAAAACTGTAGTACTCAGATAGGGCACCCTATTCTGGCTGCTTGCTGATTGATTTTAGAGAGTCTTTTTTTATTTTTTAGGTGTGTGGTTACTGTCATTGAGACTTTATAATACATAAAAATTTATTAAAATTTGTTAAAATTAAACAGGTCACCGTGGCGTCCTCCGACCCACGCCGTCTATCTCGATGACAGCAAGGTCTACCTCCTCTAACTATTGAGGAAGAACTGAACCTTGGTGAACCCATGCCTTCTACGGAAGAGCAGTCTCCATTGACTAATCTTGATTTTCACACAGCCTCATATCATCCGAAATTTCTGAAGGACCCTTTCACGGAAGGGGTTGTACCTCATTACAATCCTTCGCTCACTGATCCATTGGGGCCTGTGATAATTCAGATTCCACCACGCCAAGATATGTCTTCGGCATCACAAACATCCATTTCACCACCAGCATCCACAGGGTCGATGCCAATGGAAACCATCCCAAGTTCGCCACCATCCTCCCCGTCGGTGGTCAGTTCTATGCCATCACTTGGTAACCCCAGTAGTCAACATATACCTAATCCCAACCCTATGGTCATCACAACTGTCAGTAGCTCGCCGAATCCTTCGGAATATACTCGTACCGTGACCACATTGGGACCCACGGTAGCTCCTCCCACGAGTATGAATACTTCGATGCCTTTTAGCAACCCTTTCGGTTGGAACCCTTTGCTGAGTTCAAACCCCTTTACCACTATACCAGGGAGCAGTGTCACCAACACACAGGTAGCAGGAAACATTTCACTTCCCCTGCAATCCTTAGGACAAATGGGACAACCTATTGTCAATACTTTTCCCTTAAGTGGTTCAAATATAGGTGTAGGGTCTATGTTGTTGCCAAACTATGCAAGTAGTAGCATGCCTCTAGGAAACTCTATTGCATCCATTTGGACTAACCAACCCCAACATCCATCTGGAATGGGAGGGAGATTTTATACTAGGGGCAACCAACCGTTCACCCCGCAATACAATATGCCCTATGGACAACAACAGTATGTCCCTACTCCTCCACCTATAGGAAGTTTTTATCAAAGTCCTACTTATCCTCCTGGTAACACATTGATGGGTGGACCCTATGGTATAAGTAGTCAACCAATACTGCCTTGGTTAGATTCGGGGGAAAATCCACAATTTCCATTTTTGGCAGCTTTGGACATTCCCGATATCCATAAACTGACTAACGACCCCATCAATCACAACCTGCTCTGGCCTCTAGTACCGCATAAGATTCCTTCTGACATCCCAAAGTTCGACGAGAAACAAGGGGATGACCCAGCCACACACATCACTACCTTTCATCTATGGTCTATATCCAATTCCATGGTGGATGATAGTGTTCGGCTTCGAATGTTTCTCAGCACCCTTACAGGCAATGCCGCCAAGTGGTACATTGAATTAACACGCACCACCATCAATAATTTTGGCACTTTAGCGACGAATTTTCTAAAGAACTTCCAATTACCAATTAGATTTGAAACTGGAACAGAAATATTAACCTTGCTGCGCCAAGACATTGCCACCCACATCTCCAATCATATTCATGAATGGAGACGTAGGAGGAGGCTCGTCAAAGTGCCAATCCTGGATCATCTCTTAGCTAATTGGTTTTGCAAGTCTCTTTTACCCCACATCTCTAAATACAATGGCATTTCTTGTGTGGTTAAAAAACATCAATGCATTCTTTGTGCCCATCATTTGGATTTAATCTATTCACAATCTTGCACACTATATGATATACTCCCCCATGCCCCTGGTAACCCAAATCCTCTGGCCACTCAGAAAACCGGAGCACATGTCGACGGTCTCGTTGGCACAATCTTCGGTGTGGCCACAAAACAGTCTCGGGGGCAAGCCTCCCAGCCATCTTCAGCTACCACCGCCCCTCACCAAACGACTACTCTTCCTACCACTGAGGTAAATTCTGTGCAAACCTCACAAAAACCTAGCAGGAAAAATAAGAAGAACAAGAAAAAGACATCTTCTTCAGAAGAGCAGTCAAATAATCAGAATAACCCTAATCAGAAAAACACTGCCAAAAATGAAAAAGGGAAGGATAAACCCATGAAATTTCCTTGCAAGATCTGTGCGGAGGACCACTTGACATACAAATGTCCTCAGCTGCAGGAATGCATCGATTTTATTGCCAACAAGGATTCTGGGCGAACACCTGTCATTCTTCATAATCCTTTCCCTAATCAGTAGCAACAACATCAACACATGGTTGAAAATCCTCCACAACCCCATCAATAAGGCAATGGTGGTTCACATCCTTCCGACGAAGGACCATCTGCCATTTATGGCATTGAGAGTGTTGAACTTCAAAATCGAGCCAAGCTTTATGGAAATCCTACCATAGATGCTCAAGTACCTGGTACTAGTTCAAATCCACCACCGCCCAACGATTTGTATATCGAACGACCTGCTGTTGAACCTGTGATTCATCCCCCCAAAGGGACACTTCGACACATGACTCATAACACCTCTGCACGTGCAGCCCAAAACTACAACATTGTAGAAGATTTGGCACAGGCACCGTCAGCTATGTCTGCTCTCGAAGTATTACAAACCTGTCCAGCACAAAGGAAAGCCTTGCTTTCGGCCATTGGTGGAATAGACCCCCAAGATTCTATGCTAGCTATCTTTGACATGGAAAATTCTAAACCTCACCTCTCACACCAACTCGCATTCTAGGTGCAGGTTGTGTCAAAAGGGAGACCAATCCATCACACTGTCATCGACGAAGGTGCTTCGACTTGCGTTATGTCACAAGCTTGTTGGCTTGCTTTAGGTTCTCCTACCTTAACACCACCATTGAATTCCCGCAAAGCTTTTGATGGTCACAAGTTCCTCCCAAAAGGATACCTTGCTAGCTTTCCCATCACTCTGAGTGGGAAAATGGTAACCGCGGACGTTGAAGTCGTAGATCATCATCTCGACTATAATCTATTGCTCGGTCGTAGTTGGTCTTATGCCATGACTGCCATTGTTTCTTCGGTCTTCCGACTCATCCTATTTCCATTGGATGGGAAAATAGTCACAGTGGATCAGTTATCCTTCTGCACCCCTGATTATTCCACGTTACCACGTAGCACTGTACCCCTAATAGGAGGTTGTCCTGACTCTTACGTCAACATCAGTACCGGTCTTCTGAAGGCATCTTCCCTACCGAGTTTTTTTCCTCTCCCACCGCCACAAATCCCAAACACGGTTGCAATGATATCCACCACTTCGGATGGCTCTATCGACCCATGGATCATTCTGGCACCTTCAAACATTGATTCCTATGGAGATCAGATGCTTCTCTCACCAGACGAGTTGGCATACCAACCCATCCAAATAACATTTGAACCCTCCACTGCTATGGTTTCGACCGAAGGTACAAACCTCCCTCCCATCATATTTCTCTCTAAGGATCTCCTCAATGAAGTCTGGCCTACAGATGAAGCTATTAGAGATCATGTCTTTAGAAGAATGACCTTGGGGAGAGTTTCACCATCGTGCTTCGATGATAAACTCGGACGTGATAAATACTAAAATCCCATCCTTTGATCCACCTGAGATGGTTCCTGTCGCTTACACGACTGTTCAAACTATCGATATAGAAGGGAACATGGGTAATATTTCTAAGACAATGCTCATTGATATCTCGGTCAGAAAGGGTATCGTGGAAAATATTCAGATTGGAGCAGATTGCAATCCTAAGGAAATTGCGCGCTTCACATCTCTTTTCAAGGAATTATGCGATGTGTTTGCTTGGTCTTACAAGAAAATTCTGGACATAGATCCTTCTATTGACGAGAAAGAGATCAAGAAATTTCGAGCATTCTTTTTACGGTATTTTTCTTGCTCGTTAATCCGAAAAACCTCGAGTTCCCTTCTTCGGACTTGTTAAACTTATACGAAGTTGATATCGAGCGTTCTTTTTATGGTCTTTTTCTTGATCGTTAATCCGAAAAACCTAGAGTTCTCTTCTTCATGCTCGTTAAAACTATGAAGAAGCACTGAGCTTTCTTTTTAGGAACCTTTTTCTCGCTCATAAAACTGAAAAAGCCCGATTTGACTTTGTCGGGCTCGTTAAACTACCACGATAGAGAGTAAGGAGCCATTCTTTTCCTCTTTTTCAAAGCTCTTTAAACCAAAAAAGTAACTGAGTTTTCTCCATGTGACTCGTTAAAATTTCACGGAGGGCACCGAGTTTTTCTTTGTTGGACTTGTTAAAATTTCACAAAGATTATTGAGTTTACTTCGTCTCCTCGTACTCATAACAAAATGAGGTAGACATCCATCGAACATAGATTTCTCACCTTTCTGGCTTCGATGGAATAACTCATGGAAAATGAACTGTTTCAGGCTTGATATTCTCCCTTTTCCGTGCCCTGTTATCAAGACATGAAAAAGGTACCCCAATGGAGTCGTCTTTTACGATATTTTTCAGACTCTCTAAACATGAAAAATTCACCGAGTTTACCCATCTGGACTCGTTAAACCTAATCAGACGGGGCATGGAGTTGTCTTTTATGATATTTTTCAGACTCTCTAAACATGAAAAATTCACCGAGTTTACTCGTCTGGACTCGTTAAACTTAATCAGACGGGGAAAAATTTGGACAAAATGGAGACTACCTCTGTCACACTTCAGAAAGGTCGATTTGGCAGCAAAATTCTTGAACATGGCACTTCCTAGAAAACTCTTTTACAGTTATCCAAACCCTACCATCTATGAGTATTATCCTTCATCTCCAAGTGTCCTTGCACTGGTAAAATCCTAACACACTCTTTGGTGTTCATTAAGCCTCAACTGCCTAGTACCCTGTTATAGTGCCTTCTATTGTTCAAGAAGATCTCGCTATCTACTGCTCCTGTTATCAACCAAACCACTCATTATGCCAGAAATTATTTTTCATCCGACATCCCAATTTACTCTTCATTATCTCAATCATAAACAAAATCAGTTGGTTTCCGTTTCATTTTGACTGATGTAGGACGCCTCAGTGCTTACCTTTCAACAGATTTCTTCCTATCGACTTCAACATCTTATCTAGGAAGTTGATCCAGAAACCCATCAGTACCCAGATACTTGCAAAAATCAGTGGCAGGTAGTCTTGTGTTTGATCAGGAGTCTTCATCATTGGCTCCTAGTCAAATGATTCTACGAGTGTTCGAATTCAACTCATTCTATTCACACTCGCTAGAATTTACTGTGCATCTTTGGGACCATCATCATTATCGGTTGCCACCTTCGCGTCTTTTAACAGTTTTCATTATCGACTGGTAATCAGATGATTTCTCACATGTTTGACGACAGCTCCTTCATTCACATGTTGAGAAATATGCATTTTAAGTGAATCGGTGGTCAAGACTTTGGGGTAAAGGTTACATCATTAAAGTTGTGTTCCCTCCCCCAAGTTGCGATATTGTTTATGGAGATAGCTTCTTTAGCCCGATCCTGTTATGACAGACACTCCCACATTGTGCTTATCGGTGGACAGATTCTTCATATCTCTATTCTAGAGAAATCATGTTGTTTAAGCTACTGAGCATGGGAATGCCCGACTCAAGGCAGATACTATATTTTCTGACATATGTTGTTGTTTCAGGTTTTCCTCAGTCTTTCAATCTCTTTATCTCTACTACACACTTTGTAAAGTATTTCAGCCATTGTCTTTGTCTCTGACCTCACACTTTAGGAGGCATCTGTTATAGGTCAAAATACCTCCTCATCAGCTCAGAGGAGAAGACAAATATGGAAGGAATACAAATACCTAAATTAAACCTATTTCTGCCAAGGTAACACCTCTCTATAACAACACAAGAGCGTTATAACGCAGTTGATCAGTGAATAGGCCGCGTTAGTGGCTAGGGCAATGCTCTGTTGACAATAGAGGGCAATGTTACCCGTGTTTTAAGTTTGAAATCGGAAAACTCGCGGAGAATGATTTGAATCTACAGCTTTTTCTCACAAGAGACTCAGTACAAAAAGGAAACTGCAAAGCGCTAACTCTTATTGGGCATTGCCATAAACAACTGAACTCTCAAAAGGCAAAAGCATGGAGGTTGGGGAAACATCTTGGTTTTTTCTATTCAAAACTTGTGGAAAGATAAGGGCAATGATTGCTCTCTCCATCTCCTATAAAATGGAGTTGAAGGCTCTTGGTTCAAGGTCGAAGGATTGTCAAGTTTTTGAATACTTGTGAAGTAGAGATCATTGTTGTAGTGTGAAGGTCAAAGGTCAAAGAGGTTCATTGAGAACTTGTTGATCAAGACATCACCACTTTGAGAGATAGAGAGATTGGAAGGCTGAGGAGGGCTTGGTGCAACTGACGGTTGTAATCCTCCTTTTTTACAAATCAATAGAACTGTATCTGATTTGTCCATTCTATGCGTTGATATTGTCATTATTATTTAATCACTTATATAGAGTGATATGAATGGCTTAGATGTGCACAATTTAAATGTTTATTATATATTGGCTTAATTGATAGGAAATGTATGTTATGTTAAAAATTAAACGGGTGCTTTAATTGATTGGAGGACCTAGATTTGGATCTGGTAAAGGAGAAACGCTGCTTTGCTACCTAGTTCTCTCCAAAGGACTCCATGATCATTAAAGAGGTAATCCTCTATATTTTTCCATCAAGTGGTTTTAAGTTAATATGAACATGTATATGCCATCTTTGTGAACTGTACAGCTAATCTTACTGTCTGCCTCGAGCACCAGAAAGCCTTGAGAGGGATATACGATAACCAAAAACCCAAGAATTTTACCTTATAGCATATATATATATATATGCAAGTCAGAAATGAAAACATTTTTTTCATAAAAGACTATGTTGTATATAGTAAAGTTTAGATCCATTCATCTCCAAACTATGAACAAATATAAGAAGAGATGTTGTAGCTAAGTGGTAAATGACACATGAATAATTAAACAATAAAAATGATAAATAATTCTAACCAAATGAGTTATACAAGAAAATTTATTATTGTTTCCCTAAGATAATTCTAGTAATAACCTCAAGATAAATATAGATTTGAAAGGTAAGAAAAAACATATTTGTGTCATTAGAATAAGTATCCAGGAAAAATACATGAAAGTACTAAGAATTTCATTCTCCAAGTATATAGAAAGCTAGTATAAAGAGGCTTGAAGCTTGTACAAACAATATTATAAGTCCAAAACTAAAAAAAAATTAACGAATAGTATATTCCTTGAGAGGCATTAGAAAAGTATCCAAACTTATATTCCATAACACAATCCATGAATACTTTTGGTCTTCAAGCACAACAGTAGCAAGTCCAAATAGGATAAAGGTCCAAGAAGTGGAAATCCTGACCTATAACAAATTAATGTATGTTGTAAAATCAAAGATTGAATCCTATTATAAACCCTCATCTGAATGTGTTTCCTTAAAATTTCGTGGTTACCTACATGAAATGAAGTTCCAAAAAAACTAAGTGATGAACCCTTTTGCGATAAACATGAGGTAAATATAAAATATATGTAAAAAATGTAACGTCCTCTTCCCACATCTACCCTAGTAAGCGACCAACCAGGGTAAGCATGAGATGAGATGCTACTATAATGAGATTCAACCTCCTATGTTACCTCAAGGAAGTGGAACTAACGAAAGCAAAAGATACAGACCTTCTGTAGCAACAAAAACACCCCCGTGAGTTAATTCAACCTTTCAGGCCTTGTACCCCTCGGTCCCATTACCATTTTGACCTCTTTGAGCCATAGTCGTAGGCATAACACTACATGCCAACCTCCATGAGGTTATAGCCATAGAAATAACACTACATGGAAGTGGCCAGGGCCCCAAATACTCAGTTCTGTGTCAATGGCCTTTGGATTTGAGCCACCTTTTCAGGCCCAAAAACCAGTGCTTTTCCCATAACTTCATGAAAAGTTCAAAGTTGATAAATAACAATGGGAAAATGATACAAAAACAATCACATCATTAATAAATCATCTGCACCCTTCCTAGCCATGATATAAATGTTTTCAAACATGTCACAAACATGAAAGCTACAGGTATAAACAATAGAACTGAGCATAGGGGTCTCATACTTATCTGAGAATTGCTAAGAAGAATTTCTCCCCTACATCATTTGCTGTCATACAATATATTTGACCATCGATACGTTGTGCATTCATTTACAAATAAAAAAATTGATAGAACCATACATCATCACTGATAAAGTACATGCTTATAACCAACATAATAACAATAGAAATACCATGGATACAACAACAATATAATCCCCATAATAACCAGTAAATTTATACATAAAATACCAAAGGAATGAGCTTCTCATTAACAAGTGTAAAAACCAACCGGAGATGGGACTTCCACATTTCACCCGACCATAGTTTGGCTGAACCAAATATCTCTTCATCCAATCACCCTTGTTCCATATTCCAAGCATGAACGTGGGAATCAAACCAAAAGAACAAACCAGGTCATCCCGAGGATAAACCACCTCTCCCTCATCAATAAAAATTGGGCTTTATCATTATTCATTTTGGATCACTAGGAAAACACAATAACTATGTAATAACTGACTTTACCATGATCTACACCTGATCACGAGGCTGACATAAGCATGGATATCACAATATTCTCTCCACCTAAACCATGAGGAATTTTCTTGTCTCCTATTATCTCATGCTTTACCGCAACCCACACTCTAAATCAGGGTTCACTGGGCCGTAAACCGAGACATACTCTAAAGTTTTTACCATATATCCCAAACTCGAGATTCCTAGGCCTGAATGAAGAGATAAAAACCTCTCTGGATTTACTGCAATCCAAACCCATATTGCTAGGCCCTAAACTGAGGAAAAAAACTAACCAATTCTATAGTCATTCGAGGATCCACCTCACTCAGCTTCAAATCCATCTGACAATCTAGCTAAACTAAAACTTGAGAACTCTACCACACCATGGCTATCAAGAAATGGAAAGGATAGGATGAAAACATTGTTACACCTCGAAAAACTCATGCTAAGACATAAAATAATGACATGAAATACCATGCATGTTAGATGTAGTAAGGAAACCATACATGCAAATCAATACCTACAAAGAATCCTATTGTAACTGCTTGATTCCTGCTCCTCCTTACTTTCTGATGTTAGATGTGGTAATGAAATCATACATGAAAATTGATACCTGTAAATAATCCTGCTGTAACTGCCTGATTCCTACTCCTCCTTACTTTCTTCCTCTTTCTTCTTGTGTTCTCTCCCTTGCTCCAATGAAAAAGTGCTCAAAGAAACTCTGTGTCCAAGAGTGTGAGAGAGAGAGAATAATGAGAGAGCTCCAAAAATGTACTATAAAATGTATCAACTGATCATCATAAGCATTTTTATAGAAGATACATATATTTTCTTCATTTTCCATTATTTTCCTTCATTTTCCTCCTCACATGCAACCTGTGACCTTTCATCCCCATTTTCTCCTAACTTCCATTATTTTCATAAATAAATGTGTGAAAAAATCCATTTTTCCTTTCCAGAGCCTTTTCCTTTCCCTTTTCCAATTTCCTTAGCCACAATAAACCAAAATAACACCCACTAGGATTTTTTTCCCAACATTCAGCTTGGAACAAGTGTCCCATCAACTGTGGTTATTATTTTTAACTTTATTACATGAAATTTTCACTAGGGATGTTACAGAACCCTCCCCCTTGGTGGAGAATTCCCTTGGTGTTCAACCAAAAATATACCTTAGAAAAACCACTGAAACGAAACCATACTAACCATGGAGTTTTATAACATAGCTCGATGCAATATTTACAATGATCACCTTGCTAAAATGAAAACCAACATGATATCATAACAACATGACAACTATAATGACATGACATCCATACCGGTTATTGGAGCTTTATAACATAGCTCATGGAGGTATTTACATGCATATAGATATGTACATATACTTGAACATCACATTAAGAAATATATCAACATCCAACCTAAGTTGATTTGCCTCAACTAGCAAACAAGGATAGATACATGGCCCGCATCAGATCCACCATTTCCCATGTACCTTCATCGGGCCCGAAGTGGTTCCATTGAACTTTAACTTGCTCTATTGCTTGACTTCAAAGCATGAGAACTTTTTTCTCCAATATAAACTGAGGCTCTGAATGGAATTATCCATCTGGTTCCACCTGCAATACAAACCAACCAATCACATAATTAACATATTTAACATACTTCTTAAGAAATTAGATATGAAAAAAATAAGAAACGTCGCAATCTTCTTCACAGAGCTAATGACACAATTAAGCGCATCGCATTGATGTGCGGTTTCACTAAATATGTCCGCAAGAATCCAAGTTTAATCTTGTCAATCCTTTGATTGATTTTGATTGCTTTTTCTTCCGCCTTTTGTGTCCATTCTATTTGCAATTGATGCGCCAGTGGAAGATATCCCGGAACAGTTTCAGAAATCAAATTTGCTTTGTGCAAATTTTCATTTACACAATCGCAAGATCGTTTGCCGTTAGCCGATTCCTCTCGCTTCGTTTCTTCGTTTCCTTCTGATTTGTGCATCCCAGTCATTGAAAAGTATTTCTTTATGGTTTTCATTAATAATTGGTGCACCAGCTTTTCTTCCTTCCTCTGTCTTTTTCCATACCAAATAATCAGTAAATTTTTCATTAATTAAATCATAATCATTTCGTAAATCTACAACATGATTAGTGATCTTATCACTTTCTTGACAAAAAGAGTTCCATTGCAAGATTTTTTGGCATAATACTTCTTCTTGTTGCAGTAGTTGATTGTTTAAAGAAATAGTTTCTGAAATAAACTCTGGAAGCTTAGGATCATCTTTGTGCTGATCTTGGATAATTTGTATTTGTTTCTCTTTATCAGCCAAACTTTTTTGATATCCAATTTGCATTTCTTGAAGTTGTTGCTGTAACTTTTCAAGTTTCATCTGTGCTTCATTATTGGCCTGTACCTGTTGCAATTGCTGTTGCAGAACTTGTATCTGTTCTTCTTTTTCATTTAATAAGAGCTGTATCTCAAATGCTTTGTCAATAGTTGCAGAAGCATAAGCCCCCGTAATCTGAGATAACTTAGCGAGATTATCAGTAGGCTCTGTGGTAGGATCCTTCCACAAAACATCTAATTGTTCTGCTTAAGTAGCAATTGCATCTTCTAATTTTCTCTTTTTCCTTTGTTTCTTCACTACTGCTTTATACTTTGGGCTGTAGAATACCTCTAGAGGAGGAATGTCCTCTACATTAAGTACAATTTCAGAAGAGGGAGTGACAGGTATATGCTCAGTTTCTGTGACTGTGCCACTTATTCCTGTGCTCAAAACTTTTGTTGTCTGTACAGGGGTCTCTATATTCTGTCCTTCCACATTAAGCAATTGATTAAAGCTTTCCCATTCTTTGTCTAATTCAATTGTGACTGACTATTGTTGTACATTGGTAGGAGGAGGAGTTATTTGCTGTGAAGTCAAAATTTGTTGTTGTGAAAGTTCTTTCGATTAAGCAGTATCTTTCACTGATTCTTCATTTCTATCCTGCTCTTCATTAGACTTATTGGAACGTTCAGAAGTCTCTCTTTCAGATTTTGACTTAGATTTATCTATACCTGAACTGCCACTTATACTGACACTAGGAGTTGGTTCCCTTGTGGGTTCCAAACGCAAATTTTCCAAAGGGATGGTGGTCAGTCTTCTTTCTCTGTAAACCTTAAATTCTTGAAATTGTTCTGGAGATAACTGCATCTGTGCTGAATGTAGAATTTCTTTCAGTGTGGATTTTCCTAGGAATATATCATCAAAAGGGTCCTCTTCTCCAGAAAATATCCTTACTTTGATAGCAGTGGTGAAATTTTTAACAACTTCATTAGGGTCGAATAACCTTTTTGCAAATTTAAACAATTGTAAGCATGTAATATTGCTTACTTCCTTGAATGCATGTCCAATATCAAATAATGAAAATGTTCCACAAGCTATGGGAAATTGTGGCCAAACAGCTTTCTTCTTATCTTTTAAATCCTTTGTCAAACCTCCTTGACCACAGGGTCGGTATGCAATTTCCCGAGCTATAAGCTTATCAGAAACATATAAGGGTAAGATATGAGGTGAAGCGAAGCTTCCAAAAACCCTTACATAGGTAAACCATTCTTCCCCAAACCATCGTGCAACGGGGAGAATGTCGACTTCTGCTTTCGGGGAGAACCTCAGAGCATCTTTATTATACAATGTTTTGTGCAGAGGAAACATTATGCCGTGGAAAATCTTGTAAAAATGAGGAATAAACTTGGATTCCCATAATCCATTGTGATACACATGAATAGGCAAAGGATATTGAATCGTCCATTGCCAACCCATCAAAGGGAATTTAGAAACAAAGCAGATAGCGTCCATAACATAAGAAGATAGATAAAAAGGAGGATAAATCCTCTGAGAAACACTTATTTTAGACTAGTAATGGAAAATAGCAGTGGCCAAATTATGAGACAAGATTTTGGCCCAGTCTAAAATTGTTGCGTTAACAGCAGCATTCAATAAAGGGAGCCATTCAGGCAAGATCATATTTATGTCAGACTTTCCAAAAAGCCTGCATAACATAGCAGCAGCAAAACAATATGGAGAGGTAAGTGAACCAGTACTGTACATACCGTGTTTGTTTTTCTTCAATGGTTCATCTCTCTTGGTCCACTCCTTTGTGCATTCCGCCAAATTTGCATGTTCTTTGGAAAAATCCTCCATAAATTGTTTATTATAAGTTGCCTGCAGTTCTGGCAAATGATACATTAGCCTCAAATTTTCCGTAGTGAACGACCCGATGAGCTCTTGATCTAGAGTTCTAAATTTCCTGTCTGAAATATCGATGCTGTCCAGCACCCATTTTACCATGTCTGTATACGGAAGAATTCTTGGTCTTGCCGCTATCCGGTGCAGAAATGAACAAGCCAGTTCTTTAAGGGTTGCCTCAGATGAATTACTTGAGCCTGCAGTAGCTGCGACTTGCATTACCCTGGGATTTTCTTCTTCGAGAAAATTATACATTCCTTCCCAGGTGGTGATACCGGCATCCTTATTGCAAGTAGTATCCGCATACAGTGAAGCCATTTCTTTGTTTTCAGAATTTTAAATCTTCTCCTTCTTACCCATAATGCTCTGTGAATGCTTTGTATAGTCTTCTATTCCTTCGCGCCTGTGATTTTACGAGTTAAGTGAGAGTAATGGCATGAGAAAGGTGATGAGATAGTTTTAAATGCAAAAGGCGGATGAAATATATTATTTTAACGTGAAACGACCTTTCAATCAAAATAGAATTCCATTTATCATTAATTGACAATCCATTATTTAATCCAATCATTAAAGCGCAACACGGATATTGATTCATGGAAGGGTTTTCTTTGGAAAACGCGCTTTTATAAATCTGCGACATTGCGATCTGTGATTTGCTGTGCAATATCGCAATACCGCAAAATCACAATTTTCCTAAAGTGTAACCATCGCAAAATCACAAATATCGCAAAAGCGCAAATCGAAAATATAACATATAAAAAGTATTCGTTTATCATTTCTTTTTTCTGCGATATGTGATCTACGACCAATTTTTTAATGTATACGCTTTTTGGGATTGCGTTATCGCAATATCGCAAAATCGCAGTTTAAAAGATTTAGTTTTACAAAAGATATCTACTATTTGCGATGGATGCGCTATTCCGCTCAAAGAAAGATTTTATTGTAATTTATCATAAACTTAAGTGTTTTTTAAGGATTTTCTAAGGAATTTCCCTAAGTTATGATAGAAAGTTTTATTTGAAAAGGGAAACAAATAATGATTGATTTTTGGGATTTTTTAACTAAGGGTCCCCATTTATTTAGTATTATTACTAATATTAAATAAAAAGGGGGGTTGTTACTGGTCACAACAATTGGCGATTCACTGAAAGAAACAGTTATCTCTGAAAAAATAAAATGAACACTATATCTCTAGTAAGTAAATATTTTTAAAGATAATGAAAACTATCTTAGGATAATTCAAATAAAATGTAACTATGAAAAAGAAATAAAAATCATTCACAATTTCTTTCTAATTCCTTAAGAACAAAAACATTTTTGGGTTTTCTCAAGCTTTGATCGGTGTTAATAATGAAGTAAGTGGATTTCTCCAAGTTTGGTTTTATAATATACTCTATTGTCATAGGTATTGCCTCTGCTGCCTACAAACGTTCATAGTCTCGACAGGGTTACCTTTAAACTATTAACCATTCATTGTCCCATCCAACTAAAATTATGATTTTTTAAAAGATAAATTCATAAGACATATTATCTCATGTTTTTGTCTTTTACTTATTTTTTATTTTTAAGAACCATTGTTCTGGTTTGGTAGCCAGTTAATAACAATGCCATTCACTAGTTGTAATTAAACTGAACAAGCTGGCTCGTGATGAGACCCCTTGTCTTATATTTATAAGCCATTACCATGTTTTGATATGCAGTATTGGTAATGTCAGTTTTATTACTTCTTATGAACATGGTAAGCAGGCTCGTGATGAGACCTCTTATCCCTTAAAATTTTCGTATAATTTCTTAGAATTACATTCTAAAAAATCACAACTTAAATGGATGGGGTGAACTAGTTTTATCCTTAAGAATCAATGCATGCCAGGGCTTAATTCCATTAACCTCCAGTAGGCCTAAAAACTCCATAAAAACCAAAAAATTCATAAACCATACCTTTCTGTTGACTCATCCTTTCCACAAACTTAAAAGTCATGGTGAAAACTCTGTAATTAGTGACAAACTAAGTATAACTTAGTGATTCATAAAAACTTCACCTAAAAATAGAAGATAAACAGAAATAAACTTGCAAATAGAACCATCAGCTTGTCCAAACAGTCTAGCAAATTGTTGAAACTAAGTGATCACTCTTCCTCGCAAATATTCACCTCAAAGTTTGCTAGAAATGTTTTTTTGAAAGCATCTTTAATAGTATTGGTGGTGGACCATAGATCTCAAAGAAATCCACCTGGTGACTCCACTAGCCTTCATTTTTGTTTTGACCATTCTTCACACTAGCGAAACCCCTAGAGAGGCCATCCATCCAAAAAAATCACAAATACCATCCTCTCTAAACTCTGAATTCGAAATCTGGCTTCACAAAGAATCTATACCAGATCTCATCCGAACCCAAATCCCCCTATCATAGTAGATAACCCAGAGAATATTCTATGGCAAGCTTCCGAAACTGGCAACTTAGCTACCGATAGGTCCATCCGTAAAGCAAGATCAGTACCTGAACACCTCACATCCTTGCAGGATTCCCCATTTGACTTAAAATCAACAAAAACCCTTTTTAGAAGCAAGTAACAAATTAAAGTAAACTTTGACGATCTTGAGCCCCTAGATTTGCAACAGAGTCCTAGTAGAGAAGCCTCACCTACTACACCTCCCTATTTCCAGCTTTTCCACCACTTTGGCTCCTACCACCCCAGATCTACTCAAAATCAGGTCACTAGCCCAAGTACATCCGCCACACCCATTCAAACCACCTCAGCTCATCCTACAAGCCCTCATATTGTAAATCATCCATTAGCTCCCGCCATGGCAGCTTGGTATGCACCCTTGGTGTTGCCATACCCCTTGGCTCCTTTACAAAATGACTACCAATCCAAAATCCCGCACTTTACCGGAGTTGAGGCTACTACTTCCCAACAACATGTAGATAGAATTAGCGATGCCTTTGAATACATGGAAATAGAAGATGAGACTATAAGAATGAAGATGTTCGCCCAAAGCCTGGGCGAAGAACCCCAAAAATGGTTTAAGAGCTTAACTCCAAATCGCATACACGATCTCCCAGAACTCTACCAAACCTTCATAAATAAGTGGGTAATCAGAAAGAACCCCATTCAAATCCTGTCTGAGTATAAAAATCTAAAAAGGGAAAATGGAAAAAGTGTCCAGGAATATTGCACTAGGTTCAACAGTGTTTATAATGCCCTCCCACCTCACTTCAAACCTCCACTTGGCTCAGCCTTAGCAAATTTTCCTGAAGGATTTGACCCAGACATGACTTATCAACTAAGAGAAAAGGACCCCCCAACCTTGGAAGAAATGAAAAAAGTGGCCATAAGTGTAGAAGCCAACTTAGCAGAAAAGAGAGCTAGGACCAGACCAGAAAGGAAATTCACATACAGGGATGAGGTCGCCCCTTCAGTCCCTTCCTTAGATCCTAGAATAGATGACTTAGTTAGATCCATGGTGAAAATGTGGGAAAAGATAAGTGAAAAGACACCTCTTAGGGACAACCAGCCAAACCCTCAAAATAGAAACCGGAACCAAAACTTTAGGAGAGAACAGGCTCAAAACAAACCAAGGGAAACTGACAACAAGTTAAGCCACCCTTTAATGAAAATTATGTTGATGAGTATGAGAGGGATACATAACCCATTTATGAAAGTCATTTAAACCTAATAGGTTCTGATAACGAGAGCGAGGTTTAACTCACAGAAGAAGAGCAAGCTTTCTTCTCCCCGAATCAAAATGAAACCAACTATGAGGACCCCGAAGATCCTACTATAGGATTTCAGAACACCATAATAGAAGCTCACAGGCAGTATGATCTTAGAAGTAGAAAAAACCAATACAAATCCAAGAAAGGTAGCTTGAACACTGCTGTTACTAAAACCCCTGGTAACATCCTTAAAAGAGCAGTGGATAGCAACAAAATTGTGGTCAAGAAAATTGACCAAAACAAAGATAAATCTATTCAGACAAGTCTTGGCCCAGATCTTCCTAGTACCTCTACCAAGATTCACGAGATGGATGTGGTGAACAAAGTCCCCAACCAGAGTCAGAAAATTAAGAACATAGAGAAGGTCATGTTTGAAAAAGCTGAAACAAATCTATCCAAACTACAAACTCCATTTAGTTTTGAAGGGGAAATTGCCAAAATAAAAATAACCATACCCTTGACTGAGCTAATAACTATAGATAGGTATAGATCTCAAATCTTCAAAGTTTTTAACATAGGAAATGAGGTAGATACTTTAAATCTGACTGATGACAAACCCGAGCTTTTGTTTGGTCCCAAAATAGAAGGTGAATACCAAGAAGGAACCATCTCCCCTTTCTATGTAAGTTTGAACATCCAGGACAAGATATTACATAATGCCATGTTAGATTCTAGTGCCTCCCATAACCTCATGCCTAAAGTAGTCATGGAAAATCTAGGTCTAGAAGTAACTCAACCTTACAAAGACCTATACTCATTTGATTCAAGTTGGGTCAAATGCTTAGGTCTAATAAAGAACCTGTGTTTTGCTTTAACACAACTACCGGAAAAAAACTTAGTCATGGACGTAGTATTGGCTGATATTCCTCCTAAGTATGGAATGATATTATCAAGGGCATGGGCTGCCAAAATACAAGGTAACCTTCAAATGGACATGTCATTCACTACCATTCCAGTTTTCAAACATACTAGGAGGTTATACCGAGATACTCACATGAAATACATGGTTAGCAACCAGGATAAGCCAAACAACACTCCCATTTATTCCATTCATTCAAATATAGATTCTTTTATCTTATACAATGAAAGTGATATAAATGAGCAGATAAAAGAAGATGAAAAGGATTTCAAACCATCAAAACAACATTTCCCATTCCCAAATGAAGAAACTGATGACCAAAGCTCTAAGAAACCTGAAAAACAACTTAGTATCATGTATGAAAAAGAGACTCTTTGGAGTATAAGCTTTGACGATTCTTGTGGAAAAACTGGTTCGGGGGCCGGAATCTGGATACACAATACTAATGAAGGTCATTCTTTCAGATTGGAATTCCAATGTGCTAATAACATTGCGGAATATGAGGCCCTTCTCCTTGGTCTACACATACTTAAGGACTTAGGCGCTAAGAAAGTATCAACCCAGGGAGATTTAGAACTTGTAATTATACAAATCAAAGGTGAATATTCGGAAAAAAACCCAAGACTAAGAGAATACAAGAATGCAACTTTAGACATCCTCAAAACCTTCGAGAAATATGAACTCACTTATATTCCTAGGGTTCAAAATAGCCTAGCCAATGAGCTCGCCTTTGCCGCAATAAATGGCCAAATACCATGTCTAAACGAGCAATACAATATTCAAGTCAAACATCGCCCTACAATACTAGACAATATTGACCATTGGAAAATATTCAAAGATGATGACCAAATTGATGATTTTTTACAATCTAGGAATGAATTTGAAGTAACCAAAACAGACTTAGAAAATGAAGAAAATAATCCTAGCAAAAATCAAGATCAAGAGCCAAATTTTCCTTCTTGGACAGATGTAAACTTGGTAAATCATCCATATGAAATTGAGATAGGAGAGGACATAAACCAAAGAAAACTTGAAGTCTTACACTGTGAAAATGACACCATACCCAGAGGGCTTGCACCTTTAGAGGAATTTTTTGATGTTAATGACGTGGCCAAAAAGCCAAAAATGGAATCTACCGAGGTTGACATAGAAGAATATAACATAGAAAGCACAGAAGAACCAAGAAAGATCAAATTGTCCAAAACCCTCCCTCCTCACATAAAATAGAAGTACATCAAGTTTTTTAAAGAATTTAAAGATGTGTTCGCATGGGGATACCAAGATTTGAAATCATACGACATGAGCATCATTCAACATAAAATTTCCCTCAAAGAAAACCAGAAGCCTGTCAAACAGAAGTTGAGAAGAATAAACCTGGTCTTACTACCTTTGGTTGAAAAGGAAATAAAAAAGATGTATGATGCTGGGATAATAGTGTCCCTCGGGTACTCTGAGTGGGTTTCAAATCTAGTATCAGTTAGGAAAATAACTGGTGAGATCAGACTTTGTATCGATTTTCAAAATATGAATAGAGCCTATTTAAAAGACAACTATCCATTGCCAAAAATGGACCACATACTTCAAAAGGTAGTAGGTGCTAAAAGGATATCATTACTTGATGGTTTTTCTGGTTACAAACAAGTGCTGGTTTACCCCACTGATCAACACAAAATATCTTTCACCACACCTTGGGGCACTTTCATGTACGTTAAAATGCCTTTTGGATTGATGAATGCTGGCGCCACATTCCAAAGAGCCATGGACATAGCCTTCTCAGAAGACATAGGTTATTTCATAGTCATATATCTCGACGATATCACAGTATATTCCAAATTCGATGAAGAGCACCTGGTTCACTTAAGAAAGGTTTTTAACAAATGTAGAAAATATGGTTTATCCCTAAACCCCAAGAAAACACTTTTCAGTCTCGAAGAAGGAAAAATCCTAGGTCACATCATTTCAGAAGATGGAATAAAAATAGACCCCCAGAAAATTGAAGGCATATTACAAATAAGTCACCCCCAGAAACATAAAGGAGTTGCAATCCTTTATCGGAAAAATCAATTTCTTAAGAAGATTCATCCCAAATCTTGCCGAAATTCTGAGAGATATCACAAACATGTTGAAAAAAGAGGTTGGGGTTGAATGGACTAAAAAATCCAATTTTTTTTTGAATTAGTTAAAAAATCCCTAACCGAAACACCGGTACTGATAAGTCCTGATTTCACCAAAGATTTTTACATTTTCTCATTTGCATCAGAACACACGATAGCTGCCGTGTTGTTACAAAAGAACGTAGCAGGGCAAGAACAACCCATTTCCTTTTTTAGCAAATCCCTAAGAGATGCTCCCTTAAAATATAACATCATGGAAAAACATGCATTCGCATTGATA
The DNA here is from genome assembly GCA_034641835.2 of Pinus albicaulis. Taxonomy (NCBI): domain Eukaryota; kingdom Viridiplantae; phylum Streptophyta; class Pinopsida; order Pinales; family Pinaceae; genus Pinus; species Pinus albicaulis. The sequence goes on along the minus strand of CM076572.1, from coordinate 727,414,263 downwards.
AAGCCATTGAAATATTTCCGAGTGTACATCTTGCATTCTCATATAATTTCTTTTGTTTCTAATATCGTCGTCAAAGATATATTAAACGAATATCTGATGGTAAAAGGGGAAAATGGATCGCTATCATATTAGAATATGACTTAGAAATACGACCCACCAAACTGGTTAAAGGACAAGGAATTGCAAGACTAATGGCTGAAACCAACCTCCAAGCATTAAATATAAATTTTGTTGATGCCTTAGAAGAACAGGAAGAATGCACCGCCCCTCATGTTGAACAAGTGTTTTTAAATTCAACTTGGTATGCAGATATTCTTTATGTATTATTTTATCTGAATGCTCCTCAAACTTTATCAAAAACAAAAGCAATATTTCTTAAACAAAAATCTTTAAAGTTTTGCATTATAGATGGAGTTTTGTATTGGAAAAATCCCACTAGTATGCTGCTTAAATGTTTGCTTGAGTCTGACGCAAAGAAATTTATGCACGAAATGCATGAAGGAGAACGTGGAGGTCATCTCTACTGGAAAACCATAGCGAACAAAATCCTTAGAGCCGGTTATTATTGGCCTACCTTATTTCCTGACACTCACAAACTAGTTATGACATGCCATAAGTGCCAAATTTTTGATGGCAAGAAATTTTTTTTACCTTTGCCCTTACATCCCATCATAGTTGAAGGACCCTACCAGCAATGGGGTCTAGATTTTATTGGGGAAATTCACTCTTTTTCATCCACTCAACATAGATGGATCCTTACAGCCACTGATTACTTTACCAAATGGATAGAAGCCATACCCTCTAGGAACGCCACCGATTCAGTCATCATTAAGTTCATAGAAACCAACATCCTATCTAGAATCGGTTGTCCTAGAAAGATCATTAAGGATAACGCTGCTGCCTTTTCCTCCAAAAGAATGGTTGACTTCTATTACAAATATCACATTTCATTAGGACATTCCACAGCTTATTACCCTCAAGGTAATGGTTTAGATGAGTCCTCTAACAAAAGCCTAGTCAGCATCATAAAGAAACTTCTGGAACAAAATCAAAAAGCATGGCATGGAAAAATAGTACACGCACTATGGGCTGATAGACTAACCACCAAAAAATCAATAGGTATGTCTCCCTACCAACTATTTTAAGGCATAGATGACATTTTCCAAACATCTTTAGGGGTTCCAGTATTGAAGCTATTGCAGAAATTTCAAATAGAAGAAAATGACATGCAAAGGAGGGTGAATCAGACTATCCATTTACAACAAACAACAGAAGAAGTTTACCAAAAGGCTCAGTTAGCGCAAGACAAAATAAAATATATTTTTGACAGAAGGATCAAGGAAAATGATTTTTAGATTGGGGACAAAGTGCTAAAATGGGATTCTAGAAGAGAAGACAAAGGTAAACATGGAAAATTTGAAAACTTATGGAAGGGGCCTTTCATCATCAGCTCAGTTAGCAGAAACAATTCCTTTTTCCTGCAAGAACTTGATGGGACTGAAACGTTTGGAGGTCCTCTGAATGGCAGGACATTAAAGCATTATTTTCATCAATATATCCAATTTTAAAACTTTGTCAATCATTGTATGTACCATTGTTTGAAAAATAAATCAAAAATAGAAAATTCAAAAACAATAGAAAATTAGAAAAAGAGGGCGGTTTGGAAAATAGAAAGAAAGCCCCATGTTCCAAAAAATAGTCATTTGGAAAGCGTGCAAGTCTAAATGCCGCTACTAGTGCTCAAATGTCTTGTTCAGTTATCTAGCCTAATCATAACTGAACATGTTTTAAATTTATTTGCTAATAAGTTAGTGAGTGGAAAAGATGGTCAACATTGTGTAAGCTTGACTTATCAAGGAGAGTAGAATAGGAAAAGATACTGGTTCCACATGCTTAAAACATAACCAAAGAGGAAAGCAGGGATGAAAAACAAATTTTGTATCCTAGCCTTGTTTTTCTAGATTTAATTTTATGCAAAATAATATTTGTGTGCAGCTTGTCTTTCACGCCACAAGTACATGACAAATCAGACTGTCTAATCCTGATTTGGTCATTTTTCAATTTCATGTTTTAGATTAGAGAATAAAATCCTGTCAAACAGCTCAACCTTGATAGTTGATCTAGCATAGGTAGAGAAACAAAGGAGTTCATCAGCTTAATTTGAACTCCTGACAGATATAAGTGTAGAACTAGATAGTGTCACTTTTCAAAAATACTATGTCAAAGGTTGCCAGTCCAAATGCACCCAAAAGAATAAAAATGTTAGGAAATATAGTGGGGTAGGTAGAAATATCATTGATGCTAATCATGCTATCAATTTTCAGAAATAGCATCAAGGAAGAAAGATATTTGCGCCAATGGATCAAGGAACTGGTCTTCAAAGAACCGAGATCTGAAATTCTGGACACCTCCTAAAAAGGAGCTGTCCTCCCCAAATGGAGCCACTGTTAGTCATCAATATTTTTCTCCTGTTGATAATGACTAGTTGTTAAAGCCAAGTTTTCTAGCAGCTGATCTCAAATTTGTCAAATTTGCCAGCTGGAAAACACCCATAAAATTTTTTTCCCTCCTACCTTTTCAATCGGCCCATGATGAGATAAAACCTAACTGTCAAGCCCTATCTAGCCTCAGCCATACAAGCTTGTCCATCAGCTCCAAAGAGAACAATCCAAATCTTTCCAAAAAGTCTCCCCTAAGTTAGGTAGTGGCGCTTTAGGTGCTCATCCTTTAGTAAATTATCCTAAAGACAAAAGAAACTCTATCTAATATAAACCAGTCCTAGATGACCTTCCTATTCTGCAAATAAAGCTTGATTACACCCTTAGGTCGTGCCACTAACAAACCTTGATGTCTCAGCAATACATATGCCACATGTTAAATTGATGTTAGGTAGACTTACAAGTGTTTCAATGTCCTTTTCAAGAGCAGGAGTGTACCAGTGTTCCAGAAGACATTATTAAACTCAACATGAGAAGACAACTGCTTCTCATGTGGTTTTGAGCCTGGGATGCAAGTACTGGATAGAGAGTTATTTCAATAAGCTCCTGCAAACACACTCCAAATGTTAGTAATTTATGAATAGCAGATACTGGTCAAGTTTCTTGTGATGTCTAAATAGGCATAAAGGTATTTTAATAGCAAAAATACATGTCTCAAAGAAATTCCCTTCATGGCATATTGTCAATTTTTCACTTTTATTTTCTTAGGCATGAATAGGCAGTGAAAGGAAAGATAACACTGTTTGAAATCAGATGAAATGGAATCACTGAGAAAACCTCCTCCATACATGAGTAGAGGGTTGAATGACTGAGAAAACCTCCTCCATAACATGAGAAGATGGTCAGATCATTGGTTGAAAACCTCCTTCATTTACAAGCAGAGGGTTTGGAAATGTGATAAAGGCCTCCTTCATCTAAAATCAGAGGGCCAGGAACAGAGGCAGGGTTTTAAGTGCAGTGGGAAAGCAACTGAAGGCTTATGGATAGAAATATGGTGTTAAAAAATAGAGGGAAAGCAGTGGTACTATGATAATCCAAGATGTTTTATTTTCCTTCTATCAGAGATATCCTTCAAAGGTAATTTGAAGCTAAAGTGAACCAATCCTGGATAGTTTCATCAATGTGAAGAAAGGAATATGACACCATGTTTCAAATTCAGAACAACATTCAGAGAAATGCAACATGATGTTGTCACAGATAAAATCCTCTTGTGGACATATGAACAAACCTTGCTGAGGTATGAAATTTCATTAAAAGTTTCTAGATATTTTCTCCTTGATCAACAGGCATGAAATCTAGCCAGTTCTTTCCTTTAAAAGATAGAGTTGAAATTAGTAGAAATCCATTCAAGGTTTATAAGTTGAGAGCTGGGCTAAACAGAGGCCCAAGAGTGATGTTGATGCTCAAAGAAGTTTTTCTCTTCCTGTCCATGAGGATATTTCTCAAATAAACTCATCAAAATGGACAAGAAGGTAACCTAAGCCTGGTTTCTGAAGGAGGATTTTCAAATAGACACATAGGTTCATCAATGTGAAGAAAGGATATGGCAAGTGTTTTGAATCCATAAACAACACTCAAAGAAAATGAAGCATGCCACTGTCACAAACAAAGGCTTTTTCCTTATGAAAACATGTAAAATACCTTGCTGTTGCATTTGATTGTAGGAGAGGTTTTTAAGGGAGTTCATTTTGACAAACAGATGATGGTAAAACCTAGGTGAATGAAACTAAATTTTCAACCACAGTTAAAGAGGAATATCATGCAGAGCATGCATCTATAATCATCAACATGGTTTTGAGCAAGTTTTCTTGAAAGGGACAGATATAGGCAAACAGTGAAAAAGATTTTAGCCTTAAGATGATTTCTTCACTTAGGGAAAGGTCATATTTATGAAAACCTTCAAGCAGCCTCCACAGCACTTTATTATCGACATAAATTGGATAGGGGCCCCTTTGGTGTTTTAAAAGTCATTTGAGTTTCGTTATAACAAAGGAAGTTTTCAAAAAAAGGCGTTCAAACCCTCACAAAGCAAGTTCAAAAGGTTTGTCGACTTTAAGGGGAGCTATAGACTGTTGCAAAGCCCATTTGCAAGTTTCAAAAACATAAACAAGTGTTCACAGTCTCCCTCCTAGCTGCCTATTGGAGAAACAAGAAGTTTTCGAGCCATTTGCAGAATTTTTAAAGGCTTAAAGCCTGTGCGGCGCGCTTGAAAAAGCGCGTGGCGCGTTTGGTAGAGAATTTTCAAAGGGCTGTAACGGTGGCACCGTGCGCCTGTAGTGGTGCGCGGCACACCTGTGTGCGCGGTCACCTTTTCCCGAAGGCTGACCTGACTCCTCTACACAGTGCGGCACTCTTCCATCTGAACGTGCCGCTCGATAAAAAAGCCCTCGAAAAGCATCTTTGAAGCTGCCCAACTCATCAAGCATGGACCATGAGCCATCTGCAAGGTATTTTTTACCGCCCCTTGGTGCATTCGAATTTCTAAAAGGTGATTGATGCCATGTTTTTCAAGACTAAAACAGTTATTGAAGAGTAAGGTGTTTGAGCAAAAACCAAGGTTGTTGTTGCTATGATTGCCCAAGATTAGTATAGTGAAAGGTGGTGTGTTTGTATCAGTTTCAAAAAGCCTGAAATTGCCTTCAAACAAAGTGATAAACCTTGTACTAATGACACAGACCATTTCAAGTGATAGAGGGGAGTGATGAAACAATTTTAAGAGCCCTTATTGATTTTCGAAAAATAGTGATAGTGAAGGAGTATGGTTCTAAAAGATGAAGGCTGGGCATATGGATAAAAATTCCTTTTTTATGATATGAGACAACAACTCTGTGCATCTACCATAGTTCAAAGAAGAAAAAGCTGTGTTTGAAGGTCCCAAAATCAATCTAGAAAGATGTTCTTCTTCCTGTGTTGAGCAGAGAGCCTATAATTGCTGAAGGTGTCCTAGCAGTGGTGAAAACAAAATCAACCCCTATCTAAAAAATCTAAGAAAAATGATTGTTTATAAGGTGGAAGTTTGATCATTATAAAATGCCTCCTCTATGTTATGAAATAGCAAAATAGTGCTGCCTCCATTGTCCCATAAAACAGAGAGTGGTGTAAGATCTTTTAAAACAATTTGAGGGTGTTTTTGTTTACCTTTGTAAAGAAACAGTGAATAACAAGAAGAGTTTTGTTTGGGGAAGGGTGTATTGCTTTTGTCAAAACACAAGGAGATCTTTGTTCTAACAAAGAAGGCCACAGATACCTCTTTTCAATACCTTGCCCAAACCCAGTAACAAATTGACTGTGTGCTTTTATTTTTGACAAATACTTGTTATCTAGCATAAAAGAGGACAAAACAGTGATTTAGAAGGAGCACAAAGTTGGTGTTGGGAGAATATTTCACAAAGCATTTGAAGCAGTTTGTTTTGGTAAAATAGTGACTGATAAGCAGGATAGAGGTGTGATTGAGAAAAAACATTTCAAGAGCCATTTGAGACAACTTGGTTTTGCAAAGAACATTCAAAACAAAATGCCTCCCAGGCAAGACAGTAGGAGTGGCCTTCACAGGAGGTTTGAGCCTGTTTCCACTGAAGAGGTAAATGCTCATCCATCAGTCTTGTTTAACTTCCATGAGGTTGGGTGTCTAGATTTTTGTCAAAGATTGCAAGAGGTGAAGAGCTATTCCCATTTGACACATCTTTGTGCTTTGAGGTTTCAAGAGAAGTACTTTCAGCTGGCAGGCCTAGATTTTAAATTCTCTCCAAGGTCCATTTCCAAGGCCACCAAAATCCCTTATGTCGGGGAAAAGTGGTTTAAACAAAGCCACCTGGACTCAGAACAATACAAGCCTTTTCTAAAGCCTGAGCATAGAGATTCATGTCCATCCATTTTTCCCTTCTCATATCTATTGACTAGTTATGCCCCCTCATGAAGATAATCATGAAATACTTCACTTGTGAGGGAAGATTCTCCCGAGTCTATGCCTATCATATCCGATTGCTCATGCATTTCACGAGGGCCAAATTGTTAAATCTCCCTTTCTTCCTACATAGAAGTATTGAGAAAATGGCCTCCACTATTTAGAAAAAGCCTCCTTCTCAGCAGACAGCCTACCTCTTCCATCACTCCCTCATCAAGGTTATCATTCTTCATCAGCTTGAGAAGAATGAAATATCTTGGGATACTTTTACTTTCATCACACATCCAGATTTCGCCACTGTCCCTTCATTTCATACATCTCCTTCACCTTCCACTCACCATCCTTCGCCTTCTTCAAGCAAGCCTATTCCCAAGAAGCTCAAGTTTCCCATTGAATAAGAAAAAGAGCATGATGAGGAAGAAGAGCATGAGGAAGACGAGGAAGATGATGATGAGCAGCATCATGATGAAACAGGGCAGCAAGGGGATGATGAGGAAGATGATAATGAGCAGCATCATAGTGAAACAGGGCAGCAAGGGGAAGAAGAACACAGTGAGGCAGAGCAGTAAGGGGAAGAAGGGCATGATAAAGAGGAAGATGATGATGAGGAGCATGATGATGAACAGGTGCAACATGATGAACAGAGGCAGCCACATGATGATGAACAACAGCCTCATGAAAAAGAAAAGAAGCCTCATGAACAAGAAGGGTAGCATGATGAACAGGTGCAACATAGTGAGGAGGACAACCCTAAAAAATAAATGCAAAAGGACAGTCAAGGCATCCATGAAAAAATCAAAGACAGTGTCAAGAATGATGAGAAAAGTGACAAAGGCAAAGAGCCATTAGAGCATGTGATAGCTACCTCTCATAGGCAAGGGGCCATGCTCTCCTCTCCAAAAGTGGCCAAGCCCAGGACATCAAGGAAAAGGGTGCCTAAATTTGTAACTTCAAATGTTACTAGGGCCCTCCGTAGCAAGGGAAAATTTCCCAAGAATCCCATTGTCGAATTTCCCAAGAGGAGGAAGACTAAAAGAGCCACCCAAAGCAAAGGAAAGGAGAAAGAAGAAAGCAACCATGAAAAGGAGAGGGACTTCTTCATAATTCAAATTCAAAGTGATGATAGCGATAATGAAGCCTGAATCCTTGAAACTCTCTTAATCAATATATAAAACCAATTTGATGCTTTGAGGACTGATCTTGAGAGGGCTAGAAACTTCAATCACTTTTTGCAAATTCAAAACAAACAGATGAGTGTCCATATGGCTGTATGTGAGACACGGGCCATCAAATACAACAAAGAGGCCTCCAAAGCACAAGTGAGATTGGAAGAACTCATGGGTGAGTTCGATGAGAGTGAAGGCAAAGATCAGCCCAGGAGAAAGAGGCCAAGAACCATGGGGCTAAAAAAAGCCCTTGAGAAACAAAAGGAAGAAGAAGCTGCCCTTCTCCAATCTACCCCTCTCACTACATTTTTCTCACAAGAGATAGAGAACAATCGAGAAGCATGGATTGAGAGGGTTAATGATCACTTGGAGAAGAATCTGGAGAAGGAAAATAGAGACTTGGACCTTCAACGGAAGATGAATGGGCATTATAAGAAGCTCAATCAGTTTGCCCAGCGGAAATTGAAGGCCGCACAGGAAAAAATCAAGAAGGCTAAAAGGAGGTGCCAAACACCAAAATTGAGGAAAGACACCTCAAAGCTCCAAATTTTGGCCTCAACTTCACAACATGTTTTTGAAAACCCTTGAGGGTCATGCTCGCCAAATTTGGGCGAAATTCGACAAATTTTGGTTTTTTGTCATTTTTTGGGTTTTTGGCTAAAACTCATGGACATTGCCATTTCAGTTTGGGGCATCCTCAAAGGATGAAAATGGTAGCATTGGATGCCATAATTTTAGGGGAATATACTCAGCGATTTTTAGATCAATTGAAGATCATTTTCTCCCCCAAAATGGCGAAAAACACTTGCTTTTTCTACACTCTGCCCCGTTTATCAGCAAGGCCTATTTTTTGGGTTTTTACACATAGGTTTTTTTTGGAGGACTTTCACTGGTCAATTTTTAGAAAACTAATCATTTTTAGAAAGTAGACACTTAGATCTTTCCAGGAAGCCATCACGGGCCTCGTTTCAACATCGGTAAGGCCTCCAAAAGTGTCCGGCAAGTCAAGGGACTTTCTGCTGATGTATTTCTTGAGTATTTTTGTAAAAATTGAACCTTTCAAAAGTGACTTTTCCTCATGTGCGTTTAGCTATTTTTGTACATGATTAGTTATGAAAAGTCACTATATTTCCCTTTTTTAGCATTTTTGAGATATTTTATTAGATATTTTGTGCCTTGGGATTTGCAAAGCCTCAAGGACAAAATCAGATATTTTGGATAGGCCAATGAGATTGCAAGTTGAACTAAGAGGTTTTCCTCACTTTGGCCTATATATTCCATGAGAATTCATTGTAAACAAGGTTTTACTTGATGAAAAGAAGCAATATATGGTCATATAAGCTTGGAAGAAACACTTGTCTCATGCTTTTGGATAGTTTCTTGGATGTTTTTGAATGATGAAAGAGGATTGTTGTTAGATTCCATGACTTGGTAGAATGGTATAGTGTCTCTATCTCTGTTTTGTTTCTTAGTTTTCATTCATAATTCCATGTTCTTGCTTGCTATAAGACAGTAGAGAATAGGTTTGAGACATGCCCTTGGAGGCACCTCAAATTTCCTGTTTTTTTGTAGCTTCTATGTTTTCTTCATTCTTAGTCTTATTAAAGAATCCTTGATTGCTCTTTGATAACTGAAGAATATTGTTTGCTTGTTTCATTTATGGTTTTATGCATGCTAAGTATGACTTACAGTATGCCCTGCTTACTCATGGCTAGCCATATCTCCACCTATGAAACCTCTCTTTGATTGATTAGATTGCCATTTGTTGAACCAAGGAGGTCTTGTACTGATCTTGCCCTTTTCCTAAAACTATGCAATCTTGTTTTCAAAGTGCCCAATAGCTTGAAATACTATGTTTAGGCATTCCTACATAGTGATTTGAGTTTTTTGTTTGTCTTAAATGTATTTCCCCAAATTTTGATAGCCATTTCCTAAAGTTATAGAGTCATATATCTCTATGCATGGCTTGAATGTTTATTTCTATACATTGATCAGTTTATAGTTACATTTCTCATGATTAATGGTTAGCCCTACCATGTTTATGTCAGCTATTAAACTATTTATGTTTGAAATCCTTTGTTCTTCACAAATTTAATGTCCATCTCACTCCATTTTGCCCAAAGATCCATTTTACCTCGAATCAAATCGACCCTTCAGCAACCTTGTATCACCATCTGAAAGCTTTCTTGACCTTTTCGACCCCATAACCTAGTTGATATGACATATTTTTACCTATGATCAGGTTACCATCCTTCACATTAGTAAAAACTTAGAGAGGCCATCCATCCAAAACATTCACAAATATCATCCTCTCTAACTCTAGACCCGAAATCTGGCTTCACGAAGAATCAACACCAGAGCTCATCCAGAACCAAATCCCCCTATCATAGTAGATGACCTAGAGAAGATTTTGTGGCAAGCTTAAAGCCCGTTAATTTAGCTAGATGAGTCATTAAAGTAAAGCAAGATTAATTGCTGAGACACCTCACAGCCTTGCGAAGTTGCTGACTTAAAATCAACAAAAACCCTTTTTAGAAGCAAGTCACAAAGAAAGGTAAAATTTGACGATCTTGAGCCCCTAGATCTTCCACAGAGTCTTAGTAGAGAAGCCTCGCCTACTACACCTCTCGACTTTTAGCTTCTCCGTCACTTTGGCTCCTACCACCCCAGATCTGCTCAAAATTAGATCACTAGCCCAAGTACATCCGCCACACCCATCCAAACCACTACTGTTCAAATCACCCCAGCTCATCCTACAAGCTCTCATTTTGTACATCATCCATTAGCTCCCGCCATGGCAGCCTGGTATGCACCCTTGGTGTTACCACACCCTTTGGCTCCTTTACAAAATGACTATCAATCCAAAATCTTGCACTTTACCGGAGTTGAGACTACCACAGCTCAACAACATGTAGATAGAATTAGTGATGCCTTTGAATACATGGAAATAGAAGACGAGACCATCAGAATGAGGATGTTCGCCCAAAGCCTGGGCGGAGAACCCAAAAAATGGTTTAAGAGCTTAACTCCAAACAACATCCACGATCTCCCAGAACTCTACCAAACCTTCATAAATAAGTGGGAAATCAGAAATAACCCCATTCAAATCTTGTCGGAATATAATCATCCAAAACAGGAAAATGGGGAAAGTGTCCAGGAATATTGCACTAGGTTCAACAGTGTGTATAACACCCTCCCACCCCACTTCAAACCTCCAATTGGCTCAGCCTTAGAAAATTTCCCCGAAGGATTCGACCCAAACATGACTTATCAAATAAGAGACAAAGACCCCCCTACCTTAGAGGAAATGCAAAAAGTGGCCATAAATGCAGAAGCCAACTTAGATGAAAAGAGAGCTAGGATAAGAGCAGAAAAGAAAGTCACATACCATGACGAAGTTGCCCCTTCAGTATCTTCCTCAGATCCTAGAATAGATGGCCTGGTTAAATCCATGACAAAGATGTGGGAAAAAATGAGTGAAAAAGCACCTCTTAGGGACAACCAGCCAAACCCTCAAAACAGGAATCGGAACCAAAACTTTAAGAGAGACCAGTCTCAAAACAAACCAAGGGAAATTGACCAACAAATTAGGCCACCCTTTAATGAAAATTATGTTGATGAGGATGAGAGGGATACAAAACCCATTGATGAAAATCATTTGAACCTTATAGGTTCTGATAACGAGAGTGAAGTCTACCTCAAAGAAGAAGAACAAGCTTTCTTCTCTCCGAATCAAACTGAAACCAACTATGAAGATCCCAAAGATCCTGCCATAGATTTTGAAAATGCCATAATAGAAGCTCACAGGCAGTATGATCTCAGAAGCAAAAGAAACCAAGACAACTCCAAGAAAGGTAGTTCGGACACTGCTAAAACCACTGATAATATCCTTAAAAGAGCAGTGGATAGCAATAAAATCGTGGTCAGGAAAAATGACCAAAACAGAGATAAAGCTATTCACACAAGATTTAGTCCAGATTGTCTGAATACCTCTACCAAGATTCCTGAGATGGCTATGTTTAACAAAGTCCCGAACCAGAGTCAGCAAATTAAGAACATAGAGAAAGTCATGTCCGAAAAAGCTGAAAAAAATATGTCCACACTACAAAATCATTTTAGTTTCGAAGGGGAAATTTCCAAAATAAAAATGACCACACCCCTTACTGAGCTAATAACTATAGATAGGTATAGATCTCAAATCTTCAAAGTTTTTGATATAGGAAATGAGGCAGATACTTTAAATCTAACTGATGACAAACCCGAGCTCTTATTTGGCCCCAAAATAGAAGGTGAATACCAAGAAGGAACTGTTTCTTCTCTCTATGTGAGCTTGAACATACGGGACAAGATATTTCATAATGCCATGTTAGATTTTGGTGCCTCACATAACCTCATGCCTAAAGAAATCATGGAAAAACTGGGACTAGAGGTAACTCAGCCTTACAAAAACCTATACTCCTTTGACTCAAGTCAGGTCAAATGTTTAGGTCTGATAAAGAACCTGTGTTTTGCTTTAACACAACTACCAGCAAAAAACCTAGTCATGGATGTGGTAGTGGCCGATATCCCTCCTAAGTATGGATTGCTACTATCAAGGGCGTGGGCTGCCAAAATACAAGGTAACCTTCAAATGGATATGTCATTCGCTACCATCCCAGTTTTCAACCAGACTAGGAGATTATACCGAGAAACTCACATGAAATACATGGTTAGCAACCAGGATAAGCCAAAAAACACTCCCATTTATTCCATTCATTCCAATTTAGATTCTTTTATCTTATACAATGAAAGTGATATAAATGAGCAGATAAAAGAAAATGAAGAGGATTTCAAACCATCAAAACAATATTTCCTATCCCCAAATGAAGAAACTAATGACCAAAGCTCCAAGAAACCTGAAAAACAGCTTAGTATCATGTATGAAAAAGAGACTCTTTGGAGTATAAGTTTTGACAGTTCTTGTGGAAAAATTGGTTCGAGGGCCGACATCTGGATACACAATACTAATGAAGGTCATTCTTTTAGATTAGAATTCCAATGTACTAATAACATTGCGGAGTATGAGGCCCTTCTCCTTAGTCTGCACATACTTAAGGACTTAGGCGCTAAGAAAGTATCAGCCCAGGGAGATTCAGAACTTGTAATTAGACAAATCAAAGGTGAATACTCGGCAAAAAACCCAAGACTGAGAGAATACAGGAATGCAGCTTTAGACATCCTCAAAACCTTCGAGAAATATGAACTCACTTATATTCCTAGGGTTCAAAATAGCCTAGCAAATGAGCTCGCCTTTGCCGCAAGCAATGGCCAAATGCCATGTTTAAACGAACAATACAGTATTCAGGTCAAACATCGCCCTACGGTACCAGACAATATTGACCATTGGAAAATATTCAAAGATGACGATCAAATTGATGATTTTTTACAATCTAGGAATGAATTTGAAGTAACCAAAACAGACTTAGAAAATGAAGAAAATAATCCTAGCAAAAATCAAGATCAAGAGCCAAATTTTCTTTCTTGGACAGATGTAAACTTGGTAAATCATCCATATGAAACTGAGATAGGAGAGGACATAGACCAAAGAGAACTTGAAGTCTTACACTGTGAAAATGACACCATACCCAGAGGGCTTGCACCTTTAAAGGAATTGTTTGATTTTAACGACGTGGCCAAAAAGCCAAAAATGGAATCTACTGAGGTTGACATAGAAGAATATAACATAGGAAGCACGGAAGAACCAAGAAAGATCAAACTGTCCAAAACCCTCCCTCCTCACATAAAACAGAAGTACATCAAGTTGTTTAAAGAATTTAAAGATGTGTTCGCATGGGGATACCAAGATTTGAAATCATACGACACGAGCATCATTCAACATAAGATTCCCCTCAAAGAAAACCAGAAGCCTTTCAAACAGAAGTTGAGAAGAATAAACCCAGTCTTACTACCTTTGGTTGAAAAGGAAATCAAAAAGATGTATGATGTTGGGATAATAGTGTCCCTCAGGTACTCTGAGTGGGTTTCAAATCTAGTATCCGCTAGGAAAAAAACTAGTGAGATCAGACTTTGTATCAATTTCCGAAATCTGAACAAGGCCTGTTTAAAAGACAACTATCCGTTGCCCAAAATGGACCACATACTTCAAAAGGTAGTAGGTGCTAAAAGGATCTCATTACTTGATGGTTTTTCTGGTTACAACCAAGTGCTGGTTTACCCCACTGATCAACACAAAACGGTTTTCACCACACCTTGGGGCACTTTCATGTACATTAAAATGCCTTTTGGATTGATGAATGTTAGCGCCACATTCCAAAGAGCCATGGACATAGCCTTCTCAGAAGACATAGGTTATTTCATAGTCATATACCTCGACGATATCACAGTATATTCCAAATCAGATGAAGAGCACCTGATTCACTTAAGAAAGGTTTTTAACAAATGTAGAAAATATGGTTTATCCCTAAACCCCAAGAAAAAACTGTTCGGTCTTGAAGAAGGAAAAATCCTAGGTCACATCATTTCGGAAGAGGGAATAAAAATAGACCCCCAGAGAATTGAAGGTATATTACAAATAAGTCACCCCAGAAACATAAAGGAGCTACAATCCTTTATCGGAAAGATTAATTTCTTGAGAAGATTCATCCCAAATCTTGTCGAACTCCTGAGAGATATCACAAATATGTTGAAAAAAGAGGTCAGGGTTAAATGGACTATGGAAGCCAAAAAATATTTTGAACTAGTTAAAAAGGCCCTAACTGAAACACCAGTACTGATAAGTCCTGATTTCACCAAAGATTTTTACATTTTTTCGTTTTCCTCAGAACACACAATAGCTGTTGTGTTGTTACAAAAGAACGCAACAGGGCAAGAACAACCCATTTCCTTTTTTAGCAAATCCCTAAGAGATGCTCCCTTGAAATATAACATCATGGAAAAATAGGCTTTCGCATTGGTAAAAGCACTGAAAGATTTCCGGGTTTACATCTTGCATTCTCATGTCATCGCTTTTGTTCCTAATATCGTCGTCAAAGACATATTAAATCAAGATCCCGATGGTAAAAGGGAAAAATGGTTCGCTATCATCTTAGAATATGACTTAGAAATTCGACCCACCAAATTGGTTAAAGGACAAGGACTTGCAAGACTAATGGCTGAAACCAACCTCCAAGCATTAGATATAAATTTTGTTGATGCCTTAGAAGAACAGGAAGAATGCACCGCCCCTCATGTTGAACAAGTGTTTTTAAATTCACCTTGGTATGCAGATATTCTTTATGTATTATTTTATCTGAATGCTCCTCCAACTTTATCAAAAACAAAAGCAAGATTTCTTAAACAAAAATATTTAAAGTTTTGCATTATAGATGGAGTTCTGTATTGGAAAAATCCCACTGGTATGCTGCTTAAATGTTTGCTTGAGTCTGATGCAGAGAAAATTATGCATGAAATGCATGAAGGAGAATGTGGAGGTCATCTCTACTGGAAAACCACAGCGAAAAAAATCCTTAGAGCCGGTTATTATTGGCCTACCTTATTTCCTAACACTCACAAACTAGTTATGACATGCCATAAGTGCCAAATTTTTTATGGCAAGAAAAAGCTTTTACCTTTGCCCTTACATCCCATCATAGTTGAAGGACCCTTCCAGCAATGGGGTCTAGATTTTATTGGGGAAATTCACCCTTCTTCATCCGCTCAACATAAATGGATCCTTACAGCCACTGATTACTTTACCAAATGGATAGAAGCCATACCCTCCAGGAATGCCACCGATTCAGTCATCATTAATTCCTAGAAACCAACATTCTATCTAGATTCGGCTGTCCTAGGAAGATTATCACGGATAACGTCGTTGCCTTTTCCTCCAAAAGAATGGTTGACTTCTGTTACAAATATCACATTTCATTAGGACATTCCACAGCTTATTACCCTCAAGGTAATGGTTTAGCCGAGTCCTCTAACAAAATCCTAGTCAACATCATCAAAAAACTTCTTGAACAAAATCAAAAAGCATGGCATGGAAAACTAGTACACGCACTATGGGCCGATAGACTAACCACCAAAAAATCCATAGGTATGTCTCCTTACCAACTATTTTATGGCATAGATGCCATTTTCCCAACATCTCTAGGGGTTCCAGTAATGAAGCTATTGCAGGAAGTTCAAATAGAAGAAAATGACATGCAAAGAAGGGTAAATCAGACTATCCATTTACAGCAAACTAGAGAAGAAGTTTACCAAAAGGCTCAGTTAGCGCAAGACAAAATAAAACAGATTTTTGATAGAAGGACCAAGGAAAATGATTTTCAGATTGGGGACAAAGTGCTAAAATGGGATTCTAGAAGAGAAGACAAAGGTAAACATGGTAAGTTTGAAAACTTATGGAAGGGGCCTTTCATCATCAGCTCAGTTAGCGGAAACAATGCCTTTTTCCTGCAAGAACTTGATGGGACTGAAACTTTTGGAGGTCCTATGAATGACAAGAAATTAAAGCATTATTTTTGTCAAGACCTCTAATTTTGAAAACTTTTTCAATCATTGTATATACCATTGTTTGAAAAATAGATCAAAAACAGAAAATTCAAAAACAATAGAAAAATAGAAAAGAGGGTGGTTTGAAAAATAGAAAGAAAGCCCCATGTTCCAAAAAATAGTTATTCGGAAAGCACAAAAGTCTAAATGCCGCTACTAGTGCTCAAATGTCTTGTTCAGTTATCTAGCCCAATCATAACTGAACATGTTTTGAATTTATTTTTTGATAAGTTAGTGAGTGGAAAAGATGGTCAACATTGTGTAAGATTGACTTATCAAAGAGAGTAGATTAGGAAAAGATACTGGTTCCACATGCTCAAAACAGAACCAAAGAGGAAAGTAGGGATGAAAAACAAATTGTGTATCCTAGCCTTGTTTTTCTAGATTTCATTTTATGCAAAATAATATTTGTGTGCAACTTGTCTTTCATGCCACAAGTACATGACAAATCAGACTGTCTAATCCTGATTTGGTCATTTTTCAATTTCATGTTTTAGATTAGAGAATAAAATCCTGTCAAACAGCTTAACCTTGACAGTCGATCTAGCATAGGTAGAGAAACAAAGGAGTTCATCAGCTTAATCTGAACTCCCGACGGATATAAGTGTAGAACTAGATAGTGTCATTTTTCAAAAATACTATGTCAAAGGGTTGCTAGTCCAAATGCACCCAAAAGAAGAAAAAATGTTAGGAAATATAGTGGGGTAGGTAGAAATATCATTGATGCTAATCATGTTGTCAATTTTCAGAAATAGCATCAAGGAAGAAAGAAATTTGTGCCAATGGATAAACGCACTGGTCTTCAAAGAACTGAGATCTGAAATTTTGGACACCTCCTAAAAAGGAGTTGCCCTCCTCAAATGGAGCCACTGTTAGTCATCAATATTTTTCACCTGTTGATGATGACTAGTTGTTAAAGCCAAATTTTCTAGCAGCTGATCTCCAATATGTCAAATTTGTCAGCTAGAAAACACCCATAAACATTTTTTCCCTCTTACCTTTTCAATCAGCCCATGATGAGATAAAACCTAACTGTCAAGCCCTATCTAGCCTCAGTCATACAAACTTGTCCATCAGCTCCAAAGATAATACTCCAAATCTGTCCAAAATGTCTCCCCTAAGTTAGGTAGTGGCGCTTTAGGCGATATTCCCCTTGGAAAACTATCTTAAATCCAAAATAACCTCTATCTAATATCAACCAGTCCTAGATAACCTTCCTATTCTGAAAATAAAGCTTGATTACACCCTTAAGTCGCGCCATTAATAAACCTTGATGTCTCAGCAGTGCATATGCCATAGGTTAAACTGATTTTAGGTGGATGTACAGTGTTTCAATGTCTTTTTCAAGAGCAGAAGTGTACTAGTGTTCCAGAAGACAGTATTGAACTTAACCTGGGAAGACAGCTGCTTCTCATGTGGTTTTGAGCCTGGGATGCAACTACAGGACAGAGAGTTATTTCAATAAGCTCCTGTAAACACAGTCAAAGGTTAGTGACCTCTAAATAACAAGAAATACTCTGCAGATACTGGCCAGGCTGCATCTGATTGTCTAAAGATGCATAAAGGTATTTTAAACAGCAAGATTATATGTCTCAGATAAATTCCCTTCATAACATATTGTCAATTTGCCACTTTTATTTCCTTAAGCATAAATAGGCAGTGAAAGGAAAGATAACATTGTTTGGAAGCAGATGAAATGGCATCAATGAGAAAACCTCCTCCATACATGATAAGAGGGTTGAAAGACTGATAAAACCGCCTCCATACATGAGTAGATGGTCAGGTAATTGGTTGAAAACCTCCTTCATTTTACAAGCAGAGGGTTTGGCAATGTGATACAGGCCTCCTTCATCTAATAAGCAGAGGGCCAGGAACAGAGGCAGGGTTTTAAGTGCAGTGGGAAAGAAAATGAAGTCTTATGGATAGAAAAACGGCGTTAAAAATAGAGGGAAAGCAGTGGTACCATGATGATCCAAGAGGTTTGATTTTCCTTCTATCAGAGATCTCCTTCAAAGGTAATTTGAAGCTAAAGTGAACAAAGCATGGATAGTTTCATCAATGTGAAGAAAGGAATATGACACCATGTTTCAAATTCAAAACAACATTCAAAGAAATGAAACATGATGTTGTCACAGATAAAAGCCTCTTGTGGACATATGAAATAAACCCTGCTGAGGTATGAAATTTGATTAAAATTTTCCAGATATTTTCTCCTTGATCAACAGGCATGAAATCTAGCCATTGTTTTCCTTTAAAAAACAGAGTTGAAATTAGTAGAAATCCATTCAAGGTTTATAAGTTGAGAGTTGGGTTAAACATAGGCCAAAGAGTGATGTTGATATTCAAAGAAGGTTTTCTCTTCCTGTTCATGAATATATTTTTCAAAAACTCATCAAAATCAACAAGAAGGTAACCTAAGCCTGGCTTCTGAAGGAGACTTTGCAAATAAACAACACAGAGACATTATGTATGAAAAAAGGGTATGACAAGTGTTTTAATTTTAGGGACAACATTCAAAGAAATGAAGCATGATACTGTCACAAACAAAAGACTTTTTATGAAACATATGAAGATACCTAGCTGTGCATATAATTGCAGGAGAAGCCTTTAGAGGATCTTCTTTTTGATAAACATATTTTTTTCAAACCTAGGTGAATGAAACTAAGGTTCCCACAGTAAAAAAAAAATGTCATTCAAAGGGTGCATCTACATTCAGTAAATGGTTTTGAGCAGGGTTTTCCTCTTAAAAACAGATATGAACAAAGGAAACAAGTTTCCTCCCTTAATAGGCAAACACTGAAAAAGAGTTTAGCCTTGAGATGATTTTCTTTCACTTAGGGGAAAGTCATATCTATGAAAAATTTCAAGAAACCCCCATAACACTTTATTATCAACATTAGTTGGATATGGGCCCCTTTGGCATTTTAAAGGTCATTTGAGTTTCGTTATAACAAAGGCATTTTTCAAAGAGGCATTCAAACCCTCACAAAGCAAGTTCAAAAGGTTTGTCGACTTTAAAGGGAGTTATAGACCATTGCAAAGCCCATTTGCAAGTTTCAAAAACATAAACGAGTGTTCATAATCACTCTCATAGCTGCTCACTGGACCGAAGTGAGGAATTTAAACCAAATTTCATAATTCTTTAGGCTTAAAGCTTGTGCGGTGTGCTTGGAAAAGTGCACGGCATGTTCAGACGAATAAACACAAAGGCTTACAAAGGTAGCACGAAGCACCTGTAGCGCCAGTCACCATTGCCCGAAGGCCGACCCGACAGCTCACATGGCGCGGCGCTCTTCCATCTGAACGTGCCGCTCAATCAAAAGGCACTCAAAAGACATCTTTGAAGCTGCCCAATCGATCAAACAAGGATCGTGAAGGATTTCCAAGGTATTTTCCACTTCTCCTCTTGGAAAATTTCAAGGAGTGAAAAGGTGTTTGCTGTGTTTTTCCATGAGAAGGAAATAGTGCCTAAAACCACTTCATCATATGAAAACTATGAAATAGACAGTGATTAGAAGGTAATTTTTTTTGATCGAAAACAAAGTTGGTTAGGGTTGTAAATGACACAGACCATTTCAAGTGATAGGGGAAATTGTTGAAACAATCTTAAGGATCCCTTATTGTTTTTCAAAAATAGTGATAGTGAAGGAGTATGGTTCTAAAAGATGAAGGCTGGGTATATGAATAGAACTTCCTTTTTTATGATATGGGACAACAACTCTATGCATCTACCATAGTTCAAAGAAGAAAAATCTGTGTTTGAAGGTCCCAAAGTCAGTCTAGAAAGATGTTCTTCTTCCTGTGTTGAGAAGAGAGCCTATAGTTGTTGTAAGGTGTCCTAACAGTGATAAAACAAAATTAACCTCTGTTTGTAAATCTAAAGTGAAAACAGTGTTTGTAAAGGGAAACAGTGATCCTAAGGTGAACACAGTTTTTGTAAAGTGAAAACAGTGATCATGATGTGAATGCTTTGTCACTTCAAAAATGAGCTCTTTGTATGGTAAAAAGCAAACCTAGTGCAGCCTTCCATTGTTCCATAAAACAGAATATGCTATGAAGGCTTTCAAATTAGTTGAAGGTGCTTGGTTTACCTTTGTATAGAAACCAATGAACAACATAAGAGCATTGTTTGAGGAAGGGTATTTTTGTTTTTGTCTAAATACAAGGTTGTTTTGTTTCTATCAAAACACAAATGATCCTTGTGACTTTGCCAAAACACAGGGATAAGATTGAGTTTGTTTCATTTTTACAAATATTTGTTGATTGGCATCAAAGAGGACAAACAGTGACTAATAAGGAGGACAAAGGTGTGGTTGAGAAAAACATTTCAAGAGCCATTTGAGACAACTTGGTTTTGCAAAGAACATTCAAAATAAAATGCCTTCCAGGCAAGACAGTAGGAGTGGCCTTCACCGGAGGTTTGATTCTGTTTCCACTGAAGAGGTAAATGCTCATCCATCAGTCCTGTTTAATTTCCATGAGGTTGGGTGTCTATATTTTTGTCAAAGAGTGGAGGAAGTGAAAAGCTATTCCCCTTTAACTCATCTTTGTGCTTTGAGGTTTCAAGAGAAGCACTTTCAGCTGGCAGGCTTGGATTTCAAGTTCTCTCCAAGGTCCATTTCCAAGGCCACCAAAATCCCTTATGTCGGAGAGAAGTGGTTTAAACAAAGCCACCTGGACTCGGAAAAATACAAGCCTTTTCTGAAGCCTGAGCATAGAGATTCATGTCCATCCATTTTTCCCGTCTCATATCTATTGACTAGTTATGCCCCCCTCATGAAGATAATCATGAAATACTTCACTTGCGAGGGAAGATTCTCCCGAGTCTATGCCTATCATATCCGGTTGCTCATGCATTTCACAATAGCCAAATTGTTAAATCTCCCTTTCTTCCTACATATAAGTATTGAGAAAATGGCCTCCACTGTTCAGAAAAAGCCTCCTTCTCAGCAGACAACCTGCCTCTTCCATCACTCCCTCATCAAGGTTATCATTCTTCATCAGCTTGAAAAAAAAGAAATCTCTT